>VXAC01005075.1:144746-326679 GCA_013399225.1 Rhipidura dahli | reverse complement strand
GGGGGAGGCCCGGGGTAGAGATCGGGGGAAGCCCGGGGCGGAGATCGGGGGCGCAGACCATGCGGGGCGGAGATCGTGTCCGCTCCGTGCCGCCTGTGCAGAGCAAGGTGCCCAGGTTCGTTCCCTGCTCCGCCGCCCCCGAGCGCCCTGCCCTGTGCAGAGGGGCTGGCGCAGGCAGCAGAGCCAGCGGACAGCAGGGCGCCTTTCCTCGGCGGTGCTGCAAATGGACTCAGCTCTTGTTTCCAGCGCACGTTTCTCAATGTGCTGTTGCCATACACCCTTTCATGATTTTTTTTCCTCTCTCTCCCGCCTGTGGTGAGAACGTGCAGAAGGATGAGCAGGGAATGATGTGGAGAATGACGGGGTAGCAGCGAGCAGCTGCAGGGACGGCTGGAATGGGGAGGGCACAAGTGACCGTGTGTGCAGGGGGTTGTTACAACAGGAGGCAGAGATCGTCAGTCCCACTGGGGCGATTGCAAGGGCGGACAGGGAAGAGAAAACCCCACAGACAGTTTTCTTGTAGGTAGTTTCCTTCCACAGTGAAATCCAAACTCTCATCAGTCTGAAACTGAAACCCTTCTAAAACCCCCATAGTTCTTCTCTACCGTCCTAACCCCCAACTCTCATTTTAGAGAGAATTTCCTTCTCCTCATCTCATTCCACCACAATCTCATTCCACCACAACAGTCAACTTCCAGGTCCTCTAGTCAGTTTCCCCATAATTTTCTCATATATTTTCCATCAGAAACCAGCCTGGTGAGGCTTTTCACTCCTTAACTGATTTCTTCACCAGCAACATTGCCTGAAAGAAAGGAACACAATCTTGGCAAAGTGCTTTCTTAAACCAAAGGAACTTGGAATTTTCCAGTGTTATCTTTAAGGATTCACAGTTCTGAGCTGGGAGCATGTGTACCTTTTCCCAGACATTGCTGGTTTTGCAAGTGGTTCATGCATATTATCTTACCCATGTCTACAGATAGTTTCCCTTACACAAAGAAGTCAAATCATAAAATTCAGCCTTTGATCCCATTTTGCCATGTGCTTTTCATACCTTAGATGGAGTGATCCTATGGGGTGATTATAAGTCTCTTGAGTCTGACTTTGTGACTTCAACGCAGTTCCCAAGTAATACAGGCCTACTATTAAACTGTTCATGTCTCATTGGGTTGTTGGGTTTGGGGTTTTTTCAAGAGCCCTATTTGCAACAAGAGAGAGGATATAATGGAAGAACAGCTAAAGAAAAAGTCAAACTGAAGTTATTAAAGGAAATTAGGTTCACTGTTTGGTACTGACATATTTTCTAACCGATGGATTCACTAAACTCCCAAACAACCTGTTAATGGGGATCTTAGTGCCTGTTTTTTCTCACATTCCTCCTTGCTGTTTCACAATTTTACCATAACGAATCCAACTTCATCTGGTTCTGCACTAACCATAGGCTCCCATGCAAATGAGATTCATTTTAACATAAAAAAGTTATATATATTTAATAACATAAGGTAGTGTGTGGACTTCGATAAAGCCAGAGGATCTGGAAGAAGCCATACAGGAATCCCCTTCAGCTCCCAGAAAGAAACCCAGCCACTGCCATGCAGAGCAGATTGTTAACAGTGTGCTATCTCACTGCTCTGCATGTGCAGAGGAGACTCCTTCCCCTCTGTATCCACTCGATGCAAGGGAGCACTACACATTCATCCTTGCTTGGTTTTTACTTTGCAGTGATAACACTGGCTACATATGATGCAAAGATGAGACTCAGAATGTCTAGGATTTGCTGCTATTTCCAGTTGAAATGTGGTTACACAGTAAAAGATTCAAGATTAATCTGTTTGAAATGCTAGAGACGTTAAGAGACAAGAAGCTGGGAACAATGATTTAGAAATGGCAGCTCAATTACAGAGCTTGGAGAAAAATAAGCAAAGACTGAAATTAAATGCCTTTAATTTATTCTATTTTGAACTAAAATTTGGATAACATTTGCTTCCTGGTGAACAGCCTGGCTCAGCTGCAAATAGTGCTGTCTGAAGAGCAGTCTGAAGGCAGTCGGCAAAGGAGATGAAGCAATCATCTGAATGGTGCTTCAGAGGCTGTGGGCACTTGCAGGAGGGAGACAGGAAGGGACGAACGCTCTCCTTTAGAGATTCTCCACATAGCTTTGGCCAAATGAGCAAGTCCAAATGTAAACTGAGAATTTCTTTCTCTCTTTTTGGACAGAAAAGAGGCCATATCACAGCCATAGACTATGAATATTCATGATCTATGGACCCTGTCAGGTTTGCTCCCTCTTGAGAGGACAAGGCTTAGTTAATAGCGTGCTTACTGAGTTTGTTTTCTCGGTCTTCCAGGTTAGGCCTGAACAGCATTGACTATTTGAGCTTTGCCAAGGCTGCCCTCAAGAGGAGACTCATATTCCATACATGGAGCAAACATCTGAGTGCAGGCCACCTATATAGCCTGCCCATATTTGGATGGTTTGGACAACCAGCTCTAGGTGGCCACATTTGAACAAAGACCTTGGACTAGATGACTTCCAATTGTGCCTTCCAACCTCAGCTGTTATTCTGTACCTCATGCACAAATTACAGAATCACAGAATCACATACTGGGTCAGGCTGGAAGGGACCACAGTGGATCATCTGGTCTAACCTCCCTGCTCAAAGCAGGGTCATCCCAGAGCACATGGCACAGGATTGTGTCCAGACAGTTTTGGAATATCTCCAGTGAGTGAGACTCCAGACCCTCTCTGGGATATCTGTTCCAGTGTTTGATCACCTGCATGGGAAAGATATTCTTCCTCATTTTCCTGTGCATCAGTTTCTGCCTGTTGCCTCTTGTCCTGTTGCTTGGCATCACTGAGGAGATCCTGACTCCATCCTTTTGATACCCTCTCTTCAGGTACTTATTGTAGTGGGTTGGTCCTGGCTGGGCAGGGGAGAGAAAATATAACAAAGGGTTTATAAGTTGAGATAAGGACTAGCAGAGATCACCCATCAAATACCATTGTGGGCAAAACAGGCTTGTATTACAGATATTAAATGAATTTATTGCTAACAAAATCAAAGCAGTATAATAAGAAGTAAAATAAGACCTTAAAAAACACCTTCCCCCAACCCTTTTCTCCTTCCCAGCTCAACCTCCTCCCCTGCAGCAACTCAGAGAGACAGGGAATGAGTGCTACAGTCAGTTCATCACACTTCGTTTCTACCACCACTCAGGGTAGTCCTTCCCTTGCTCTGCAGCTACACCTGCATAGCAACTTTTTAAAATTCTGCTTCTAAAGAAAATTGTCACAGAGGTGCTACCATCCTTTCAAAATGGCCCAGACTTTTCCAGCAGCATATCTGTCTTGGAACCACCAGGGATTGGTTCTGTTGGACATGAGGAACACTTTTTTCCAGCATCTTCTCACAGTAGCCACCCCTGTACCCCCTGCTACTGAACCAGGCCATGCAAACCCAATACTCTTATATATATTGATAAGGTCTCCTCTCAGTCATCTCTTCTCGAGGCTGAACAGGCCCAGCTCCTTCAGTCTTTCCTCATAAGAAAGATGCTCCAGTCCCTTAATCATCCACTGGTCCCACTCCAGGATCTCCTTGTCTTTCTTGTCCTGAGGAGTCCAGAACTGGACACAGCACTACAGATGAGGCCTCACCAGAGCTGAATAGAAGGGCAGGACTGCCCTTGACCTGCTGGCAATGTTCTTCCTAAGCACCCAAATCCATTGCCTGTTTCTCCATTGCTTTTATAATTCTCATATGTTAATGAAAGCAGTATTCACAGCAGGCATACACACACACACACACACACACACACACAAAGAAAAAAACCCACAACTGTTACTGTAATGATTTCCTTTCTGATAGAAATCACTATCCCAAGATAAATTTTGCATATTTTATCCCATTTACAAACAAGCCAGCCACCTTCTCCCCAGGAACAGTTTACTTCTCTAATGTAAGATGGAGTGTATTTTCACTTTCTTTCAAGATAGCCTAGGATAGGAGCAGTATTTGAGCACCTCTTGTTACAATGCCTCAGAGCACAAAGAAGTAGTACCTCAGTGGTTCGATTTATGGAGGTGCCTACTAATGGGAACATCTCAATGACTAGCTGAAGTATTCCTAATAAATCTGTTACCTTGACACAACAGCAAATGTAGATGTTCCTCATTTCACAAAGGGAGAAACTGAAGCACAGAAAACCCATTAGTAATGTGTAATCAATGAGTCAGAGTAAGGAAAAGGAAAGGAAGGATATCAGGAAAATCTATATGGCTGAAAAGAGCAAGAGAACAAAGAGATGTGAAAAATTTGGCTGAAAGGCTTATAGTGATCTTAATGTGTACTTATCCATTTAAATGCACAGAAATGGCACACTTAGAGCTGGAAAGTTTGGTACCTGCATTTTTAACTAACTGGAAAGAAGTGATTCTGTTTTTCTTGAGTCACTCCTAAATTACTTTGTTTGGATACAGGGGAGGAAACAAACAAACAAACAGAAAATAACAAAACACGTAAGTTCCTTAATATAGTATAGCATCTACAGAAACAGCATCTACAAAGTCATGGTTCTTAGCTAAATTCACCAAGAATGGTCCTGATTTTTGTTCCTGTTTTTTTTTCTGTTCCTTCCTACATAACTGCAGTCAGATTTTTAACCCTTGGAGTTCTACATGTGTTCCAGCAGTAAAATGCAACTAAGACTTCTCTTTATAGCATTCTCATACATTTAAGATAAAGTGTGCAAAATCAGTATCTAGTCAGAATTCCACATCTGCAGGTGCCAGTAGCTGCATGTAGCCATCATTTTACACAGAGTGAAATGGTCATAAAAAAACCATATACCACACCCAGCAAGGAACAAATTGAAAGCATCAACAAGAAGGCAATGAATAAGGAGGAAACCAAACTGATGCCTCTGTGAGTCTTTTTTTTTTTTTTTTTTAAATCAGAAAGATACAGGACTTATGACACAGGAGTATAATGAAAATATTTTTGCACATGTAGGAGGTAGACTGTGGAGCTAAAAAAAGAAAATGGTCAGGGAGACCCACAATCAGTAAAGCTGCATGAAAAACAGTGTTCTCCTTCAGTGAAAATTCTTAAGACTTTGCAGTTTCCCTTGCTAAATCACAGTAAGTCAAAATCTAAAAAGCATTCATAAATGAAGCAAATGCAAGAAAAAAAAAAAAAGTCTAGACAAAGAGATTCTGGTTTTATCATTTTGAATGTCATGTTTTTAGCAGTGGCTTAATTTTAGAAAGGCAAAATTAGTTGTGAAAAAGAAAATAGATTTGTTATTTTCAGAAGACTAAAGGAAGATTTCAAAGTTCATGTAAAAATTGTGACTAAACCTTTCTCACAAAAAGGCTTTTTCTGAAAAAACAGATTTTTGAGTGAGAAAAAGAGACACTGAAACTGTGAATCAGCCATAGCAATCTAATAACCTCTTCCACATCTCAGAGTGTAGTAAGGAGCTGGTAGAGAGACCTTTTTTCTATGGGTCATCTCTCTGTCCCCTTTTAACCTTGACACATTTATTGTGTAATAGATGTTTTAAAGGCATTTCTGGACATTCACACACATGAAAGAGAGGAAATTTACTCTTTTTTTCCTTCCAAATCTGGCATCAATGAAATGAAGATTAATAAAAAGTTATTACAAATTCGATAGCAGCTACAACTCAGATCACTATAGACTAGTGATAATGGTAACAAAAAAAAAAACCAACCACAAATAAACAAACAAACAAAAAAACTGGAGTCAAAGTAAAAAAATCAGCTGCAACCATCTAGTACTTGAGAGACAGAGACCCTTTAAATGCCAGTGGTCTCTGTCCTTCTTAGTTTCAATGTGAACAATGAATGTATTACAGTACAGCTTGAGTATATTCCATGTGTTGATAAGGGTTCCATCAGCATCATGATGTCTTTGTTCTGTTGTACCCAGAATACATAGTATTCAGAAAAGACACTGGACTGCTCATTGAACTGCTCTCAATCTATTTCATGTTGTAATAATGCAATTCCTCCAAGAAAAACATGTTTGTCTTCATTGCAAGTGTTCATCAGCAAGGCACAGACAGAAGCTGAAATGCAATTTACAGTAAAAGAATCAAGTGGTTAATTAGGGTATACATCAACCCTTTAGTGAATGTAATAAAAAAACCTGCAGAGAAAACTCATAAAAAAATTCCTAGGTTGATGCTTATAACTCCTTGTTAAATTTTAAAGCTATATCTGAAGTCAAAATTGTATTAGCAGTTCAAACTCCAGTTATAAACTGTAGCCCAGCAGTTTGCATTGTCAGATTTTCTATAGACTATAGAAAAGCATAAAATGTGACCTTTTTTGTGGTCCTCAGAAATGGTCAATTCAACAATTGATTATTCTGATCCTTATAAGCAGGAGGCTGTCTGAGAACAGAAGTAGCAGGATGGCAATTCAAAGCCAGCAAGACAGGGAGTCAGCTACTCAGAATGACAGAAATGGAATTAATGTGTCATCTAACCTGATCTTCCTCTGCAAGAGGTGACCCCCTTAGTGGGTGAGAGAGAGGCTGTAGATGTTGTCTACATAAACTTCAGTAAAGCATTTGACACCATTTCCCACCACATTTCCCACTGCATTTCCCTGGAGGAACTGGCTGTTCATGGCCTGGATGAGTGTGCTCTTTGCTGGGTATAAAAGTGGCTGGATGGCCAGGGTGAGAGAGTGGTGGTGAGTGGACACAAGTGGTGGCTGGTCACAAGTGGTGTTCCCCAAGGCTCAGTACTGCAGCCTGTCCAGTATCTTTATTCATGATCTGGATGAGGGGGCTGAAGGCACCCTCAGTCTGTTTGCAGGTGACCCCAAGCTGGCTGGGAGTGTTGATCTGCTGGAATTTTTCCCCTCAGTTTTGCTGGAGGGTAGAAAGATTGTGCAGAGGGATCTGGACAGCCTGGATTGTTGGGCTGAGGCCAGTTGTGTGAGGTGCAACAAGGCCAAGTCCCAGATCCTGTACCTGGGTCATAACAACCCCAGGCTTGTGGAAAAGTGGCTGGAAAGCAGCCTGGTGGGAAAAGGACCTGGGAGTGCCGGTTGACAGCAGCTGAACATGAGCCAATGTGTGTCCAGCTGACCTCAAAGGCCAATGGCATCCTGGCCTGTGTCAGCAATAGTGTGGCCAGCAGGACCAGGGCAGTGATTGTCCCCAGGTACTTGGCACTGGCAAGGTCAGTTTTGGGCCCCTCACTACAATGTCTTTTTATTTTGAAGTGCTGGAACATTTTCAAGGGCAGCAAAGCTGGGGAAAAGTCTGGAGCACAAGAAGTCTTATAAGGAGCAGCTGAGGGAGCTGGGATTGTCTAACCTGGGGAAAAGGAGGCTGGGAGGGGTGAGGGCCAGATCTTACTGCTCTCCACAACTAAGGTGGTTGTGGCAAGGTGGGATCAGTCTCTCAGTTACTTTTACAAGCAGCAAGAGATAGGATTTGAGGAAATGTCCTCAAATTGCACCAGGAGAGATATAGATTGGATATTAGGAAAAATTTCTTCACTGAAGGGGTTGTCAAAGATTGGAACAGTTTTCCCAGGTAAGTGGTTGAGTCCTCCTGCTGGAGGTATTTAAAAAAATGTGTAGTTGTGGCACTTAGGGACATGGTTTTATTATGGACTTGGTATTGTTTGGCTAATGGTCCGTGATTTTCTTTTTCAACCAAAATGATTTTATGTTTTTATGTTGCATATTTTGCTTATTTATGGCTGAATCTAAAACTACCTCGGTGATTCCTTTAACTTGTAGCTTCCTTAACATTTCTAACCCAAGCATTTAGGGACAAGGACTGTGCTGTGGGGTCATATATTGAAAAGTAACACTATTTAGATGTTTTAGTCCAGAACCCTTCTGTTGCAGTGCATGATGTAACAAGCACTTACCGAAGACAGCCCACAGACCCACCTGTTCTGCACAACCTGACACTAGCTGAAGGCAGTAGCAGAAGATCAAAAGTCACCTGCAATACATCACAAGAAGAAAATGATGAAATGCCCAGGTTGCCTTAGGATGTAGGTGACACCCTTCTGTTACCCAGGAAAACATAAACCATATTCAACAATCCCTGACCTTCTGACCTGGGAAAGCTTCCTCCTGCCTTCAGATCTTGTGATTAATTTAATCCTGACTCTATAAATGCAGTACGTCAGCCAGACACTTCCCAACATCCTGCCTTGCAACCACATCAGAGAGCTGACTTACATTTTCAGGGAAATGGAGGGGAACATCTTCATGCCCCGCCAGCTGTGCCCTGGCATTCCAGATCGCTGCGGAGCAAATGGAATGCAAACAAACAGCAATGCCACAGCCTTACACAACATCTGAAGCTTCACCTGCTAACTCCTATAATTACATTAACCTTCCTTGCAACTACCTCATACTGGTGACTCAGTGCTATTTTATAGTCAGACAAAACCTTCAGGTGTCTTTTTGCCACCTTTTCCTATTATGGTCTAAAGTTTACTGCAGAAGTTTCCATTTGAAGTCCTGAAGAACGTATCCTTGAACAAAGCACCCTCACATTTCTGTCCTTTTCATACCATTGTGCTGTCTCTGCTTTTATTATTCCAGGGGAGAAGGGCATCTATTGCTTTCTCACTATTGATGAAGCCATGCTTTGACTGTCAAGAGCAATCAGCTTTAATCTCGATGGCCTCCACAAGCACAGACCTGTCCCGTACTGCAGGGATGTTAATGGATATTGTGTCCCATAGCCTTTTCACTAGCTCCCTGCACACAACAAACAATAGTAAGTCAAGTGAAACAACAGAAAAGTGAAAAGAAATGAGAAACAAGTTGTTTATAGTAGCAAAGGGATTAGTTTCAGGGTGGGGGGGGAGGCAGGTTGGGTCTTAAAATTCTTACTTTGTGACTACTCCTCATTGAGTTTCCCTAAGTCTGCATTAAATTTTCCAAAGCTAAAAAAGCAGCACATTTCAGCCATTCATGGAGGGGTTAAAATCAGACAAAATGTAGTAATTATCTTTTCACAGCATGATGTATTGCCATCTTGTGGCTGGTTTACCTATATGATGCTGAAATTGTGAATAAGTGCACTTTTCTTTTTGCAATCTTATGTAAGCATAAGCATTTAAGAAATGTAAGGGAGGTTGATTACAAGTGAATGAAGTGTCACATAAACTGACAAAAAGCTCAGATAAACTTAGTACCATTCCATCAAACTATTTCTCCTGTATGTGTGGCTGCTGTTTTTCTGCACTGCAATGTATGTATGCTTCACTAATGTCCTTCTTTCTTGTTTTTTGTGTTATGTTTAATTAAATGCAGTTCAGTGACAATTTTTCTTATTTTTGCCTTTTAATATATTTTGTATTTAACTCTGAAAAGAAAAACTCCTCTAATCAGATTCTGTGAAATTGTTGAAGTAAATTCGGCAGGAACTGTGATGTCACCAACGAGTAAAATAATTAACTAAAAAAGCATCAACAAAATGCAAAGATAAAAGCTATATTGCAGCAAAAGTGTATTAGTTACATGTTTGTATGTCCTGCCCAACAGAATAATTTTTTCCTTAGTTACATCTTTAGAATACTAATATAATAAATATCTGCACAGAAAATTAAATGCAGTAAAGGGAAGTGATCTCTGCTCAGTAATATACATGAGCCCAAGACATGTCCTCCTGAGTAGGAGTAGACTTGGGCTGGCATTTTAATGCTTTCCTGGATTAATGCCTATAAAGAGATCTGTGTTGATTATGAAACTGTCCTGCTTTGGTGACAGTGAGAAGAATAAATCACAAAGTGACTCTTAGTGGTTTCATCATTCCTTTGATCTCACTCTTTCATAAAGATGTAAATCAGATATGACAAAATCAAGAAAAAAAACAGTGGAATCAAGTGAAGTTACAGTGGTAATAGATAAACATTAAAGCAAGATAATCACTCTCAGTTACCATTTAACAATATCCCTTAGAAAATCTTCTGGATTTTGAAGCCTTTTACACTTATTTGTATGTTGCCTGGATCTGAGTGTTCAATATTTAAGAAACCTGAAGTTTCTTCACTGTGAAGAAGATGACACCCTCATTTGACCCACTGCTTCCAAAGGTGGCTGAAGCAACTTTCCTGCAAGATGGTTGAAAACAACTGCATACCATGAATGTTTGGATGGGATTTCTGAAAAGAAAACCAAACCAAAACCAAAAACCCAAATCCAACCACCCAACTTGGCAGCTCCCCCTTTCCTGTGGTCTGCTCCACAGTTGTGACCAACTGTTTCCTAGCAGAAACAAGAAGGACCAATTTTCACAGTCTTCCACATGGAAAAGATGAACAAACAGATGGCAGAACATGACCCTGGCATCAACTACTGTTCCCCATTGATAACTATTGATACCAGAATGTACTTCCTAGAGCAGTTCTTAGGCAGTCCTGCAGCTGCAGCACACAAAGCTCACACTAAGCAAAAGATCATCCAGAAAAACACTGCTGATCTTCACAGGAAGCAGAGATGAATCACTTCCTTTTTTTAGTCCTCTGCCCCCCATTTTGCTTTTATGGGAGATTGGAGCAGAGAAACAATCACAATGTTCATTTGCAGAGAAGGAGAGAAAAAACATGGAATTTATTTCCAGTTATAGTTTCTCATTTAACTGTGTCACTTATAGCAGTTTAAACAATCCCAGTCCTCCCTCCTCACACCCTCTTCTCACAATCTCAACATTCTTTTGCTGGGAAGGAGAGAAAAAACATGGAACTGATTTCCAGCTTTAGTTTCTCATTCAACTGTGTCACTTATAGCAGTTTAAACAATCCCAGTCCTCCTTC
Organism: Rhipidura dahli; assembly: GCA_013399225.1. Taxonomy (NCBI): domain Eukaryota; kingdom Metazoa; phylum Chordata; class Aves; order Passeriformes; family Rhipiduridae; genus Rhipidura; species Rhipidura dahli. The sequence continues at coordinate 315,855 of VXAC01005075.1, read as the reverse complement.
CTCACACCCTCTTCCCCATCTTTGTGGTGCAAATCCAAGTGGTTTTGCCCTGAACTCTTAACAGACAACTGTCCTGTCTGAAAAACAATCTGCCAAAATTAATTTGGCTATTTTGTACCTGGTCCCTTCTGTAATTCATTGCTTGCCTACATGGGCAGTAGAAGAGAGAGAAGAGGTAATGCTGCAGCAGTTAGCCATGGGAACAGTGAGTGGGTAGCAGGTAGAACCTGAGTTCCTGAAATGTACATCAACTTTCATCTATAGAGTCCTTCTTCCTTTTTCAGGAAGCATTTCCTTTTTCAGAAAGCATTAAGCTTTCAGAAAGCTGTCTCTTGAAGAGCTCAGGCCAATTAGGACTGTGTTTGTACTGCAATTTGGGCAATACAGAGATAGAAAATATCTATACATAAATAGGAATTTCAAAACTGCCTTGGCACTTTCTTCTAATGGATTTGAACATCTGTTTTGAAGTGTAACTGTACTTGTGTAACAATTCCCAGGATACTTATTCTAATGCCTGAACAGAGAAAATCCAGTCGTTCCATGCTAGAAACACAAATTCCACAGGACTGCCAGTTCTCCCTAGATAAGCAATCAATTCAGCAGGTAGCAGCAGCAGACACTGGTGTACCCTCACAGTGGGTTGTGTTCTACATAACCAACCTCTAAATTTCATTCTCAGCACTTTGGATGATGAGAATGGAAGGTGAAGCCATTAGCCAGACTAAATTAACTTGTCTATGTTCCAGGTGAACCCCTGATTGCTGGTGTCAATAAAACATGCAGTAGAAGGTGGCCCTGAAATCCTAGTTTTACTTATTTTTTGGTAGTCTGCAAATAGAAAGGCCCTGGTCTAGGCGAGAAGAGGACACAGCAGCCTGAAAAATGAGCTTCATTTTTTTTTTTTTTTCAATTCTACTGTGAAATCCAAACCAGTTGGCAAAATGGATCAGTCACTAGAGTTGAGCAGAGCATGGCTGGGCCCCTGCAGTTATGTTCAGTTTGGCTGTGAGTTGTGCTGGGAGGCATTATGTATTCAAGGTCCAAGTGCAAGATGATGACACTTGGCATTTCCTAGAAGCTGATAGCTGCAAGTAGTGGCAGAGCAACTGGCTGTGATGCAGCAGTAGTGTCAGTGCTGCCAGTCTTAATACAGGGTGACTGCAAGTGCCCAGAGGTTTGTTCCTGTTCAGTTTCTGCATTTCTGCTTTGTATTTAGAGCAAACACTCCTCCCTAGATAACTGCAGGTAGGATGTCCTCTGGCTTTCTCCAGGAGCTGCAGGGAGCCCTAGCAGGAGTGTCTTGGGACACATAGGAATTATCACCAATGACAGAAGGTAGCATTCAAAGGAAAATGTGAATTTGAAGTACATGTCATTTAAAGATGTCTCATTGGATAAAATGTGCCTTCATCTGGAGTTACTGATTTCTGTCTGGAGAGTCAACCACTACATACTATGTCTCAATAATATAAATGCCTTTTTCGATAAAGTAAACCCTTGAGCACTGTTCTTTGGTGGTGGTGGTGATTTTTTACTTTAAACTGTATAAAAGGAAAAGAGGGTATTGGTTGGACCTGGCAGGTGATAAAGGAATTTATCCAGGCCGCAACCTCTTCAAGTCCAGCCAGTTTCAGCTTTCCTGTTTTAAAAGCATTAACTGTTTGCTCTGTGCCTGGCAATCAGGGAAGGGAAACCATGGAATGCAATGAAATTACTTTACTTCTTGGGAGGCAGGAGACAAGGGTTTTAGTAATGACTTCAAAATTGTTACCACATCATCTCTGATGCATATATGAAGTTAATCATGATGGAAAAATGCTGTACATATCCTCTGTAGAATGCAGTGTTAAAGCTCTCTCGCGAAAATTGCCTACACTGATATCAGACCTGAAAAACATCCAAATCACACAAACTGGGAGAGGAAATATCATGTAAGCATAATAGAAGGAAAAGCATCTAAAGAGATTTAATTCAAAATCATTCTTGAAAAGTAAAGCAACTGGAAAACAGGGAAGGGGATCATAGACTGTGATCTCAAGGTTTTCATTAAAAGCAAACCAGAGATCATGAAAGCATTTTTTAGGAATCAGAGAATATCTGTGTTAGTAGTACTGTTAAAATTTTAAAGGTGAAAATAATTTACAATAATGGGCATTTATAATGCTGTACTTGTATGTAACACTTTGTAGAAACAGTGAAACTGATTTAAGGTGCATTAACCTGAGCATCTGAACTGCCCTTGCAACACCTCCTGAATTCAGTGGGGGCTTTCTGAGCTTCCTCAAGTGTTACTTCAGCCGTGACAAGAAAATCCTGAAAACAGCAGAATGTTTTATATATAAAGATTGTTGAATCAAGAGCAGAAGACAGGCATCACAGTGTTTTGGGCTTAAGTGCAGAAATTCACTTTCTTAAGATCAAGTCTGGCAAGGCAGCTGTAAAACTCTATTGCTTCTAACAAACTCGGCTGATATCTCCAAGGAAAAGTTCTTACTTTCTTTATGTATACTGTGTGCTGAGGTTCTGCTGATAAAATGGTTGCATAACAGATGCAGATTTGCTTCCAGTGGTACACTGGAAGGCAAGAAGTGACAACACACTTATTCCCACAAAGATTTTGCACCCAAATGATGTTTGTCACTTTACAGCCCATATCCTTCATCCCACCACTCCTGCCTAGATGATGGATTGGACTCGACTCCTGCTCCAATGATGTGTGTGATGGCTCTGGCTGCACTGTAGAAGTAAAACTCCATAAGCACCTGTCACTTTTCTTAGGTTAGGGTTGCAAAATAAAAGGTGTACCCTTACCAGAAAACAAAACTACCATGTTGCATGGCCTTGATTGTCATTTGGTGTGAGCAGAACTCCATTATAATCTATACTTATAATTATTACAATTTGGTTATAATAAACAAAGCTGTGAAATAAAAGGTTAGCTTTACATTATTTGCCTGCTTCTTGAAACGATGCTTACTGCTGCTGGAATTCCATGTTTATCACATCCCACAGGCTGCTTAGCCAAATCTGCCCTACTTTGAAGGAAATTATAAATTCAAATTGGTTTATGCCAGTCCTGACAACTTTGCCAGGAATCTAAAAGCCCATGTGGTTGGCAGCATCACCAGGAAGAGAGGTTTTGAAAGGTTTGGAATAGAAGTCGAGTGAACAGGACTGTAGGTACAGTCTTGATAATGCAAAAAGGACACCCATCCTTCCCCTGCTGAATGTTAATGGAGGGGGGAAAGCATGGAATGGATGATAATCTCTGGAAGCTGCAGATGTGATTCTGAAGAGATAAATGGATTTTGATTAAATATCAGGATACAATTTTCTGGTTTGTTTTTTTTTTTTTTTTTTTCATTTTGGGTGCAATCCCAAATCCTGCTGAAGATTGCCATCAGTCCAGTAGACTCAGTATGACACTTTCTAAATTACTTTATTCCCTTCAGAAGAATGCAGGCAGTAAGAACACTTTTTGACACCTTGGTGAAGTCATGAGTATCTCTAGTCACACTCAAATGCAGCTGCTTGAGACTCTATGTCCACTTCATTTCAGCAAAACAAATTGATTTCCTGAAGGCAGTAAGAAGAGGTTAAGACTTAGTTCCAACTCTGCATGCTAATACTAGGTAAAGAAAAATCCATATCTCTGTAGACAAAAATGTAAACAATAGAAGAATTGAAGGTTTTTTAATCACATCCTTAAGCTGTCCTAATTACATCATTATAATGTAAACAACATTTATGGAATAAGCAATTCAGGACACAGATCTGAAGCCTTGCCACAGTAGAATGTCCTACCTTAGCTTTTAACAGACTATACCTATAGGAAAGGAATAAATCTGAGTCTGTTGTGTTTACTTCAGTCTTTAAGTGTCCAGGACTGTGCATAGTGACTGTGGGAGAGGAGAGAGAGTAAAGTCCATCCTGCAGTCCTTGGGAATTAATGCTCCAGTTGCTTTTCAATACATGCCCAGCTGTCCGTGTTGCTCTGAGCGCCCCAAGTGCAGCCCATTCCAGCCAAGTCCAGTGGTTTTGATATGATCCTTAAACAGGGCCACTAACCCAGAACACATCTCAGATAAAGCTAAGATCTCTGCCTTCACAATAATGTTGAACTAAAAAGAACAGCAAATTACACCTGTTTCCCCAAATGGCTTTTCCCATGGTAGAAACCTACATTGCTACATCTTGGTGGCCTTTCAGTGGAGTTTCTTGCCATCCACTGTGCCAGGCTGATATCCAAGGAAATTGACAACTCTCCCCTACTCAGCTCAGACTTCCTACCCCGTGGTACAAACATCCTTCTTGGTGTAGACCTCCTCCAGAGTGTTTATTTTTGGCTATTCCTCAGTCTCTTGTCCCTTAGAAACACAAAAACTGCCACGCTGCATCAGGTTAAATGCCAGTTTAGCCCAGAACATGGACTCAACAGCACTTATTAACCAGTATTTCAGGAAGCAGAGGTATCCCATGATATAATAGAAGTACAGTGATAAAATAAATGCAGCTTTCTAGAAACTAGCTGTTTAGGAGCTGATAGTTGGGGATTTTTACTGGACCACATTGTTTAATACTCAGAAAGTTTATACTTTTTATTTCATCTAATATCCACTTTTTGAGCCCTTTGGCCTTTTCTTGCAAAGAGTGCAATTTTGAGTATTGTAAAAAATACTTTCTTTTGTGGTTTCTTTTTAATTCACTGTTGATAATATCATATATCTTCTCAACTCGGAGGACAAAAAACTGCATGCAAGAATTCCCAATTCACCTTCTCTAAACCATTTATAGTTCTGCAGGCTTTTGTCATATTACCTTCTCATCCATCTCTTTTTCACACTGGAGAGCCAAGTCTGTCTTTGCTGTTATTTGTCTTTGATCACCTTGCAGCCCTTCTCTATCTCATCTCCAGCTTTCCTATACCTGCCTTGAGGCTGCTGGGGAAGAGCTGTACACTCCTTCTAAGCTGTGGAAGCACTGTGAATTTATGCAGTGCCATAAGAAATTTTCTGTGTTTACTCCATCCCTTTCTCAATAATTTGTAGAGTTTCATTTATTCTTTTCACCTCCCCTGAGCATGGATCAGATGTTTCCAAAAATCTATTCACAGTCACTCCAAAATTTGTTTCCTGGATAGTAATAGCTAATCTAGAGCCTGTTAATATGTATGAATAGTTTGAGTTATTTTTATTCCATTTGCGTTATTTTGCACTTATGAGCATTAATTTTCATTTGTCATTTTATTATCTAGTTACACAGTATTATGAGATTCTGCTGCAGCTCTTTGCAGTCAGCTTTAGATTAGACTGTTCTGAATAATTTGTTATCAGATGCAATCATCTCAAAGCAGTACTTATCCCCTTTCCCAGCTCCTTCCAACTTCATACTTCCCATTCTCTGTACCACACACAGATTTTTCTAGAACACGGTCATCGCCCCCTTCTCAGTCCTTTTCTAGGCTTCCTCCTCAGAACACCATGAAGAAAAAGAAGCTCCTGAATCTCCCATTCAGTTAGCACATCTACAACAGGCTGTCTGTGTGGGATTCGTCCCTCCTAACTTTAGATGGTGACATCTATTTCTCAGCCAAGTTCTCTCTGTAATCAAATAGAGAGGAAATAGGCAGTGTTACAGTGGAAGTGATCCAGCTCTAATGTAAATGTCTAAAATGCATCAGATGATTCATGTCCTAAAAGTGTTTATTCCTCCTTATTGACTCCAAGGGAGCCTACAGTGAGTGGAACAGATGCAGGTTATCTACGTCAGAGGCAGAGGCATCATAAATTAGGTGAGAAGAATCCTGCTTTTCCCACACAGATCTCACTGGGCTGCAGACACATAATTTTTCTGATGGACTAAAAATCCAAGAATCACATTCTTTAAAGACCTCAAAGCTGGAACAGAGGAGGACTGGGCTTAGCAGAAATCTACAGGGCAGTGTCTTTGTGAATTCCCACTGAGGGAAAATGCAGCTCCCTTTGCTCTGTGTGCCACATGGCAAGGGGCCCATGTGTGGCCAGGAGCTGGCCTAGAACAGAGAGGGCATAGCTGTGCACAGGCAACATTTCACATGCTCTGCCCCCCATTCCTGCATTATTCTGGCTCCAGAATACCATAATGTCACCACAGTTACTGTCAGAATGCTTTGACTTTCTTCTTTTTCCTTGGAAAGATTGATTTGCATCATTGCATCATTTCTGTAGCATTGTGTCTTCCCCAGAAAGAACAAGCTTATAATGGACACGTGTACTTCAGCTTCTCTGCCTCGTCTTACTCACCATCCTTTCCATTCCAAATCACCCGTCACAGCAATCAAGAGTTATGCCTGGCAGGGCATCATTCACTTACAGCTTTCAGACTGCTCCCTCCAGAAGTTAATGGTAAAAGCTACCTTTCTAAAAAAGCAGTGTTCCCACAACAGTCCACTGAGGCAGCTAATATAATCCTGAGACACTTGGTAAAGTTACCTCTGAGATCTGTTTTACAGACAATAGCATAGAGCAAAAGTGCTGAACTTCTAAAAAATCTTATTCCTTTTCCTTTATGCAATATTCACCAGGGCACAAATATCCAGGGAGCATCTTGTTCTACAGCTTTAAAATGTTACTGCAAATTAATGTGCACTGGCTGATACCCTTAAGCAACTGAACTACTCTGAAAACATAGCTTATAAAAATACTTCTTTCTTTCTCCAGGAAATATTCACAAAACACAGCCTATAAAAATTCTTTTAAAATAGAATTATTTCTCTTATCTCCATTTAGACTACCAGGCAATCTTCTGACCCTGTCTTGGATCAAACACTGTCTGAGATAAGAGCAATGAAGCAATAAGTTAAAGTATAGTACATAGAGAATACTACTGCTTACCTCAGGCAAAATGGAAATACTGAAGATGGTAATGGCACAATCTTTTATTAAGTTTTATTTTATTATAATCTTTTTCACTACATCTGGATGTGGAAAACCCATGTCCTCTCCAGAGAGAAACCACTGGATGTGGTGTTTGGCTTGGAATTCTTGCCCAGATACTGGTGAGTAATGCCAGCCCAGGAATGGCAAAGGAGAGCAGCTGTTCTCCCAAATGAAAGCTTGAACCAAGAGGGAAGACAGCAAAGGATTCTTTAAGACTGTTCCATGATGAAGAGGACAGAGTGTTGTTAATCTGATTACTTAATTTTTAATCTAGCATTTAACACAGACATCCTGTACATTTTTCCACATTAATAATGGGAGACAATTTGCAAAATCCCTTATATACTCCCAGAAACTATCAGAGCAATGAGAGAGAAAGCACTGGAACTCAGTGTGAAGCCCTACCAAATGCCTCATAACTAAAACTTTAAGAAACTATGACAGGGAGTTGGAGACTAAGCTAATATAACAAGGTATATAAAGAAAAATCACGTGATTGCTGTAATAAACTGTTACTGTATGAAGGTGAAGTTTTTCTGTGCCCAGTGCTATAATGTGGATGTCCCAGCTGAGTGCTCACCTCTAGTCCATTTTACAGTCAGTGGAGAAAAACATGATATTTGTGGGATATAATTATTATTTTCTTAAATTAGACCCTTAATTAGGACACAGCTGTGGAAACCCCACATCCAGAATGCTGTCTTCTGAGCAGGCTCCCATCCCTGGATTCCTACTGCTCATTTTTATTAAGGAGTTTTCTAGCTATTATTGAATGCAAATGATGTGTCTCAAGAGCCTTATTATTTATCTACTCATTCAGAAAATCTCATTGAGCTGCATTCTTTTGTAACTGCTTAGGACCTGCACAAATGCTAATGGAGCACTCTTATGCTTGTCTGAAATTGATTCCTCTCTGCTATGCAGAAAATTTTTTCATAGGGCTTCTTCCTTCCAGAGTTGTTCATAGGGCTTCTTCTTCCCCCTGTGATTATTTTTTTATCTTGCGAAGTTAACAGAGTTGCAATTAAAAACTTGAATTTTAGCATTATGTATATTTTATATGTCATATCTAGCATAAAATATGTATGATAAGTACTCTCCCTCACGAGAGGCTGTTTCAACAGTGCAAAGCCTGGCCCTTTTGGCAGCCCACAGGTGCTGTGTGCCCAGGGGCCAGGCTGCTGTCACCCGTGGCTTCGTGCCAACGCTTCGCCATTGGCAGCGATGCTCTGCTCCCAGACAGTGCCACAGCACAGCTTTCTGCTCCAGGGGAGCTGCATTGCTCTGGTCCTCTCCCAGCAGCCTGCAGAGATACCAGGCTCAGAAACAGAAGTGTGGGACACCAGCTGGGTTGTGGGACACAGGGGCAGCTCTGGGCTGGATGCTGATGCAGTCTGTGGGAAGTGTCTGTCCTGGATTTGCTGCTGCTTAGCATCTCAGAGTCCTGAACAAGCTCCCAGTCACACTCAGATCAGCAGATGCTAACTGGAGTGAGAGGCAGGTTTCTGCCTTCAGAGTTGGCCTTGTAAGTCCTGCCTGGAGTGCTGATCATTTCTCTTGGAAACCATCACTTCTGGGTGCATGCAGTACGTAGAAGGGAAGTAGCAATTAATCCACAAAAATTCATGGCAAAATTCAGATTCAAATTCTCATGGTGTGAACATGCCTTAAGCCAGTACAGAGTTACAGAGGACACAAGCACAGAGCTTGCAGATCTACCCTTGGTTTCACAGTCAGTATTATCACCTTTAATTTATGTAAATATCAAAAAAAAAATTTTTTTTTCTTGTTTCAAGGGAGGTAACTGAAATCTAAATTAAATTAAAGGCATATAAGACAAGTTTTAGGAATCCTTCTTTTGAGTTTTGAAGATTTTACTGATACTACAAAAGGAAATATTTTTTCCTGACCATGCAGAAGCTGCTTTTCAGATATTGTAATACAGTTTACAAAAGTGACTAAAAGTTTGCTTCATTTTGCCTACCAGGAAATGCATTCATCTCATTTTAGGCACTTAATTCTTGAGTGTTCAGAGTTAGTTACATCAGATGAAATCTTGAAAAGTTCCTTTTAACTACAGCATGTCCAAATTTCACCCCAGGCTAGATTTTCAGAACAGCTGCTGGCTCCTGACTCTGAGATAGATCAGTGCTCAAGTGCTCAGAGAAGCAAAAAATCCGGGTCTAGACATAGGAACCTGAGGCTGAGCAAAAGCAAAGGCATCTCAGTTCAAGCACTGCTTTTGAAAGTTTGCCTGCACATGTAGGAATTTATCACTTTCAATGATCTACTCATGATCTGCCCACTGGGCTGCAGACCCTAACCCCTGGGATTTCTATCACAATTATAGCTAAGGTAAAAAGCCAAAAATGGCTTTTTTATCAATACAGCTCTTTGTGTAATTTGAGTGCTCTGGATTGCTCATTGCAGCTTTGCCTCATGCAGACCAGACACAGAGGGAGGCAGAAGATCTTGGCAGGGATCAATAATGTAGTTTAGACAAGGCATTACGGGAGCGTCTGTCTGCTTTGGTATCTCCCTCTGCTTTTCCAGAGGGGATAATGGGCTTTGACATCTTGCCAGCTCTGCCATCCTAGAGAAGAGGTCATTGCTAGTTCAGCTCTGAGTGTCTCCTGTTTATCCACCATCAACCACAGCACCCTTAGGAAATTATTTCTGTCTGGTATTTCCATCCTGAAAAGGATATTCAAGCTTCCTTACAATGCACAAAACAGTGTTCTTACCTGCACAGCTCATGGTGATCTCTCAGGAAATAACTCCTTCATTTTTCCCCTATGCATGGGGTAAATGAGTGGGAAGCTTTCTACCTATTCTGAGTATGATACGTATTTTTATTTTACTTACTCAAAATATTTTTTTTAATTTTATTTTTGTGTCTCTTGACTGTTATGTATTAATCAGCACTCTTCTGAGACAGCTACTTCCTGGCAAAGGGAATTGGAAATCCATTGAAAAAATCCCTGATGAAACAAAATGCTGGATTTTCTGCATTGTCTCCTGGAAATGGTTTTCAGTGACCTTGACAGCAAAGTAGTACTGATAAAATCAACAACATATGAAGAAAAAATTAGGAGGTGAAGTGAAGAATTGAGAGAGGATTTTTCTGGTGAGGCTTGCAGACATCAATTAAATGGAAAATCAGGAAAACTTCTTTATCTCACAGTGTGTGCAGGAGGGAAAAATTGTTGCAGCAGTACTTTAAAGGTGATGCTAAAGAAGAGAAAGAAGGCAAATCCCACGAGAACAGAAAAAGTAAATGAAGAAAAGCAGGATCAGGTTTGGACAGCTAGGTCCAGATGCCCAACTAGACTGGAAGATACCACGTTATCAGTGACATTCTGTGAAACCTTTATTTTCTCTGCCCTCCCCAATGCCCTTCACGTGTTATGTCTTGTGACCACTCCCAACACTTCACTGTAATAATCCCCAGGACCTCTTTCTCCTGCTGTGCCATTTCCCCTGTTCCTGATATTCCTGGCAACCCCAGGAGCTGTAAGTGCCCTTGCCAGGCAGGCCTGCTGCAGCACCAGCAAGACCCTGACACACACCTGCAGCTGCAGCTCCCCCACCAGCCTGTTTCCTTCATGCTCTGCCCCATGCTCAGAACATCCTGTACAAGGCAGTGTGCTGCTCCATTCTGTCATGCTTTTTCCATATTGATCCACTTTTATTTCAAGTTCCCAAGAAAATTGCAAGGGGAAAAAAAATTTGGCTTTTACAGTTTTCCTACAAGTGTTTTTCTTCCGTCTGTCTCCTGCTACGTAAGGCCTTTGCTAAGAGACTGATGTTCATCTGAAGATGGCTTTATACTTCCTCATTTTATGCATAACTTTGTCAAAAGTAGTGTGTGCTTCCTCCAAAAACTCCTTGTTCTATTCTGGTTTGTTACCCATCCTCCTTCATGGCATTGCAACTGAAGTGAGTTATTTAGGGCAGGGACACTGTGTTTCCATTTCCATTACAGAAAGCTCACAAAATTCTCCATGGCTATAAAATAACAGTTTTCCCAGCATGCTTAGGTGGGACAAGGTTAGGGGGCTCCAGAGAGGGTGGTCACTTCAAGTCCTGCAAGCCCTTCTTCTGGATGTTGTCATTCCACAAAGCATTCCTTCAAATGAGAATTTTTGTGGCTGGGTGCCAGAAAGTTATTCAATGTCTCTAAAATGTGAGGCACGGAATGCATTAGTACTTTGTCTGTCAGCTGAAAAATTGGGTTATTTTCATGTACTGGGATAAAGGTGGTTCAAAGAAACTGTGAAGCTGCCACAGACATTCTGTTACCATTTGTCTGTTATGAGCTAATGCTGAGACTTCTGCGGTGCTGCTGCTTCTGTTCCACCACTGTGTGGGCAAAGGATCATTGCAGGAGATGTGAAAGTGGGACACATGATCTGCAGCCCACTTAAACCCAGGAAGTTGTGCAATTAGTTTGATTCAAAGTGATAATTGACCAACTCATGACTATTCCTAGGATAAAAAGAGCAGGAAAGATGGTTTGGTGCTAACTCTGTCTCAGCCACTTCAGGCTTTTTGGTTATTTTCTTTATATATTTAATTAAGTACATTTGAAGGACAAATCTAGAGGCTAATGAGCTTTTACAACTCCCATTGAAATTAAAAGCAGCTGCACATGTTCCTGAGGTTTTGAAAGAAATATATTCATCTCATAAAAAATACATTAGATGACCATTAAAGTTCCAAAATATGACAATAAAAGCAAATAAGTTTATAATTAGTGCTGCCCTTCATTCATTAGACACAGGCTGGCGTCTCCACTATTCAATCAATGCTTCACTCTTACTTTGTACTTTCTTAATTTTGCCTCCATGTTTGAATTCAGAGTTCTTCTGGATGAGAAGTACTATAAATAAGCAAGCTGCTATTACTGCTGACTGCAGCCTGTGACATCCTCCCAAAGCTCCTTGTTTTCCTGGGTGTCAGACTGATTTGAAAGGAGCTGAGTACATGAGTGACAAGTGCTTGTCCTCATCTGGGCAAGCTGCTCTAGAATAAATATAGGAATTTGAGACAAAGATTTCATCCTGTCCATTTAGGGACTTGCAAATGCAGAACTATTTCATGTCAAAGGCAGAGAGTGATGATGGTGCCAGATGATAGGGCAAAGCCCAGTGGTACATGACTGATTTCTTTGGGAGACAAAGCTTTTATTTATATCTGAAGGTAGATTATAAAAAATGTTGGCAGCTCACCCCTGAATATACACTCCATTTCATGTGACTTCAGTGCCAGTAAAATGCGTCATATTAAGGAATTAAAAGTTGATGATTATATTGACAGGGGCACAGGAAATAGAAAAATAGATTATTTTAGTGGGCACAGAGTTTCATTATCTTGCAAATCTAGACAAAGTACATAAAGTCAGTGTTAACAATATAAGTATTTCCATATAAATAGTGGTAAATATTGCTTCAACATAGCAGTTGCACAAACTAATGAGTCTCTGCAGACCTTAAATAGACTGATAGGATAAACTTGTTTGAACAAGCATATGTTTAATCACAATCATAAACACTGAGTGTAGATTCTGAGACATGTAGACTGAGATCTTGGAAAGCATGGATGCTATAAATATTGTAGAAGTCCCAACATGTAATCAGCTAAATATGTGTTGCCTTGTATCAGCAAATGGGAACTTCTATTGCAAAGGCAGTGAGTGTTATCATTGTTTGAGATCAGGGAAATTCAGACTCTTGTGTCTGCACATCAAAGAGATATTGACAGATGGGATAGAGGTCAGTGAAAGATTCAGGATGCAGAAAATGTATTTTCTTGTCTCTCTCAGTGTAAGTGATAAGTTCCAGTTTTGCTTGTTGTAAACCGATAAAGTGTCAGCAGGGAACTGGAGACTGGAGGAAATTGTCACTCTGTAGGATGCCCTGATTTCCTATCACAGGCATTAAAGTACTGTGCATCCTGTAGAAAACTGTGATGCAGGAGCACAGCCAAGAGAGCAAATCATTCAGAAATGGTTCCACTCCTTTTTTGCCAGGGTCTAGGCAGTATTTTAGTCAGCTGCCACAGGGCTCACACTGAGCTGCATGTGAGTTATTGCTTCCTTCAATGGAGAAGGCATCAAAAGTACCACAGCTGGGCAGCTCCCAGTAAAAACCATCATTAGAGCAGTGCAGAAAAATGAAGATATGAAGTTGCATTTGCAACAGTATCCTTCAATCCTCCCATCCCTGCACTGAAATCTTCCAACAGAGACAAAGGAGTAGGAGATAGAAACAGAGGGAAGACTCTGGAGTCATACATCACAAAGGCGTTAGAGAGAGAAGGAAGGAGGAAGAACAGAGAAGTGAAATCATAAAATATGCAAAAGGGCAGGAATAAAAGGAAAGAAAATATGAAACAGGCTTAACCAAAAATATCAGGAAGGATACCTCATTTTCTAGTAGAGTTGCACTGTTACAGTGATATTAGCATAGAAAGAAGAGAAACTTTTCTTAAGCAGTTAGAAATGTGTGACTTTGATGGAGTCCATCAAACATTCCTGTCTCCCAGCCCTGTCAGTTCTTATAGGGGTCAGAAAGGAATGAGGGGCTGAGGATTGTAGTAAGAGCAGATGTTCTTGGCTACCCTCACACTTCCTCTCCTCTCTTCTCTTGGTCTGTTTCTTCTTGTATTTCCTCTGCAAGCCTGAGACCTCGACTCAGTGTCTCTTACAATGTTACATAAGTCACCCATCTGGAAGCAGCATGTTGTGCAGGCAAGGAAAGGATGCTGCTGCTTCAAATTTTAGATACAGAAGAAAAAGAGTAACTCAGACACTGTGGCTGTGAAATATTGTCTGGTTTAATTATTTTTGACACACTCTTTCCCTCTATTTACTGAAGAACTATGGAAAATTTATACTCTTATCTACTCTTACACCTTTACAGTTACTTTGTAGGAGTGGTTTTAGCTCTCTCTTTCAGAGTTAGACTTCTCTGACTGTTTTTTTTTTCCCCACGGTCTCCTTTCACAGTAATGAGGTTCTACTTGCAATACATATCAACATGTTTACTGTAATTATGTGCATAACAGTACAAGTAAGACATGGCTGAGAACACATATTCTGCTTTTGTTTACTGTGTTTTTCCTGTTTGTTTCTTCTGGCCCTCAAATGTGATGCTGCAGAATCTTTTCCTTTAAGTGAGAGATGTGGTAAATTCTGCCCTCTTTCACCACAGTCATGAGCAGGGCACCAATTTACTTAGCTCATATTCCTTTATCTTCTGGCTCCCCAGGTTTCCTTTTGCTTCAAACCAAGCCCTGCATGGACACAATCATTTGTCTGTCCAGGTGACTCCCAGACCAGGATTGTTAAGGGAACCAAGCAATTACCCAACAGCAATCACAGTATCTCTGTTGTTGTCAACCTCTGCTTGTTTTAAACAGAAAGCACCTGAGGAAAGACAAGATGGCCATAGTGGCACAAAGGAAATTTTCTTCTGAAAGAAAGTGCTACTGCTTTCCCAACTGCTGCCCAACAGCCTCAAAGGAAAGTTAATTAGCAAAGGCAGAGGTGATGGTTGGGAGAGAGAAGCCAGTGCTGTGGGAGACAATTGAATAGATTCTCAGCACCCACGTGCAGGGGTTTCCTGTGCTTCTCTTCCAACTACTTCAGGTTCACCTTCTCAAACTGTATGTTCTATACTCTTGGAAATAGCATTAGTGACTCAGATTGCTGAGGACTCTGCCTTTGCTGTTATCTGGGTGTCTACGCACTGAGATTTGCATTTCTGGCCTTAAAATTAGATCACCTGACCAGTGATTGTATCGTATTTGGCACAGAGCTTGGAGAAACTTCTCCAAACAATGGCTACACAATGCAGCTGTCTGTCAGTGAGAGGGTACAATTCCAGGAAAATTTCAGATCTCAACAAGCTGAGAATTCTGTTGGCATTCTTCTGGCTTTTTAGTGTGTTTTAAAAGCTGATGTACATTTAAAAAGGACCTGTTTATTGGCATAACACTTTTGTGGTCATAAGATAGAAGTCAAGGTAAAACATTCATGATTATAATCATGACAATCATGATTATAAAATACACAAACATTCACAGGAAAGCTCAGTTTGAATAACAACACATTAATCAATAACATTAATCAATAACAGAAGTGACTCTTGAGGGATCATTTATCAACTCAAAGAAAAATCAAAATATTTTGAATATAGAATAATTCTTTCATACTTGTCATTAGTACAAGTCCCATCAAGACAGCTGAATTTATCCTGAGCTCTGCTGGATCAGGTGATCAGAGTAACACAGAATTCTTTCTCATTGTATGGGCAGGCTCATATAAACTAAATTTTAAGAGTCTGACAGCTGATTTTGAGACAATTGCCTGGGAGACTTCCCTTCACTTCAGGAACTCAGTTCTCTGTTGCATGTAATTGAGGCAAAGCAATGATCCTCCTCTGTCCATTTTTCAAAAGCCTGTTTGAGAAATGTTTGATTGGACAAAATAGCTCCAGTGTATCCTAGGAGAAATATCTTTTTTTTTTTTTTTTTTGCTTCTTTACTAGAAAAGGAAATCATTCAGTAGTCTACATTCAGCCACGTGTAAGATATGTGAATTATTCTGAGCTAGGATCATTGAAAAATACCAATACTTTATGTCAAACACTTTGATCAATGGCTTTTCTACGTTGGTCAGAGGAGACTTTTCATGTACAACTTTCACATATGTTGCCAAGGCTACTGTGATTTCTTAGGCAGGGATAATTTCTTTCCAACTCTAGTTCTCCAACATTCAAATATCAAAACCAGGCAGTAAACTGAGTATGGGCAGTGATATTCCTATCTGAAAGTAAGTTCTCACCAAGAGCATCTCCAGAGTGGGCAACGGTTCTTTGCTTCACTTTTTTAAAGGTTTTGCTTAATGACGTGCTGGGCCTTCTGACAGGATGTAAATTTCTACCAACATGGAAGATTGAGGAAAGTCTGTACTCAACTCACACACCTTCCATCCAAACTGTTTTCTTTTCCTGTTCACTAGTCTTCCTTCTTATGACTGTCTGGTCGATACTTCTCTTCCTTCTTTGTAAATCACATTTGACCGTGAAACTTCCTGTGTTTGACACCAAATATTAGCTCACAAATATTACCCTACTGCTGAATTATTCAATATTCATTGGTATTGATTTCTTCTTTATTCCTACTCCAGCACACACAAAGCCAATTATTTTGTACCAAGCCTACATCATCATCAAGATTAGGAGGAAATTCTTCATTTTCTGTATTGGCTGGCACTTGCTTTCCATGGACCTTACCAGCCTAATAGAGAGAGAAGACCATAGTCAGCAGTCCAACATAGTCAGCGTAGGCTGCAGCAATGACTTTGATGCAGTTGCACTGAAAACTGATATGTGCTATTCTGAAGTGTAAAAAATATTCATATACTCTTTATTAAAATTCTGACCTCATTTTTTACTCCAGATAACAGATGAAGCACGACACGCTGTGTTTTTGCCAAATATATTCTGTATATGGTCTTCATTAATACTAGAGCTCCTTTCAAGCTTCTGTATGAAATTAAGAAGCACCAGTGAGAAGAAACATATAAAATATGCCCCAAAAATGCTCAGGCATGAGCAACCAGTCCACAACCGGTCTATCATTTAGAAGCTAACTTGTTGACCCTTCTTTCAGCCATCGCTTCTTTCAAGCTGTTCAAAATACAGAAGCAATGAAAGCAAATCTCCTGAGACTGAATGTGTGCCATGAAAGAATGAGTGTAGCAGAGGAAACAGTCCAGGAATACATGCATATATGATGTGACTGCTGCTGTCTTAGATGAGATGGGCAGAGGTGAAGTGAAATGGAAAGAAGAATTTAGAAGAATTTTAAAAGGAAGCAGTGTACCTGGAATACAAATGCTTCACTGGAATATATGAGCTGTACAATCAGGAATCCACAGCCCAAAGGACTGGTCAGGTTTATAAGTGTACTAGTTGTAAATTGTGCATCTCTCACATGCTCTCTCAAATGAGGAGATTACAACTGTAATCAGAGATGCACTATGGCAGGTCTCTGGTTTCTTGCTTCTGTATATTTTCTTGACAGTCTACTACACTGAGCAATTCAAGAGCTCTCAAGAGCATGCTTACCCATAAATTCATTCCTAGGCTAATGAACTATCTATTCACTTGATTAATGGTTTTGTTGGAAGTGGTAGGAATGCAACAAATAAAAGCAAAATTCTGAGAAGCAAGCCACTGTGTCCTTGAGACAGAGATGTCCAGTGACAAACATGTTCTGAGCTTCAGGAACCCACCTAACAGGATAGTCAGAGAGCATCTTTCAAAACCTATTGCCAACTGTAGGCAATGATAGTGTGAGATGACTGTTTCCAGGTGATGAAACATAGTTTTCAAGTAGTTCATTTGAGCAGAAAAGCTGCTCATAAGTACCTTATGCACTGTTAGTAGTTTCTAAAGCAACATATATTTAAATGCATGATCTCAGTGAACACTGAGCAAGGAGGCTGGAAGCCATGCAAGCTTCTACTGTAATACTGATTTTCAATCCAAATGTCATTCTGTTCTTTCCTAGCAGCTCTGTTTTCCTTTAATGTAAGTATATAGTATCTAACTGCAAAGACTTGAGCTATGTCCGGGAATCTTCCCTAGTACTCCCCAGCTTGCTAAGGAGCAACTACAACAAATATTTTTGAGAAGAATTCCACAGAATTTTATTTGTTTCAATGTACAATGGCTGCCACTGGCAGCCTTTCTGTATTTTTATAACTGACACAGATTCAAGTTAAGTTTTGTCTTAAAATAAAGACAAGAAATTTCTGCTCATTTTCTGAGCTGTTATCCATTGACTGAAATCACTTTTCACCAAGTCCTTCTCTAACCACTATCCTCCCAAATACTGATGTCATAGTTTAACAACGTTTGCAGCAAACAGCATTACTTATGCCCTTTTAAAGCAGTTAATTTGTCAGTGAACTTCTCCATCTGAAGTTTCATCTTCAAACCAGAAAGAATAAAGACGTTGGAGCTGCAGTGAGAGGACACTGTAGTTTAAATTTACAGCCCATGCAGTCACTGAAACTCAGTCATCATTGCTGAGCAACGAGCAGTGATTAAGTCCCTCTGGGAACTGGCTATGAGACTCCTGTGCAAAGTCCCTGGCACCACTGAAGTGTCTCCTGCACTCTACTTCATGCTATCAAACATTAAAGAAAATATTGAAACTAGGAGAAATTCCCAATACCCTGGTTAATGTTGGGAGACAGCCCACTTCCCACTAGCAGAGCTCCAGCAGAGCTTGTGCCTGGGGACATGTTTCACTCCACATGGAGCGCGGAGCATTAGTTTGCATTATTGTATGAAGATCCATGCACCCCAGAGTCCAAAAGAAGGTTACAGAAGTATGAAACCCACTCTAAATGTTATATAAAGGTCCCTCAGAAAGACTGCCAGCCTCTTGCACCTGCCTCCTGAAAGGGATGTGTAAGCAAACAGCCCTGGTGGGATGGAAAGCTTTATGCCAGGCAGCCGAGATGGAAGTGCCCCACAGGAAGAGCATTGGCAACTCCCAGGAGCAGCCCTGGGGCTCAGGAGGGTGCACAGGGGTCCAGGCAGCTCAGGCAGAGGCCATGGGCCAGTGACATGGAGGGTGGCCAAAGAGCAGTGTCACCAAGACTGTGGATGGAAGAGCAAATGCCAACACCTGCCAGCACCCAAGGTCCCTGGGGTTCGCAGGCAAAGGGTGTGACAGGATGCAGAGGCATCTCCCTCCACTTAAGTTTGCTCTGTGCACTCAAATACCAACTTTATTACATGGCAAAAAACACAGTTTGGAAAATTTGCTTAATCTGGTTCTCGCAGTTGATTTTGGGTGTTGTGCAGTTTTGTTGTTGTTGGTTTGTTCTGGGGTATTTTTTCCAGCAAGATGATTTCACAGCAAGAAATTAAAACTCCAGAGGATGAAATACAAGAAATGTTACTGAAAACAGATGAAGTATTTGAGTTCAGTTCAATTACCCAGATATCTATAACCTCTGCTCTTTTTACAGGAGTGTTTAGGAGGTCCACAGAGAGTACACAAATTTCAATGAGTCAGAAGATAATTGGAATATCCAAGTGCTCCATATGTCTTTAGTTACCAGCATAAGCAACTCATATCTTGCCTTGTTCTCCTACAAAATGTAAAATCCTACATGAAAAAGCAGCAAATTTTAAACTTTGATCTCCAGGTTGTTCAGATAATCCAGAAAATTACTCAGAAGTGTGATAGGCACTCACTATACTGAAGTACTAATTGTATCTGTGTTTACTGATGCCTGTTATTTAAAGCATTTCCTGAAAAACCTGAAACCTGCTGTCAGTTATTAGCACATGGCCAACTTAAAAGAATAGCAGTCGTAAAACAAAAATTTTTGTCTGTAGAGATTGTGCTGCTATTGTGAAGAGAGTAAGTTCAGCAAATGGCAAATTGGAAGGGGCATGCCATTTGGGAAAAATGGAGATGGAAAAAAAAGTCTGATCAGTTCTTGTTTAGTAACAATTTTGAGCAAGACAGAATAATCTTCTGCCATGGATGTTAATTATATTAATAGCAACCATAGTGGCTAAAGAAAACAAAAAACAAAAAACACATTAAACCAAACAAAAAATCCCTGAACAAATAAATCAAACATCCAAAACTTCCAGAAAATAAATGTTTTGCAGTAAAACAAGGGAGGATGGAAATAAGCAAACCAAAATCATATTTTACTATAATATTTGCTTTGTGATGTCAGTTTTTCAATGTGACGGTGAAGAAAAGAGCTTTCCCCCAGGCCCAATCAAGTTCTTTTTGGCCTTCTTTCCCTGCCTCCACCACTATACCCAAGAGTGACACCCAGGGATCCACCCACTTGGAGCTGTAAAAGCAGAGTGTCATACCTACTTACCAGATGTGTCATCCCCAGCGTTTCCAAATGGACTCAAGCCTCCTGTGAGCAAGGCTTTTGGAGTCTGTGCTCAGCATGACGCTGCGGTGACTACAGGGAAGCCTCTTCAGAACATATGATGTGTTTGTCCCTGGCAACACAGTGCAGAGCAAAAACACTGAAATAATAAAATCTCTGCACTTATGCCACCCAGCTCCAGATTTTCCTCTAATTCTGACTAACTGGGTATTTAAATCTGAGCTTTAAGGTTTACTTGCTGTCCATCAGAAGTTTCAGAGAGGCAGACTATGCCATTTTCAAGGCAGGCTGAACATCAGATCTTTTATGCATGTCAGGATTTCTTTTTTACACCTGGATCTCATCAGTGGTAAGAACCTGAGTTACTGCATGTAATGAAGTTAATTCACGTGTATCAACATTGCAGATTACACAGCACATATTACCAATTTTTTTTTTAAATATCAAGCAAATGAACTAGAGCTGTTGCCACATTTCTGGGTACTCAGTAAGAGCTTCAAGAAGATTTAACTCTACAGTTCTATGGTAATCCCTGAGTCCATGACCTCTTAGAAAGTATCTAAAAGGTCAAATTTGTCAATTAATTATCTGTGTATAAAAGTAGGATTAGTAGAGTATTCTGATAAATTGAAATCCCCAGGTTTTTCACATTTATATTTAATAATGTTCCAGTATAAAACAAACAATAAAACAAAACAAACGAAAAACAAACTGACAACCAAACAAACACAAACAAACTAAATACCCAGCGAATTTGTTACCTTAATGTCATGTTTAAAGTAATAGATAATGCCATGATTATTTTGTGGATCTCTTCTCTTTCCTGGCTCCCTTTGCTAACAGATGTTAGTACAGAAAAGGACATTCCTTCTGCTAACAGATTCTGTTTGTTTTGTGCATTTTGGAGATATATCACACAGTTTGTTCAAATTTTCCCCTGCAATTTTGCATCTTACATAGCACATAGTAACATAAGTCCATGAGGGCAATCTACCCAGTAGATTTTGCATGTACAATACGCTGTTCACCAGAAAGCCCCAATATTTGAAGCAGTTGCAACACCTACAGGTCAGCTAATTATCTTGATTTAACAAGAGCATAGCAAGTGTACTGAAACTCCTAATTTTTCATTCTCTTTTTATCAATAGTCCTTTTAAAGCTGGCTAAAGGTGTAATCCTCTTAGGTTGAAGCAGTTGCATTCTGACACAGGAACAAGAGGACTTATACCCCTCACTGTAGAAGAAGGCTCACCAAGTGAGTGAATAAATGGGAAAAGGCAGGAAATGAAGGTGCTCTGGAGTCAATACCCATGTAGCAAGGGCTGAGGGGCTGTTACACAGGTATGAATAACACACTGCGATGCCTGTGCCATTGCGCGCTAGCCCAGCGTGTTTCACATGCACTCACGGCTGTGGAAATAGAAACAGACTGTGACTCAGAGAAAAAGCTGAGTCAGAATGAATATGTGAAGTGAGCAGAAAGGAATGATCAGAGCCATTAACTTTGCCTGTGAAAGGTAGTAAGGCAAGACCAGTCAAAGAAGTGGAGCAAATGGAGCACCCAAAGGGCAACTCAGTAAAATTGCCAAGATATGCTGACAGCTGAATGACAGGTATTTCTGTTATCCACAGCAGCTACATCTGCATGTTACAGAAGCTCAGATGACAGTTTATGTAAATCTTTTGGGTACTTTTTGTTGACGTTATTTCCCACTGCCCTTGTTTTCATTACCTAAGACCTGTTTGTACTGTGAATTAACAAGATAAAATATAAATGCTTCCCCATGGCAAGGTAGGAAGTCTACAGGAGTGTTGTCACAGACTGTTTCTATGAAGGAGATACAGATACTTAACTTCTTGATATGTGATTTATTTCACAGAGCTTGAAGCAGCTGGAGTGTTGCAATTTAAAATACAACAGGGAAAATGTGCCAGAGAAACTTCTTGTAAGAAAATGGGACCAAAGAAAATCAGATTTCCTTATTAAGATATTCATGATTTTCTGTTTTGGGGAATTCACAGATTGCATGAACCTAGTGTATATCGAGTATTTTAGTGTTGCAGCTCTGATTTAATTAAGGTTGTGTTAAGGGACAGAGAAATGTTAAGAAGATGTCAATTTTATCAAACTGTACTTCATTCAGTATCTTGGGTTTTGGTCAATAATTCTCTTAACAAAACAGTTCTCAAGATGAACTTAACTTCTTGAAACAGAAATCAAGGTGTCTGAAATAATCTACAAGTCCTAAAGTAAGAGAAGCTGTATTGTGCACACATACTTCTGAGCTTCAATAAGCCAGTGGGACAGGGGGAAAAAATTATCCTGTCAGGATCATATAGAATTCAGTCTAGATTTTTTTGTGTTAAAAATATGTAAGTTTTGAATACATTATAAAATTCAGATCAGTTCAGATGAATTGGTTAAAGAGGCTCTCTTGCTGAAAAGACACAATTTGCAAAGACAAGCAATTACTAGGCCAATTTACATCACTGAGAGAACAAACAAGGTTTCAGTCACACAAATACTTGTACAGGTCTAAAACAGTAGAGGCATTTGGCAAAGGTAAACAAATGTAGGACAAGTTTCTGAGTTTAAATTGGCTGCTGAGTAGTAAGATATGACAGAAGAAGTTGCAGGCAGCAAAGGTAGGAAGTGATCATGAAGACAGATGGTGATTATCTCTTGTGGGTCAGAAAGCAAAAAGTAATCACAACCTACTGAATATGTTTAGCTCATCCTGACAATACTTTACAAGGGAAGGCATTAGCACTGGTTTTTTTCAAATATATCCATCATAAGTAGGAAAATGCCATCAAGTTTTAACACAAAGCTTGGGTTCAGACTAGTTAACTGACCCAGGAAAGATGATGAGTGAATTTTTTATTAATTTTTGAACCTGACCACTCAAAATAAAGTATTTTCAGCTTACTAGTGAAATCAGCCCCAGCTCACACCTATGTGTTATTCCATAGTTATGACAATTTAGAATAACATATCTTGACCTTGCAGATGTGTATATCTCTAAGCATAAGAACAGTCCTGTTGATATCACTGAATGAATTACATGTTTAGCATGTGTTGTAATACTGCAAATTTTGAAGACTGTGTAAAAACCAAGAGCATTTTTTTACTTCAGCAAATTCAGAAATGTTTGAGAAATAATTTTAAATCAAAGCACATTAGAACCTAAAGGGCCATGATTGTCATCAAAATAGTAGTCAGAAGTTTTCTGTTGTGATTGCAGGCCCTCCCTACCTGAATTGACAATAATTGAAAAGCTTGTTGACAACACCAAAAGAAACTCCATGGACCACATCGACAAGAATCCACTGTCTGATCTTAAAACATCTCTTTAGAGTGATTTATGGAAGATGAGGATGGTGGTGTGTGGACAAATCTGAACACCCTCCAGTCAAGACACAGCAATTTCAGCCTGGGAATCCTTCTGTGCTCTCTGCCACAGGAAATCCAGCAGCCACTTCAAGCCAGGGAGTTTGGCAGAGGTCTGCTGCACAAGGGGTTTGGGTCTGGCTGCTCTGCTTCTCGGAATATGTCCTGATCCACTCAGTAATCTGTCCTAGCTGGCTCCCAGAAGAAGCTCTCCAACAGCTCCCCAGTCAAAAACAACAACAATAATCAAACTATATTAAAATTTTCCAAATGCCAGCCCATTCCACAGTTTATGCTGTTTGCCATAGCATATGAAGCTCCATATGTTGTTTTTTGTACCGTCAACTTTGAATTTATCACTTCTTCAAGCACCAAGTCTCTTTTCTTCTCTGTTTGGATTTTGTAGTATCAACCACATCTGAGATTTTCTCCGTCTGCTGCCCCACTTATGAACAGTGCTGTGCAACACGAACCCTTGTCAACACAGCCCAGGGCAATAACCATCTTCTCTGAGATCCTCTGAGATCCTTGTAAAGGTACAATGACTATCACCAGTAATCTTATTCTAAACTAGGTATGTTTTCTTTAATGTAATTTATAACATTTATGCACCAAATACACCAGTACCACGTGTCATCAGAAACAATGCCACTTCAGAAGTAAATGCCCCTTCTGTTTCTCCATTCAGATTGCTTTTTCTTTTCTGTTTTCTGACCCCAGGTATTCTTCAGAGAATCTAAGCATCCAGAGTTTCACTTCACCCGTTTGTTTTCCTTTTTCAAATAGCACAGCTGCCTGTGGTATGAAAACTCAGCTAATACCCTATGACTTTTCTGAGAGCACCTTCAACATAACTGACCCAAAATCTTGCTCTAAAAAAGATGCCTTCAGCCTTATCATAAGTTTAGGGGTTTTTTTCCTCTCTTGGTCTTACAAAATCTAGTAATGAAATTATATTTTCAGACGTATGTGAGTTGTTGTCATGTTCTAAAATCCAAGAGAAGAAGCCATTAAACAGGAAATTAGGCTTTGCTTTTTCATCAAAAAAGAAAAAGATCTGAGTGTCTTTTGTGTATTATTGTCAAGCAAAATACAAAGTCTAAAATGAAATTGAACTAAATAGCCTTGCAAAATTATTTAGAAGTGGGATGTTCCTTTGTCATCAGCATCCCTAGAGTCGTTGTGAGACCATCGGATAATTCTGCATATGGTGTGTTGTAAATAGAGTATCATACAAATGCTTTTCTTCCTGTAGCAGAACTGAGTGATTAATGCCACTCTGCTGTGCTCTTCACCCTTCACTTTAATGACTCATGCAGTCTGCATAAGGGTGGACTTGCATCCTTTTCAGTTTGGGTTATTTGAATACTTGTTAATTTTTCAGGGCCACTACAATCAGAATGTTATGTATTAAAGGAGGCATGCAAGATTACAGCTTTTGACACTCTCTCATCTTAAAAATAAATTCAGCAATTATGATAAGATGAAATCATTTCCTGTTTTTCTGAGAAACTGGGGAAAATTTTGTTGGTTTTTTTTTTTTTTTAAGAAAAATACCCCAAACTGGTTCCAAACTTATGCCATTAGGAGTTTAGAGTTTGGGGACAGAGTAACTAACCAACAGAAGAATTCTACACTCTCCTTCTCAGCCCAGGAGCCAAAGACTCTGGACTGGGGCAAGAGGGAGCATGCACTGGCAAGCAGGCGACCACTGCTGTGCTCTGAGTGCCAAAGCAGCTCCCCAGTCTTTCCACACCTGCAGTGGAAGCTTTTACAGACACCATGCCTCCTGCCCCCTGTGCCTGCCTCAGCCAGGCATTTGCAAGAGCAGCCTCCCCTCGGGCCTGGCTCAGGACTAAGGGTGAGAGGGCTGACCAACATATTTGACATTTCATAGTCCTAGAATAAAAAGGAGCCAGAAAACCAAGGTTAATCAGCTACACTGGACCTTTTGCACTTCTGCAAATCCCATCAACTGCTAAACTGTGGTGGTAGCCTGGGGCAAAGCAGGGAGCATCTGCAGCCTTATCCCAGTGCTTAGTTGCAGTTTGGACCGTGGAAGCATCAAGCATCATTCATTGTTTTATTCTGTAATCTGTGTACTTAATATCCGACACCTTCCAGGCACACACTCTCCGAACACAGATCTAATCACTAACAACAAACAGAATATACCTTCTCCTGTATAGGTCCTCCTCCTGCTTCCTGTCAGTAGCGAAAACAGGACCAAACAAAGTCTAACTGTGACTTTGGCTGCCATGATTGCCCAGGTTGGTACTTACCAAATGCAGATATCTGTATCTGCACAACCCGGGGGCTTTCTGGAGCACAATCTCATTCACTCTGTGCAGTGTGAATCAAACAGACTATCCACTGCTTCTCAAGGGTCTTGATAAAATGCACCAGTCTGAAATGCAGGTATCTAATGTTTGAATCTCACTCACACTGTCCTCTCCCTATCTCAGAGCTTCCACACCGCCCTCTGTCCAAAACTGAGGCTGCTTAGTCAGCCAGATCAGTGACAGTCAGTCATAGCATAGCCTTCAACAGGCGAACTTACCAAGTTATCCAAACAAACTTCAAGCAGAGCTCTTGTAGAGATTTGAAACCCTTTTTTTTTTTGATACAAATATTTGAGAGGATCAAATGTCAGAGGTCTTACTTGCAGGAAAACTTTATAGAATGAAACACAACTTTATTTCTTACGGTACTTTTCCATTGAGAAAGAGACATGTTTTCTCTTTCATGTCTGCTGAAATGTTAGTTTATAGCACTGTAGAAAATGTTTCTGAAACCCACTGCTATTAATTGTTCATTGAGAGAAACATAGAACCATTGTTTGTAAAGATACTTCATGGACTTGTAAAATTACCATTCTCTTGTTTTCTCTGTTTCAGCTGTTCAGTTTAGAAAGAGGATTGGGCCATGGACTGACTATGTGTTTTGAACAATTCTCAGAAGAGGCACTTCCCAGTGCACAGGCAAGGAGATTTTAGCAAACATCCATCCTATCCAGATGCAAAGCTGGTCAGCACAAATACACACTGAAAAAATGGAACATCAGTCAACTGCTTCAGTTTAGTACATGGATTTTGAGAGCCAAGCAAACAAAAACCTGAAAATATGCCTAGAAAATCTTAAAAGAGTCCACAGACTGCATGGGCTTCTTAGTAGAAAGTCCCTACCCTAGCTTCCTTTCATCCTGAATTCTGGCTTTCATCTAAAATGAATGTGAAACTGCTGAATTTTACCAGGAGACAGACATGGGTGGTTTTAATGAATGCTATCAGAGATATATACACAAAAAATGAAAGGATGTGTAATAAGGCATAACAGACAGATTTAGCTCCAATTAACGTTCACAGACCTAGATCTGGTGGTGTAGGTTGCCCCTGTGTTGTGCTTGAGCCAATCAACCTTGTGGAGAGTAGATGTCTTTTCATGTGGAGAGAATAGATGTCTTTTAATATGGAGAAAGTACATTTTGGCATGAGCTGGTATCTCTGTGTAAGACTGTGCTGCATGATTTGTATGTAGCTGTTCACTTCAGTGTGATCCAGGTTTCTCAATCAGAAAAATACAGATTGCAAGGATAAGGCACCTCACCTTTTCCCATACACACACATAAATTAGCCACAGTGCCTCTGAAGCTGATGTACACAGCTTTGCATTTTCTAATAACTTCTTAAGGTTTTTATAATTGGAAACAGAAATGCCATTTCTTAAAATAATTATCTTGCAAATCACATTCTTTAGAAGTGCTTCATACCATTACCAAAATCCCCTTCTTTGCTTTTGGATCACAATTTTGCCTTCCTGTCCAGGTGTAGCCATTTCTGCCTCCTGGAAATGGTGGACAAATGGCTACATCTGACAGTCTTAGAAAAAATTCAACCTTGCAATTTACTGCCTTCAGAATTAATGGAAAAGTAGTGATACAAATTTTCACAGGTCACATTCAGCAGACTTATAGTTGTTCAAATTGTGCTTACACAACTCTCTCTCTGTCCACTACCATTTCAGAGGAGTGTTTCTTTGGTCTTCCCCTTCTCCAGTTCCTGAGGTTTACCTGCATGGGAAGAGGGCACCAGATAAAGCACAGAACATACTTTCTTTCCTTTAGTCTGCACAGAAGTCCACATGAGGGCCATGAAGATGATCAGAGGACTGAAACACCTCTCCCATGAGGACAGGCTGAGAGAGCTGGGGCTGTTCAGCCTGGAGAAGGGAAGGCTTCAGGATGATCTCACTGTGGCCTTTCAATATATAAAAGTGGGCTTCCAAGAGAGCTGGAGAGGGAGCTTTTACCAAGGCCTGTAGTGGCAGGAGAAGGGGCAATGGTTTTTAACTCAAACAGGGCAGGATTAGATTAGAAGTTGGAAAGAAATTCCTTAGTGGGAGGGTGGTGAGACACTGGCACAGGATGCCCAGAGAAGCTGTGGATGTCCCATCCCTGGAAGTGTTCAAGGCCAGGCTGGATGGGACTCAGAGCAATCCAGTCTGGTGGAAGATGAGGACTTGGATTAGATGATCTGTAAACTCACATCCAACCCAAACCAGTACGTGGTGTTAGGACTATGATTTCACAAGTGAGATCACAGTCTCCTAATCAATGTTTTTCCCTTGAATGTGTTTACCACATAAGAATAAGCAAAAGGTAAACAAAGAAATTAGTCTTTTGCCACCTGCCGTGACAGAAATTACAATATTGAGCTGATAAAGAGGGAATTTCTGTCATGGAAGAGATGATCTTTTTTTCTTTCAAACTAAATTGAGCTCTAAAGCCAGCAGTTATCACACATGCTTCCCACCTTCATAAAATTACTTTGTGCAACTCCAAATTTTCTGCTCGATAAATTTCATTTTGAATCTCTCTTTTGTAGAAAAAGAAGTGTATTTAGAAGTGAACATTTTTTCACTCTGAAATCTTTTTTTTAAGAGCTACAAGCAGCAATTCACCGAAATCTGCACCATTTAAGAAATACATTTGACTAGTGCACTCTTCCTCCTAGAGACAGCTGTTCAACAAATGTTTTGAACAGTTCTCATGAAATGTAGATGGGGAGCTGTGAGGAAATAAGTATTGTCTTTACAATCAGGACAGTTTAATTGTTAGAAAGCTTTAACTATAACATGTATGTCATCTCCATCAAGAGACAGAAGTTGATGTATCCTACCCTCCCTGCTTCATATGCTCACTAAAACAACACAAAAGGGGTAAAATTTTATTAGTGGTGGCAGATCTTGTGTGATATGATAAAGCTTATGCACAGAGCTCTTCTTTCTTTCCCAAATATACTCACAAACCATACCCTAATATCTTAAAATTCATAAATATTTATCTATTAAATACAGTAGTAGGCACTTGCAAGGATAAATCTGCATCTCTAGCACTCATCGTCCCCTTTTGTGTCAATATGGGAGAGTAAGAGTGAAGTGGGATTCCTTTCAGGGAGAGACATCTTTTTAAGTAAAGTTCACTGAGATGTTTACAGGGCAAACATTAAAAGATATTTTAAAAGAATATTTCTTTTGCATCTTCTTTCATGATGTCTTAGTCCTGTACTGCACTGGGATCAAAATGCAGTGTAAGTAGAAGGATATGCCACAGTCCTTTCCAGCTCAATAAAAGATGTCTTTCTCTCTTTTTTATTTCCCAGCTATTACCATTTCAGCAGAGTGCCTTTATGAGGTAATCAAAAGAAAACATCCTGGAAATTTCTGACATAACTTCACTTTTTTTTCCCCCCCATTTCAAACAAGGGCCAGATGCACACTCTGAGACTGAGTCATAGTGAGGGGCTTTTTGGTTCTTTAATTACAGCTTTTAATTAATGTGAGAAAGCTTAACTGATCCTAAATGGTGGTGGCGGTTGACAAATTACAAGAGCACTCCATGCCCACAGAAGAGCTAATGCTGCAAGCAAAGCACAGGGAATCAACACTCGTTACATCACTTATATTTCAAAGAAATAGTTTTTCCAAGTGTCTTTGTGCATTTGGGATTACTATCGTCTTTGAAGTTTAAATCATTTTTAAGATCTGGCTAGGGGCAAATTAGATAAGAAGGTGGCTGTGCAATTAAATTAAAAATTTGGAAAGCTCATACTGTTACAAGATCCAAATAGTTAATCCTGATGAAATGCTGCCAACACTTTAAAGAGGTGTACTGACTTATTTTATTTTACCTATAAATTTTTTTGCTGACAGATTTGGTAGGTGCATGATTCAGCACTTAGCACTGGTAGCATGATTCAC
Organism: Rhipidura dahli; assembly: GCA_013399225.1. NCBI lineage: Eukaryota > Metazoa > Chordata > Aves > Passeriformes > Rhipiduridae > Rhipidura > Rhipidura dahli. The sequence goes on along the minus strand of VXAC01005075.1, from coordinate 286,334 downwards.
CCAGGTTTCTGAGCAGCTGTCCTAGCTGAAGGCTGCAGAAAAGAGTCAGCTCTGTGAATCCACTTCCACAGCACTTGGCCACACTCACAGCACAGCTTGGAGAGACTTGCTGAGCCGAAACTTGGTGCTGTTTCCCAGCTCAGCCTCCTGAAGCAGTGGCCAAAAACATCTGCTTGAGGTGGTGCCAGACCCCCTGAGTCCCACACATGACCCATTCCTGCCGTCCCCCTCACACCCACAGCAGCTCTGCCTGGTTCTGGGCATCCCTGGGCAGCCGGGGCTGGCACTGGGGACAGGCTCAGGGGCAGATGCTCTGGCAGCAGGGGATTCTCAGCCTCTCCCCCGGCACAGGCTTCCCCGTGCCATCCTCAGCGCACCGTCTGGCACGGCTGCCACACAGCTTCATCACCTGAGCAAATGCCTGCCCAGGATTCCTGCACAGGGCTCTGCTAACTCAGCAGGTCTGCCGTGATGGACTGTCAGATCCTGTCGCTGAATCTCCTTTTAGATTATGTGGGTTTTGGTTGTCAATCACTCTCACTGACAAAGAAATCAAATCTCTCCACAGAGCCAAGTGATTTTGTAAAACATGTTCTGAATCATATCAACCAGATGCCTTTATAAAGCTGCATTTGTGACCAAGACTTGGCAAAAGAAAGGGAGTTGCAAATTAATGTATTTTTTAATCTTTAAACCCCTTGAAAAGTCAGCTAACTGTACCGAGCAATGGTACGCAGGTGAAAATGGGTGTTATTTGAGCTTGTGCATGTAAATCTTAATTTCAGTGAAAAACTTGAACAAAAAGTAGTCTAGTTTTTTAAGAAAAACAAAACAAAAACAATATATTCATGTTTGCAAGAAGAGTCAAAGCTTTGTGCAAACTCCTTTCACACAGCCTTTGGGAGCTGAGCCCCATTCGAGCAGCAAGTGTTCGAGGTGATTCACTGTGATTCACTCCAGAAGTTAGGTACCTCTGGCATTTTGAAAACGTTATTGTGTGATAGTTTGCATCTTCAGATGCCTGAATATTTTTAGACGTCTACCCTGATTTGCCTGTCGTATGCACACAGTTAAGGTGTGGCATTATCCCATTTTCTGCACCTGGAAATGAAGGTGCACAGAAGTTGAATCATTTACCCAAGGAAGCACATAGGAAGAGTCCCACTGGGTCAGAGCACAGAACCATTTACCCAGGATAGTGTCCTGAATGGTGCCAGCAGTGGAGGCTCAGGACAGTGCTGGAAGTAATGTGCCTTGAGCTATTTCCCCTCTTTTGCCTTCGCAGCTCCTACTGACCATTATTGTAGGGACTTTTTGAGGCAGGGTTGCATGCAGCAGACTGTGTTCAACATCCATTAACAGTGAGCTATTGGCCAACAGTGGATCAAATCCAAATTTTTAACCTCCTGCCTCAGGGGTTGTGTCCTTGTAAAGGCTGTCTGAAGCCTGGAATCAAGTCCACCTTAAGACTGAAATCTCCTGAAAATGAAAGCATAAAACTACTGTCCCCTGAGAATTTGGACACACAACTCAGCCTGGCTTCAGGGACACAAGGTTTTCATGTGGGCTCTCTCACAGAATTTAAATTTTCCATCTGGAATCTGGCTCTACCAGGGTGAACAGAAGTGTTACAGAACCCCCCAGAGCCAGCTGTGCATTTAAGTTTGATATCTGTGAGGCAGAGCAATGTGAGTCACTTATCGCAATTGTTACATTCAACACGCCCCACAAGAGGAATCACCGAGAGCTTTCAAGAGCACTTCAAGGTTTGCTCTGCTGCAGTGCCTGTTGCAGAGGACTGCATTTTCCATTGTAGTGTACTGCTTTAGAATGAATCCAAAGAATATTGTGGTATTATAATTTTAATAAATATTTCCCTTGTTTCCCTAGTACTCCATGCAAGCAAAGCAAGGAAGGAGTCGCTGCAGGCAAAATCAGCAACAGCGACAGAGAGAAAGAATGGATTTACCTGCTGGGCACCACCCGCTCATCAGCTTGGCTTTCTTTACCTTAAACACCCACTAACAGTCACCAGCACTTTACCTGCCCACTAAAAGGAAAAAGCACAATTCTGAGAAATTAGCTGTATTGCATCTTCTAGGACATTTGTGGCAGAGGGAGGGGTAGGTTTTGCAACTCCTTCCAGGAAAATCAATGCTTGAGTCAGAAAAGCACAGGGTGAGAAACAGAGGACGAGTGGGAATGACACTGCAGCAGCTCAGATCCTTGGAAGCTGGATAAGGTGACAGGAGCAAGTCAATCCTGCAAAGTGCTAAGAGTCTCCATTCTTGCCAGGGTTCATGGACACCCAGACTCCTGAAGGAGAAGAAATATTTCAAAACTAAAAACTCTTTTACTCAGCTCTTCCTTTTTACTGAAGCAAAAAATCACTGAGTTCGAAATCAGTGAAAAGCTGATCCAAGAGCTTATGCAAGTGAGTTTCTTGCCAAAGGAAGGAGTGCTAGAACAAATGAATAACTTAAAGTAAAATAGGGATACAGCGGTAACATCTAAAATATTTTAATGATGCGTCTGAGCCCATTAAAAATAGTGTATTTCTTACTAGAGTATGGAATTGAAATGAGTATTTGTATTTCAAAACAAAAAGCAAAAGTGAAATTTCATTTTGGCAATTATTAAGCAGTCAAATTTATTTTTAAAAATAAAATTTAAAGGTTATGTTTATATAGCACAATGCAGTATTGTGTAAAAATGCCCTTACACCCTTGAGTGATGGAGAAGGGTATTGCCAAGGGAGCAAGGAGACATTCGGTGCAAATAAAACCTGCTGCTGCTTAGGAAGGATAGTGAACCAAGGCAGAGTCACGCTGTGAGGGCCAGGTCCCTTCTAGAATCAGAATTAGCTTGCAGACAACTGGTGCCAAAATTTCTGGGTGGCAATGCCCTTTGTAATCCTGAAGGAGGCTACATTCACTTAGACACTTCCTCTAAACCTCCTTCTGGTTTGCAGAGGTTTTCAAGCAGTCTTTCCAGACGCTGTGCTTGGGTTTCCCTCTGCCATTATATTCCTCTGTACACAATTCAACACTGAAGGGGGAACAAGTTCATAAAATGCAACTGATACTTGCTTAAGCTCAAAAATTTGGGGTACTTCAAAAACCAGCAAATAGAAAAAAGGTCATATTAAGAGTTCTTATGACAATCTGCACTGTTTAAAAAACCCATGTCTGCAGTCCCTAGGTAGAATTGGTCAGTAAACTCCATTTAAAGCCAAAACTCTGTTCTGTCTGTGCAGCCCTTCACCTTGACAGATGTCCTTTCACCTCCATCTTCAATGTTAATTCTTAGGGGCTGCTAGTACAAACCTGAAAACAGACACTAAGTGAACTGCCACCTTCATAAAAACATGGACATCTCAGGCAACACAGCAGGAGGGGGTTGATAACTTTGCAGCCCTCCTGGGTAGCGAAGCAACCTGGTCAGGGTCTCCATCCCTCGGGGGGCCTGAGCAGGATGTCACGTGCCAGTCACACTGTGCTGAGTTCTGCTGGAAATGCTTGGGAGTGAAAGAAGAGTTTCACAGAGAGGAGTGTTGAAATGAAGATGCTTTATACAGGGGAAAATACGAGAGGTGGGAACATGTGGATGAGCTAAGGGAGAAAAATTAAAAGGTAAATTTGACATGCATGTGCATACTTCTTAATACATTTTTTATAATGTTTCTGTGAAAGACAGCTATCATTTTTCAATGTACTCTATAGATTGTCCTTGATAAGAGATTCACCCTTCCTTGCTCTTTCTCCAGTTAGGAGTTGCCTCAGTTATCTTCCTTCTGAGAGCCTTACAAGCAAAAACACTGTTTTCTATAATCTCACCTGTCTCTGTTATGCCTCCACTTGCTTCAGCCCCACAAAGTGAAGTCCCAAGATACCCTGGTTAGAGGCTGGAGAAGAAGCAAAGATCATGGTAAGACTCAGGGCTAATTCTCCCAATGAGACCAACATATTTCCCCACCTTCTGCCCCTAAGGGCTTCTGAAGGTCACCATGCAGATGCAGAAAACCTCACCAACAACCTCCCTGTGCAACAGTCCTATCTCCTTGCCCTACAGGCATAACCACAGGCAAATAGCTAACATCTACCCACAAAGTTTTGCTGGGCTCCAAGATATTTGAAAAACAGAGAACAGCAATTTAGACAGATTTGTTTCCCACTATAAAGAAAAAAAAAATTAACTAGAAATACAGGTCTTTTACTCTGACCCAAGCCTACATTGTTCACTGTCTCCAAAGCATAAGCTTGTAATACTTTTTGGAGGTGCTGTAGACATACTGCACATCTTCACCATCTTCCTTTTCTCACTTTTCACAGCTAATCTCATTTATAACTGGAAAAACTGGTTTCCTCTTTGGAGATGGCAGCTAATGTAATTGCTGCAAAAAATAAAAACAACACTGGAAAGAATGGCCCAAAGTCCCAACAGCATTGAAAGTCACAGACATGACAAAAAGAAAGGCAGGTCATGTTTTAGAAGTAGAGTAAAAAAAAAAAAAAAAGTGTTTTTCCATTAATTGTGGAAAACAGACACATATTTACCACGTGAGAACATGGCATATAATAGGGATCAATCACTATCCTCCAGCTTCTATTTTCCTTCTGTTTGTAGCAATGTGCAGGCTTCTACAGGCTACTTGAACATTTTCTTCTTGCATCTTCCTGTTTCCACAAGATAATTCAGCAGAGGCATTTCCACTCTCAGCAAAAGCAGACTGCTGCTGTTTATATCAGGCAATGCAGATAGAGAAAACAAATCATTAATTTATGACTTAGAAGATACATTTGTATGACAGGACTTTGTAACACCCTACACTTCTTTTGAATTTAATTTTTCATGACATTTATGAACAGATAGGAAAGTAAAATTAGAAACAGGAGATTCCTCACAGCAGCAGTATTCTGTCCTCAATCCTCATGCTGCAATTACAGATCCTCTTCTGCCAGGAGCAGTTCCAGGTAAGGCTGCTCCTGCTTCCTGCTAATCCCAGCACCCTGACATTGGTGTGTAATGGATCATGGCTGTCTGCTGGGGAAGGAGGGGTAGAGATGGGATTCTGGGGGCAACATAACATTTACTCAGCTCAGCAGCAGCAGCAGAGCTACATATCTGGCCATGGCCTTGGCCAGCAGGAATCAGTCTAGTCCAGAGATCCCTCACCTCTTCTTTGGTTCAGGATGGTGCCCAACAGCATTTAGATACACCTGCCATGTCCTGCACGTGAGTATTGCCCTCGCTTGCTGGTGAGGGCCTGGGAATGAGCATTTGGAATGACTGCCAAGTGCCCTGGGCTATTGGAGAGATCCAGTTGCCTGTGACAGCTCCACAAGAGTAGGGCTGCTTTCTTGCAAATAGCCTGGGATCTCCCTGTCTTACACTTCAAGACTTCCCAAAGGAGGAGAGGAATGGTCAGAAATATTGCTTGTCATGCTTAAACAAGGCAGGGTCTCTCCATGTCCACAGCTGAACTATTCCCTGAGCAAAAGCGTGTGCTTTCTCACTGCTCCCATAGCTCCTCTAATAGCTTCTCAAAGCGAATGATCCATGTGTCTCTGAGTGCTTTGGATAGCCCTTTGGGCTTTTTGATGGACCTCTGTGCATCACAGTTATCAACCAGCGCTGACAGAGAGACAGGGTTATGAGCCTATGTATTCTTTGGAAGCCAGATCTGATTATTGGTTTTGTTTGTAAAACTGCTCCAATTGCAGAAACTGTGACAGGCTCTAAGAGGGCAATTTAATTTTTTTAAGTTGGATGAAGCAGTTGCTGGTTTTAGTTAATTGCCAACTCTATTTTTCAGTACCAAACAGAAAACAAATTCTATTCTATTTCCCATAATGAGCCAATTCCAATTAGGGTGATTACCACGGGATAATTGTAGACTACCTAATGGTTAATTAGGGCTGCACTCTGTGTTTACAACACTCCAGAAGCATAAATATTTAATGATAACCACAGCTTCATACATCGTTAACACCTAATTTAATATATTACATCATTATTATTGGGAGGGTTGGAGAGAAGAAAGGCAAAACCTTGAAACATGATCAGAAAAGCTGCAAAGGGCTCTTTCCCCAGTAGTAAATCACCCTTCTTGATAATGTCATTATGCTGAAAGATTCCCCTTTTTTAGGTCATCTTGTGTTCACTCAGCAGGAAAAACAAGTGCACCATCACCAGCTCTTGAACTCTGAGCTAATGGCAAGCAGAAAAGCAAAGTGAGATGAGAGATGGTGCTGGACTCAGTCCCCTCCATACAGCCCTGTGTTCCTGGGGCACCATGCTGGTGGGACGCTGGGCACTCACTCTGCATTTTCACCCTGCTGAAAAACATTTCATGAAGCACAAGTATTCTTATCAGAATTGGAAAGAGAAAAAATAATAAATATATGCAAATTTTACTTGGTGTGAAATTTAGGTGGTCTCCTTTGTCTGGAGGTGTGGTCTCCTTGGAAATGTGGGTGTCCTTTATTTAATCATTATTTCATCGAAAATGTGACATCATGAGCAAGAAGAGAAAGTGAAAGCAAGCATTTGACTCCAGGACATGGAGCAATGCACAGAAAATTCCATCAGCAATTAGAACTAAGATTGGGAATCTAAAACTCACAGAAACCCCTCAGTTTGCTAACTGACCCCTTAAATTTGTCCTACTTGCAGAAATTAGCATTTAATAGAGCAGAGGGCATTCCCCAAAGCTTGTCCATGTGTGGGGTATGAACAAGTGCAGTTTGCCAGTTGTGTAGAATAACTCTTAGCCTGTTAAAGTCTTTCCTTAAACATACAGAAGTTCAGAATCCCCATCCCAGACAACAGGGACAAAATTTAAAAATCAATTCCTTCCTCTTCCTCATAGAAGAAAATACTGATGTCTGTTATGGTTCTGGTGTAAGCATTCATTGTAGTTTCCAGCCTTATCAGTACTTCATAATATAGTCTCATTCATCTGTAAAAAAAAATGTTTAGTCAAATGTTCAGTTAATAACATTTCTCACAAAACAGCCCTAACAGAGCACCTGAGTTAATAACTCCTGTTGCCACTCTCCTTCAGGATAACCTCCCATTCAAGTGACAAGCGTGACAACTGGTGATTTTTTTTCTCCCTTTGAATTCTGTTTTCTGAATAATACTACAACTGATAATGGAAGCATCTTTTTCAAACACCTCTGTCATTCTCCAAAATGGAAAACTAGGTTTGCAGCACAACTAGGGAAAGCTTCCCTGTATGTCTGCCATGCCAATACTAATGGACATTTTTGCTGCCAATCATCTTCCATTGATTTCCAGCCAAGACAATAAATTAGACCCATATTTTTATTAAATCCCTGAGTATAACTCAGCAGTTAGATGAAACTAAAGAGTTGCAGACATCCATGGGAATAATACTGCTTTATTCACACTCTGCATCTAACCACTGGGTTGTACACAATGTGCTTCATCTGCCCCATTTGCTGTGGAAGCAGGAAAAGGGTGGGAGTTCTGTCAGCAATTTGTTTCTCCTCTGGAGCTGGCTGCAGCCCTTCTGTTGACCCCTAAGTATGTCAATGGTTCCAGGTCTCCTATGTAGATGTAGCCTCTGGGTCTATCCCAAACATGAATCACTGTTGGTGAAAAAAGTCCAGGTGGATTCCCTGGCTTGTTAACACGCTCCTATTCCTCATGAAGAATTATTTCAGACTTATTTTACAATCCCTAAATATAGTATAATCATGTTTACAGTTTTGTTGGTTATCAAGAAATCTTCAAACCCACAAAAATATTTTAAAGTCATACTGCAAGAAGCCTGAAGCAGCCTTATTGCCACCTTTGTGTTGCCCAATTCATCTTTGAAACAGCAAATTATGACAATTTATACACAAACTTTTTGCTATATTTTGGTTACTGATGCTAACCAAAGTGATTTGGGGTTTTGGTCATTTTCAAAAACCCTCCCATAACAAATATTTTAGATGCTGTCTACCCAGCTGCCAAAAACTATCATCCACCTTTGTTATTTTCATCAAGTGAGTAAGGACTGTCTTTAAGGGAATTTAAGAGACACTAAAGATTGAAACTGTGGGGCAGCATTAAAATGCTTATATCATGGATTTCACTGTATTTTTAAACTGCAGTATGTATTCAGTATTCACAGAATCACTGCATCCCAGAATATGCTGAGTTAGAAGTGACCCACAAGGATCATCAAGTCCAACATTTTGCCCTGCACAGGACCAAACCCAAGAGTCACACCATGTTCCTGAGAGCACCGTCCAAATACTCCTTGAACTCTTCAACATGACAGAACTATTTAAACCCCAACAGAGTATTCACCGTGCAAGTAGCAAAATTCTTCTGCTTTGAATTTAATTTAAGAAAAAAATGCAGTTCATATCGTTGCCAGATTTCTGTAGCTCTTGCTCCTCAGATTGTGCAGGTAATTAGAATTTCGTTTGCTTCAGGACCTGACAGAAGTCCAGCAGAGACACTGGCATTCTTGGGTACTTGCGTATTGGGAAGAGGCAAGGGCAAAGAAATAGCAGTTATTTAAGAAGCTTTGCCAAAAGAGAAGAGGAGCTTAACAGCCTGTAAAGGGCTGGGGAAAACACACAGCAGAAGAAGTGTGTGCAGGAAGGCAGAGGTTGGGCAGACAGGAGCATGGCTGAGGCACCTCACAAACTGCCAAGAGAGACAGAGCCCTGGAGAGCAGAACCCTGCAATCCCCCCTCTCCTCGCCTGGACCTCACCAAAACCTGGTGCATTACCAGGAATGCGATGGTCGTCGGTGAAGTCCAGCAGCTTGGGAAGAACCCTGTCCAGTTCTTTTTGTTTCCTTGTGAGTTTATGCCATGCAAAAAATATGGGTCTAAACTTCACATTCTAAAGGCATTTTACTGGGTCATGCAGACTGAATGAACTGTGTTTTATTTTCAGTGCCAAAGACAACGAACAATGAATCATTAAACACAGCTCCATCTTGAATAAAATTTAGCAGTTACCTGACAGTCATGTTTTTCATTTCCATTCCTCTGCATTAAAACTTCAACATTAATTGTCTGCCAGAAGTAAAATCTTATTTAAGTATGCAAATGATAAGTGATTCATTTCAAAGTTAAAACTAACAATTCTTACAAGAAAGCCAGAAGCTCATAAAGATAAAATGCACCTGATCTAATCACATTTCCCTTTCTTGCACTCATCCTATGTTTTAGTAGCTTAAATCACCTCTAAAGGAGAAAAATAATCAATCCATACACATCTCTGGAGCAAAGTAGAATTATTTTTAGATTGCACTTTGTGGCTGAAGCTTTAATGTGCTGTTCTGCTCCAAGAAAGCACTCCATAAATGGGGCACCACACAGGTCTGCTTCAGCGAATTTACCAGCTGTTCATTTCTGAAAGAGCTGGCACAATCACAAGGAATTTAACTCCTGAAGAGTATATTTCCTTTAAAAATTACTTTAAGGCTATATCAAAGGTAAAGGTCAGTAAAGCAGTTGGGAAGTTACTTGAAGTCTCAGGAGGATGACTACTGTACACAGCCAGTCCTCTTAAAAGATCAGGAGGAGGTAAATAATGGAGTAACTGCCATATGGATATACTTTTAAAGTACTTTAAAGAATATAGGAAAATAATTTCATGAGGGGAATCCTTATACACAGTAAAGAAATGCTACATAAGAGGTCTGTAAAACAGTCAGCTGCCTAAGAAGGCAGTTCATAAACCTTGGGAAATTACTCTATAAAAGGGGTTCAGAGGTGAGCACTTATTTGGGAAATATAAAAAGCAAGGGAGATAAGGAAAGAAAAAATATGAGCCTGATCCTGTTTTATTTCATCTCTGTGCTCAGAGCAATACTATAATATAAATGCAGGGGGCAATATGGCTTTAAGATAGCTTCTACATCTATTTAAAGTTGACTTTGAAAAGAACAGAAAATTACATACCCTTGGAAAATAGAAAGACAGCAAAATTCCAGCCCCATAATCTGTGCTCTCCTGGCCCATGAAAGCCAAGCAGGCAGTTGTACCAACCCATCAGCACTCCCCACTGTACACTCATGATTCACTCATCCCAAAAACCAATCTGCTCAGCCTGCCGTTCCTTTGGCTGTGTCCAGGAGCCGCCGGTTCTTCACAAGAAGCTTCTGTTTCACATCTGACTCTCTTTAGCACTATTTTCAGCCACCCTGACAGCCATTAAACCTCTTCCAATCTTTTTTCTTAAGGGAAGCCAAGTCTATAAAAAACAGTGGGAGCACAGTACCGAGCATAGCAGGGCAAGGCAATTATAGATAAGATTGAAACTATGGCCTGTAGTAGACTCTATGTACAAGCTGTGCTGACCCATTTTAATGAAAATGGGAGATAGTTGAAGAATTACATAATCTTTGTACCTCCTACCACCTGCATGGCTTAACTTGCCAAGCACTTGTAGCTGTTGAGCCATTGTTTCCAGAAGAAAGGGTGTGGGTGAATTTTATATTCCTTCATGCCCAGTGAAACATTTTTTTCACTCTCCACTTCAACTCATAATGCACTTTGGCTCAATCATCAGATGGACTTAATTTTTGTCTTCCAAGGATCCTCCTATTTCCGTGTCTTTCTAAGCTTTGCAAATGTTCTATTGCACTTCAGAGCAGATGCCAGCACAGACCTCCACAAGCATCACTTCATTATTTCTCAGTTACACAAACCATACTTCTGAAATGGCTTGGTTAGCTTTACTATATCCATGAATTTTTTAAAGGGTTTTTAATTACATCCCCTGCTGTCTTAAGCACCCAGCCTTTGAACAGGAAACAAATTTATAAAATTAATTTCACAACAGGCTATGGCAGCAGCTGTATTTCTCAAAAGACCAAAAACAATGGGATGGTTTTGTGCATACAGTAGGAGAGCTTCAAAAGAGAATTGCAATACATCAACATTTTAAACTGTGACCATGGTAAGCATTGCAATCATTCTTTTATTTTAAGAGAAGAAACGCTTAAAATAGCTTTTTTAAAAAAATCAGCTCAGTTTCTTGGTATTTTGATGACTGTTTTGTGGTCCAAATACAGAAGAAAAATTCAGCATGTTACACTAGTGTAACTGAAATCAAGACGCATACTCATCTAGTCTGAGAATTTAGTGGAGAAAAAGGGGTTTTCTAAAGCAAAGATGCAGAAGATGAAATTTTCAGAAGTGGTCACAGTAAGTAGCTGCAGCAGAGTCACAGTAAACTTTAGAAAGAACAATCTCACTTAAACCTTATAAGAAGAGAAAACAAAATACATTAACTACCTCTTCTATTATGAAGATAATTGTCAGTGCAGCAGTAAATAATACACCTTAAAAGTAGAGGTGAAGTGATTTCAAATCTATAATGAAAATATCAGTTTTGTTAATTATTTGCCACTGATGCACTTCTCTTGAGTGAAAGATCCCCTGCTAGTTGTGGTGGAACTGATAACTAAAACTGCAGACAAAAGACCTTAATAACCACTAGCCAGGTAACAAAGAGGGTGCATGATCCATTTGCACAAAGGAGAGTAGCTAGAGGGGTGATTTGTACTTGTGCTGAAGACACATGCTGTGGAAGAGTTACAGTAGTTTATTATAACTGTAGGTCATATGGATTTGTTTGTGAAGCCACTAAACTCTAACTACGAAAGTGGGGAGTGTTGTGCAGCTGCAGATGCTGGACTGCGTCATGACAAATGTGTGAACTATTTTCACCCTATTATACAGCATGATGCAGTCAGGAACCAAAGCATCACACCCTGAGCTCTGCTCCAAGATGATGGAGTCATGCAAACCCATCTGAAAAAAATGTGGCACTTGGCAATGAGCTGAATAAATTTCACCTTCAGAGGAGAATCCTCCCAGAATCCTTTAAGAATCATGGGCCTAGAATATGACAATTCAATCTTTTTACCATGTATATCACATGGATTTCCATTTGCATACCATGTCAACTTCATAGTCTTGTGCCATTTGCCTTTATTTGAGCAATTTTGTCCTGATGTTCCTTCCATACATCATCAAGATCAGCTTTCCATCACAAAACCTATACCTCACCTGAATATTTTCATTACTTGCTACAAGCAGTGCAGTGCTGGAAACCAAATTTTACATGTCTAGTCATTCAAGAAATCTACTTCTGTCCAGGTGAAATTATACTATTGTTAACTTTAAAACTGAAGTATTGTGGAAAATTGCTGAGTGAATATATGTTTATTTTTGTGGTCTGTAAGTGGTAGTGCTTTTTTTTAGGAGTGGAAATATCCCATGACAAGGGTTTAAGTGAAGTCAGCAAAACTAATTTTCTCCTTCCAAAAAAAAAAAAAAAAAAGAGAATATTGTCTAGAACACAAAAGTAAATCAGTACTCAAAGAAGAAAGCCAAGCATTGGAAAGGGAGGTCTGCAAAGCTGCACTAAAATCTTGTAGATTTTATTTGTATTCTACAGCACTGGGAACTGTCTATTCTAAAGAATTTGTGTATTGAGAACCCTCTTATTGAATTTACAGCTTCTAATGTAATGCAACAATATTTCTTTGTGACAGGGATTACTTTTAGTCTGTGTGCACAGGTATGTATCTGTATATTTTTACAGACCATTCAATACTATATATGACCAACTCAATTCATTAACTTCAATTGTTTGTCCATTAAAAAAAACCAAAACCAAATAAAAAATGTAAGAAGGAAATCCTGTTTCTATTAAAGTTAATGAATACTTTGCTATTGTTTCCAACATGGGTGAGATTTCTCCATAAAAGAGAACACTTACATAAACTCAGTTTGATTGCTTTACAGAGTCACACAATAGAATTAGTGTCTTTGTGCATAGTTTTAAGGAGAAGAGAGATCTTCTTGCAGTCATTCTTAAATTTGAACTCTATGTGATGCTATTAAGAAAGTTTTATGTATTTTCCAAGTAGCTGGGATATTTTAGAAAGAGATCAGTGAAGAAGCCAACTAAGATGTATTAGACACTCTTGTTTTATTGCATTTCATCTTTGATAATCCAGTGATATAAAAATAGAGCTATACAGACACAGATCCAGATATACTATCATAAAAAGATTTCAATGCTATCAATTTGCTACAAATCCCGTTGGAGTGATGTTTCTATTTCCAATATACCCAGGTGATTTATCAGCTGACAGCTGACAGCTGACAAATTTGGGCTTCATCAAATGAGGGGATAGAAGGCAAATCGTAGGATTAGGTTTAAACTGTTCTTCTGGTGTTCCTATATATCTCAGTGTATGTCAGATGTACATTTATGCTGCTGAGAACAGTCACTTAAATCCATCTTCCACAGGTTTTTTTTCTGTATTCCTGCAATGGCAAGTGCAGCTCTCTGCTCTGATGTGAGGTTTGTCAGTGTCAGTAGCAGGGGCCATGAGATTGGCAGAGAGCAGCCAGATCAGCTTCCTGAGCCAGGGGGCAGTGGGCAGAAAGTGTGTCAGTAATGATCTGGGCAATCTAGCTGAGGATAATCAGGTGTTGACTTCAGTTACGCTGCTTCACCTTCTCTGTAGCTCCTGACTCCTGCCCTGCAAAGCAGCAAGCTAAACTAGGAGGCACAGCTAAATTAGATGCAGCTTAATCTTATCTACAGCTGTTCAGAGGAAATCGCTGTAGCAACTGTGCAGCTTAGAGTGTCCCACAGAGCCCTGCCCTTAAAAACTAAAGTAACACTTGAAACTAAACCCCAGAACTAAAAGGTGACAGTAATAGAAGTGTCTGGTGTGTGTTAGCAGAAGGGATAAAATGTCTTAGAGTGCAAAACCTGAAAGTAGTAAAACAGACAAATGTACTCTGCATGTTGCTCTCCAGGTTGGCAAGTGCAGCTCTACAGGTCTCATCAAATTGTCCTTAAAAATGGCATTAAATTTTCAGTACCTCATTTCACAGGTTAACACAACTAATATGATAAAAAACAGACATATAGACAGGCTGGCAGCCGAACAGAATAAGCACTGAAAATAAACTTGTGGAGACTATGGAGAGGAACACTCCAAGCAGGGACTATAGATATGCTAAATAGTACATAGAAATATGCTTTACATGCTAATATGACATGGAAAATAATATTTGGATTTAATATAAGCCTAGTTTCTAACAGTCAATTCTGTCATTCTTAAGAATCATTGTCCAAAAAGTGCATTAAATAAATTTTTTAAATCTTCTTAAATCAGACATATTTTGGTGATCCTGAAAAAAGGTTTGGACCAGAGTTTCATTAACATACAGGTAAAAGTGATGACCAAACAGGATCAGTTACTTCTAATTCGTCCTCTTGAACTGTATATTACTGAAGTAGTATAAAACATCTCATACATTTTCTGTAAGTCTGACATCATGTGGTAAGTACTACTGGGGGAAAAAAATGAACAGATCAATTAGCCATCCATAGCTCCTTATTATCTCTGTGCTTTTTCAGCTTTTTATAACAACATGAAAGCCATAAAAATGACAAGAGCCATTTTGCAAATATTTATAGGTAGATGAAGAAAAGGAACTGTTCCTTGCCATTGGGATAATATGTCCTACACTTAGCAAAATCTACAGCTTACATTTTTAATATTCATACAAGCACTATGCACATAGCTTGCATCATCAACAGGAGGAATTTTTTTAATACTGTAATAAAGAAAGTGTATATATTTACATATCTTATATACAAAAGAGTGTGTTTGTATATATATATATATATATGGACACCTGTACACATTTAATTTAATTTCTTCTCAAGAAAGGAACCATTTACAGTGTCTGAGACAGAAGTCAGCCACCAGACTATTTCTGTGCTTTCTGTAAATTTATTTCTCCATGGTCATATAAATTAAGTATCCTCTAATCTGGCTGAGTCATTATTTAAACAATACTTCACTGTGGGCAGTTGATTTGTTCTTATTGTTGTGAATTTGATTTATTAGGAGTTGGAGGGCAGGGGAAGAGTAAGGGAATAGTGACTGTGTGTTGATCACAATCAAGCTTCATTAATTCTGGATTCCTCACTCACTCTAAGTTGCTGGTGCCTGAAAGTCAGCAAGCAAAATGTAAGTTGTTTCATGTGTATTCTACAATTTGGGTGACTTTCATAAAAATTAATAGAAGATACAAGCAAGGAAAATTAGCTGTTAAAATACAGGGGGAAAGGGGTTGAGTAGACAAGTCTTCAGACGATCTCAGTGCAATCCTCAGTGGTTACTGACTCAATCTACAGCAAGAAAAGTATGGGACAGGAAGAACAGTCCTTTTGCCATTTTCCTGCCTTTACAGAATAAAAACACAACCCCAGCATTCAGCCAAGCAGCTTTAGTTTGGTCTACTATGCCTCCCAATTCAATCAAGAATCTATTCATGATTAGTATACCTTTTAAATTAGACTCTCCTATATACATTTTTACTGTACACAAGGCACTGGGGAAAACAGTGAAGAGCCAGGAGAAAAACTGACTGACAAAATCTCTGAATTAATATTAATAAAATGTAAAACTGTAGCAGCATCTGCCTCCTTGAACTATCTCTCATTTTCTGTTGGAGGTGTACCTGAGCAGTCCCAAGGGCTTAAATAGGTGGAATTGGCTCCTCTGCCTTGCCTGACAGCTAATTAATTTGCAGTCACTGCAACTGTTCATGTTTTTAAAACCGACAGGTTGTGTTAAAAAAACAGATGGGTATTTTATGCATTCAGTTTTGCTTTCACTACAGTGCAACTCACCATATTATTTCCCAAACTGGAAATGATGATTGATTATGGGCAGAGAAAATGAGGAATCGGGAGAAAAGATGACTGAGAACATGAGGAAGAACTTCTTCACTGTGCTGTGACCGTGCACTGGCACAGATGCCCAGAGAGGATGTGGAGTCTCCCTCACTGGAGATACTCCAGAGCTGTCTGGACACAATGCTGTGCCATGTGCTCTGGGATGACCCTGCTGAGCAGGGAGGTGGGACCAGATGACCCATTGTGGTCCCTTCCAACCTGACCCCCCCTGTGATTCTGTGGGAAAGTTTCAAAAGAGCTGTGGGTTCAGCAACAGAAAGCAACAAGCAGTTTAAAAAGATAACCGACAGAAATGGCCAAGAAATATCAGTTGCATGTTTGTCATCTCTCAGAGGAAGGCTGATAAGGAAAACTGCTTGGGAAGCACTTTGAAACCCTCCAGTGGCAACACAAACTGTTATTACTATTATAATTCCCTTCCCTCCCACAGGTTGGGTGGGTTAGTCACTGGAAGTTAAAGTGACTCACCGAATGGGCATGCACTTGTGCCTGACTGCAGGCACAGAGAAACCTCCTCTGAAGAGCCCTGAAGATCCCTGGCTTTAGCAAGGAAACTGAAGAAGAAACTGGTGTGCTAGTGCAGCTGTGCACAGGAGGCACCACAGACCCCTGGAGAAAAGCACAGGCGTTCAAAAACTGCTCTGCCAAAGTCCCATGTCTTTGTTTCAACCATTGCATGTCCCCAAGACCTGAACCAAAGCACCCAGAAAAGAGAAAACCCAAAGAAGAGCCTCTCCCACAACAGGTCTCAGGCACTTGGGCACAGGTCTCAGGCTCAGCCACTCAGACCCAAACAGTCTCATTTTGGGTGCAGACATAGGACTCAGCCTCAAGAACTCTCAGAGGATGGCTCAGCCAGCCTGTGACAAATGAGCATTGGAAACAAGCACAAATAATCCTTCCTATGGTTTTCCCAACCCTCACATTGTAATTTTTCCTGTTTACAGACACCCTGCACTTGTGTGCATGCACTGCCCTCCCTCAAGCACCGGCTTGAACACAATCCTTGTTCAAAGGCAGCATTGCTGCCACTTGGGAAAGCAGGTTGGGATGTTCTAGCTAAAGGTCAGGTACAGAGGGTGACCTGCTGGAATTGTCTTGGAGATATTTTAGGAGACAATGAGGGACCTCATGCTGAGAGGTAATTCAGGTCCAACATCTGTACCCAGGCAGGCAAATAAAAGAAACTGTCTTTGGCATTCCCAGGCGTAAGCCTTAGCAGCTGTTAGACAGAGCTGGCCAATGGCCTGTGTGGATACCCTAATGAAATATTCCCTGTTATTGCTAGTAACCCTGTCAGCAAGTGATTGTTCTTTAAATGATGCAATAACATTCATGCATGAGGAGCATAACACCGAGTGGAGGTTTCACTCCTGGCCAAATTTATCCTTGCTCTGCCTTCCCTGATAAAAGAGGAGCTACAGCCAGCATTAATTGTGCCTGGTATGTCCAAGTGCTTTGGACATTAATGCAATTGCTGTCTTTGACAGAAGGAGGAATGTGACTTATGTGAGAACAAGAAAACCTTTACCCTCTTGCAAACTAATAAGTACATTGTGTGCTGAGACAAGGGCTGCAGGAAGAGGAGGTGGCAGGCATAGCTGGGACCTTCAGTGTCCTTGGCCATGCTTCTAACATGTCCTTGACCACATGGCTGTGTAAGCTAAAGACATCCTAACAGATCTGTAGCTGTGAGGATGCATGAAGCACAACATGGCCAGGGGAGCTGAGCACAGCCCTGGCAGAGGTGACCTGTGGGCACCTGCAGGGGCACTGGAGGAGCCTGGGCTGCGTCCTGGCTCCCTTTATGAACCATCTGGGTGTGTGGGCCACACAGGAGTTTGAACTCAACTTCAGCAGTGCATAGATGGAAGCTCTTCTTCCATCCCCTTAAACAGAGAGATCTTGGGAGGGAAAGGAAACACTGAAACTCCTCTGCAGGGTAGGAATGGAGGATGCACAGTCCCATGGGTGCGAGTGGGCTTTTTCTGCAGGGTTCCCGTATTTTCTGGCAAACTCATAAACGTGACCATCTTCTGCACTTTTTTGCATGGAGAGCATTAATCCCAGCAATGGAATTAGCAGAGGACACCTTACTTTGCATTTTCCAAAGTAAGAGTGACATGCCAAGAATATCCTCATGAATAATTATTCAAGAAAAAAAATACAGGAAGCTTGGCCAAATGCTACACATCAGGAAACACTTTAATCCACATGACCAAAGAAACCTTGCGTTCGTCAATGCTTTCATGGTAACAGGTATTCCTGTGCTTTAACAGCTAAAATACATTGTTACATCTACAAAAGGATTGGTGACAGTTGTTTTGCACTGCATTTCCTACACTTTGTTTGACAGGTCGTTTCTCAAAAAGGTGCTCAATCCAGCTCAATCCATTTACACAGATGTGAGATAATAGTAATTCAATATTGCCAAGTGAAATTTGTTTCCCATGATTACCTCTATCATCTCAAAATTAAATGGGTTTGAGGATGAAGATTGTAACTCACACTGTGTTATGTTTTCTCAAACAGAAAGCTGATGTGAATCTTTATCAGCTTTCCTTTTAGCAATACAAGAACATAAAACTGCCACCCAGAAGAACTGCCTTTTTTCCTCACTTGACCAGCTAGCTGTTGAATGAAGTTGCTATGTAATTTACTTCTGGGTCACATTGGTGCCAAAAAAAAAAAAAAAGTTAACCAAAAGTATTTTTGATCTTAAAAGCCACATGTTTGGAACATCAGTGTTCTCATGAAGGAGAGCAGACTTATAAGAAGGACTCCCTGACAGAAACCTATCCCCAGGTCACTGCCAGGCTTTGGAAGCAGAGAAGAGGGCAGAGATGGCAGCTGTGACCACTGCCTTGCATCCAGAAGGACACAGGTCCTGGATCCACCAGGACATGGTCACAGCAGGATGGGTTCACATGTGGTGTCACTGGCCATGCTGTGCTTCAGACCCCAAGATGGGATGCACACAGGCTGTTTACTCTTCGATTACCAGTGAGTCCTCAGGGAGGGTCTGTATGCCACAGTGGGGACCCCATGGCTTTAGAGTACGTTTCTGGCAATTGCCATCACCACCATTGCCAACATGGTAACACCTGCAGAAGAGGCCTGGGAGACCTTCCCTAGTAAAAGGGAGCCTTGGAGGAAACCTGAAAGAAGCAGCTGTCCCTTTGTGACTCTTCTGAAATTTTCTTGCCAGGGAATTAAGGGAAAACAGCTTTAAAATTTCCACCCCAGGACATCAGAAAGTTGCACAAGTATACATACAATGTTATGGGAAGCATATATAAAAGCAGCAGTGATTTTGTTCCTTTTTCAGCCTTTACCATTGTAAGGAAACTACAAAAAATATTTTCCTACTTAAGAGCTTCCTAAGGGTGATTTAGTGTCATTGTATAAGGCACTGGAGAAGCAATTAGAGCCCAAATGCTGGTATACAACTTATATGCGCTCTTTAAGGCCATAATTAACCAAATAAAGCAAATCCTGGTGTGGGGGGGAGGCTTTCGGTGACACTGCCATGACTTTGCAGCAAGTGTGACGGTGCCTGGCTGCAGTTTATTGGCGTCACCATTGGACCTGATGGGGACACAAAAGGACTGCCAGCAGCGCATGACGGGAAGCTCTATTCCTGTCACTTGCCAATTTTTCCAAGTCTGAATGCAGGCCTGCCCACAAAGAGCACTGGAACTCGGCTAGAAGGAGGAGAGGCAGGACAGGAGGGCAGCAGGAATTGGCACAATAAGAAGTGAAGTGCCCCATCCCCTCAGGGTGCTGGCGGGGAGGCAGCTCTGCTGAGGGCATGGAGTTGGGGTGCACTTTGCTCAGACTCGGGGAGGAGGTCCTGCTGATGCCTTAGGTTTTAACTTTTATATTTTTCAAAATCCTGTACTGCTTAGTGTGTAACTCTGAAGTTTCTTGTAGCCTGTTAATTTCTGCTCTCTCATGCTGGGTAGACATTAAAAAGCCTCTCCAAGCCTGCTCTCCAAGGACACCCAGACCATCCTAGGCACAAAAAGTGTAAACCAAAAGCCTCTGAAAGGGGGGCAAGCTGAGGGAAATTACATCATTAAACTGAAGCTTTAATTGGAGAATTAACCCTGATATGCAAATGAACCAAACCTATAAAGGTGTAAAGAACTTGTGACCTGTTGTCCATCTCGGGGTCCATTTTGGCAGCAGCCTCTGGCTCCTTGGGGTGTACCCTGAGGGCCCTTCAAATAAACACCCACCTTTATTCCCTTACTCCTGCCTGGGCTCTGTTTGCAGGTGGCCTCTTAAGGCACCAATGCCAGCCCTGGGCTGGCAGCTCAGAGGGCTGCCCCTGCTCTCCCTGCACCTGGGAGGCTTCGATGGGCACTGGCAAAAAGGGCACTTTTCTGCTGGGTTTGTTCTGCTGAGCAGGAAGAGTGCATGTGTGGTCTCCTGGCTTATGAAACGCTTGGCATTTTACTGCTCCTCAGCTTCAGTGTGACTGAATTGCAGCAGTTTTTCTGCTGTCCTGGCCAAGCGTGTCTCAACTTGTATAAAAGGAAATTAACACTGAGGTTTTGAGGTAAAACCATTTCTATACTAGGGTAGAACTGAAGCATTTTGATACATACAGCTAGTTTGTGCTGTAATCTAACAGTGGGAAAGAACTCCCTCACATTAACCCATGCACAGCTAATATCCAGTACAGCTCCAAGTCCTTCCTCCATACTGGGACTCAGGTCTCTCTCATTAAAATTTTGCCGCTGGCACCAAGATGGGAGGAATCCCTGAGGATTTCAGCACACATTCATTCATACTCATGAAACATCATCTTTCCCTAGCGGGGACAGGCCCTCAGCTAGGCTGAAACATTCACAAACAGAGACTCTGGAGGGAACAGGAAGAGCTTTGCTTTGTTTGCAGCTGGACTGTCTGAGCTGTGCTGAGCATTAATCAGCTTTATTCAATTTATTTCTTTATTTTGGGAAGAGCTAATGAAGCTTACCTTTGGTAAGAACTACAGCAGTGAGCCATCTCCACTAAGGATATCCACAGAGCATTCAGAGGGGTTCAAAGGTATGAAACTGTAACATCACTGACAGAACATAACCCAAAGGGCAGGCCACGATTTCATCTTTATGGTATTGATTGTGGCTGCTACCCTTCTTAGAAAAGCAGTGAGATGCCAGTAATAAGCCAAACCACACTGCAGTTTTACTACAATTATCACCATGATTCTAGAAAATTTCGAATTATTTACAAATAAACCACCCAAAGTTAAAAATTTATTTTGCAACACCACCACATACAAATTTACATCTACCCATTTCTGGGAACCACATTTGTACAGCACAGGAAAGATCATGCAATTATACACAATCTGTTCCTGGGGAAATTTACACTAGCTGGAAAAGAAACTGCGATCATATCTCACTGTGTGGGATGGGGAAAGACTCTCTCTTCAGCTGCCCCATGAGAGGTGAATAAGCCTGTGCTTTCTGTAAGCTTTCAAGTTTCATGTTAGGCCCAGTACTAGCAGGAGTGTAAGTTTTCTGTAAAGCATGTCTGCATCTTGTCTTGTGGCTTCTGAGGGTTTCAGCTGAAGTCAGAAGCTCACGTTGCCATCACTCTTCTGGGAAAGGAGATGTTTAAACTACAGAGAAAGAGTCAAGAGTTAGAGCCCAGATCCTGTGGCCAGCCCCTGGAGACAATGAGCTCCTGCACACAGAGGGGCCAGTCTCTGCTCCAGCTACAGAGCTGGAGTTTCCTGAGGGATCCATCAGCTTTGTCCAACAATTATAATCTGCTAACAGATCAATGAGGTCTTTCAGCCAGGCAAGTGTCACACAAACTGTTAGCAGCAGAGTTTGTAGTAAGATCCCCACAGCACTCAGACTATGAATGAAAAACAGAAATATTGAATGCTCGGAGAAAAGCAATTCCTACTAACCATAGAGATGTCATGGTGGTGGGTTAGGGCCTGCCTGAAGCTGAAAAGTGTCTTTCAAATACCCACTCTTTGCTGAATTGGAATTCCTTCCCTCCCAGCCCAGTTTTGACATGTCTCCACCAAACACGTCTCTGTGTGGAAGTGCATGCTGTCTAATTTGGCTTTACTGCCTACAGAAAAAGAGTACCAACCAAACCCACTGGCTTTACTCTGGGCTTGCCTCTTTCCAAGTGGTAATAGAAGGGGCTATTCTAGAAGAGCCAAATGTTGATGTCTGTCTTGCAAAACTGGAGATGGAGCTCCTGGAAGCAGAGCAGAGCAATGAAGCAGATTCTAGCCTGGCTCAGGCTGCTCACCAGCAGATTGCTTCAAGACTGTTTTCATGTCCTTCATCTACAATTCCTAAGTCAGGACTCGGTCAATTAACATTTTCATTCAACTAGTCCAGCAGCACCCCCAGAGCTAAATGCCAATCTCTCCTAGACTCTTTCAAAACTCCTTTCTCAGTAAAAATGAGATACTCAGACTTTACTTGTAAATTGTTGCTCTTAATATTCAAGGTTGCTGTTGATATTGGTCTTCTATGAGCTATGGGTTCCTTCTACCAGCTCCCTAATTCAGATGCAGAATTACTCGTGTGTGTATCATGATCAGCTCCCAGAGACCTGTCCAGGTACAGGTGAAGTATTCATGGCTTATCTTGGGTTGAGAGTTATCCTAAGTGTTCAAAGCACTTCCTTGTTGTTACAACATTCCTAACTCTGATCCTGTATGCTACTAATTACATTTTAGTTGTACACACTTCTTACTAACTATGTGTCATCAAATAATCTCTTCCATTAATTTGGCTTTTCATAGAGATTGCACATGACAAACAAATATTGTATGTCACAGACTTTGTTAAAAAAGCTTTAAGTCCCAGTAGCTTCCACTCCACCCCACTAAGGCACAGAACACTATGGTGCCACGTTGAATGCTTCAGAGAGAAGGAGATGATACCCAAGAAAGCCACAAGTCTGACATCTGCCAACACTGATCTGTTTTGATAACTGCTCTGCAGTTGCTGAAACTGGTGCTGCCTTCATGAATTAAAAACAGAAAGGAATTGCTCCTCCTCCCATATTTAAAAGCTAGAAGAAAACTCAGCTCATAATGGATTTTTAGCAGAATCTAATGCTAGTCATAGATAAAGGCCTGAGTACACAAGCCTAATTACTGTGCAGGGCTGTTTCTCCAAGATTATGAAGTGCAAAAAGAAGTCACGCTGCTTGACTCTGATTCTAAGCTAAACTACACTGGCAAATACTGATTCATGATCCTCAATCTGCTGACATATTTATATTATTTGCTGTGTGATTTCCTATACACTCTTTAAGCAAATTGAGAAAACTGACATACACACAGAGACCTAGAACTAAAAAAACTTCTATATTCTACATTTAAAATATGAGGATACCAAGAGAAAGAGTTTAAGTCTGTGAGACATTTTGGTTTTGGGTTACTTTCAAAAGTTTAGCTGTGAAACCTTGGCTTCCTGAAGTGAAACTGTTCAGGGCTACTGGTACAGCACAAGGGGAGAATATCCTGGAGTCACAGTCACAAAGAGGGCTGTGCTGATTGACTGTGCCAGTGCATCCCAGGAGCAGAAAGCACCCTGCACCCCCTACTAACCCAATGTTGGGTCCCTTTGGTCATGCTTGATCTAAAGTTGTAGCTTGTCAGGTCACTTCCTTTGTCATTTTAGGCCATCTCCATGCTGGCTGGAGTCCAAGACTGGCTTCAGGGCAGGTACAGCCAGCAGACAGACACCAAAAGCATCAGCACCCAACCACCGGTTCCATTCCAGGCTCTAGCCCTCACCAGACCATGGGTACCACTTGTGCTGAGTTATAACCATTATGCCTTTAATATTAACAACGATGGCAGTATGAGTTATCTTCAGGGTGCAGAAGGTGGAAGGAGCATCAGTCTTGGTAGGCCATAAGTTGCCACTTAGGATGCCACTTTTTCACTTGCCCTCCAATCTCTCTATTCATATTAACCATCTTCAACATCAGCAGCTGTGTATGGTTGGTTCTTAAATTCTATTGGTGTCCATATATTTTGTTAACTCAATCTGAAACTGAACTCTCATTTTCCTTAGTATTTATTTTTATCATTCTCATTTCCTTCTTCTGGTTATGTGACTATAGAACATCCCTGGGTGTTACAACTTTCCAAAAGCTGTGGTAGATTCCTTAGGAGCTCTGACAAGGGGAGCTGCACATATTTGGTGTGCATTCAAGAGGTGAACGCAGAAGAAGTACTTGACTCCTGAAGACCCCAGCTTTTAGACAATGCAAGATGTGGTTTTCTCACCCACCAAGCTAGCTGGCAGGCAGACTGGTCAGGGCACTCGCGTGACAGAAGCCAAAGCTGTTAGGAGGAACTGCAGTACTTTCAGCAGCACATCCACAAAAAAGATCATTCCCCCAGTATAACAGAAAAAAACCCACAGGGTTTTGGGGTTATTTTTGTCAGCAACTTCATCTACTAGTAACTCTGCAGTGCTATCACATACCTATTCCCAGTTTTAAAACTTATTAAATAACTTTCACAGTCTGCAAAATTTCCTGACCCTGGGTTGTGCCATCCTCATTGTGATCATCCTGAGATGCTTGCTGAGTCACTAAGATGGCAATCTGAAGGGAAGCTGTCATTTCTCTGAGCTAGTGCATCCAATATGAGTGTGTGAATATGACTCTTTGAGGGTGAAAAAGGACAAGGATAATGTTCCATATATTAAAAAAAAAAAAAAATAAAAAACAGGGAACCTCTCTAAAGTACTTCAAGTACATGCTAAATTAGGAAAGGACTGTTGAAACCCAGATCAAGAATATTATGGCATTATAATGTAAAAGTAAAATAAACAGAGATAAAATCCAAAAGCCAGAACAGTGAAGACAAGAAACTGCTTGCTTGCATACATTAAAAAAGAAAAAGCCCTTTTATGAATCATCAGTTGCAAAAGTTGGGAATTATTTTATTTTAAAAATAAGCTGTGAATTTTTTTCTTTTCCCTCTACCTCCCCTTTTGGGACACTTGCTTCTTTTTCAACAATAGTGAAACTGGTAAAACCTCCCATATGGGAGGTTTGGATATGTTTTATTTACTCTAAGACAATTCTCCTGTCAGCTCAAGAATTGTGTGTGCAGGTTGCAAGATGAAATTCATTCATGAAATGTCCGTGACACTCACTGATCTGGAGTTTCTCAAAGAGATCTGTGCCAAGTTACTGTTTATTTCCATAGCAACTATGAGCCAAAGAAAAGGTAAGTATTTTCAATGTGTAACACTGGTTAAAAGTTAGAGTCATCATAAAGGACTGCTGGAAGAGGCATTGCCAAAGTCTCCTAATGAGACATCTCTTACTTTACCTCAGCATTAAATAGGAGTTGATGTTTTACTTTAGTTTGGGGGTTTTTTTTATGTTCATGAATTTTTTTAATCACTTTTTGAATCAATGTAAACCTTGAGTACTTCACATATCCCCATGTCTGGGTTCCACAGCTGAGCTGCTGCCTGGTGATTTCCTTGGGTACTCTCTCTTATTTTAGAATAGCAAAATTATCCTTCCTTGCTGATCTTAATCCCACACATGATTTTACAGGTCTCTTTCATATTTTCTCTGAGTCAACATTTTTCATAGCAAGAGTCCTTCCATGTTTGATTTTTTGGTATTGAGCCTGTTTCACCCCCAGTTGTTATTCAACAGTGCTCCTTCATAAATACACACATACATATATATATATATACACACACACTGATATAAAGGCTAAAAAATGCCCACAGTATTCAAGATATTGTAGCCTAATACTGTTTTAAGCATTGTTCTCCCTCCCTTCCCTAATAATTTGCTTCATACTGGCTGCCATTCAGCACTGTGCTGATGCTCCTGCAGAATTTGCTATTATAATTTCAGAATCTCTGTACTAGCTGATAATAGCTTCTTCAGAGTCTGCAATCAAATACATTAAATTAAAATGCCTCTTGTGGACCCTTTTTACATTTTCACACATTCCCTTTGCCCGCTCTGCCATGTTAACTCAGTATCACAGGACATTACAGAAGCTCTCCAAACTTTGCTAGCTTTTGAAGAGTTCAGAACAGTCACTGAACTTTGTCACTTAATTTTCCATTCATTTGTGAATTTAATGAAGAGCCAGGCTCATCAGATATGTCCCTATGGGCCCATAATGGAAAGTTCCCTCTGGTGAGAAAAGTAACTTCTTTTAACTGGTTGCCTGTCCATGTCAGCACTGTCCATCTCATCCCAATCTTAACTTCTTTAAGACCTTTTGGTGAATGATCTTGTCAAGGGACTTTCAGGAATCCTAGGGGACCATATCAGCTGTATCTCCCATATCAGCATGCCTGTTCATTCCTTCAGAGAACTCTAACAGATTTATGAGAAATTCATCGCCTTTACAAAACCATGAAGAATCTTTCTCAATGTAGCATATTTTCCTACATATCCCATAATTCTACTCTTTTATGAATGTCCAAAACTGGTCTGTAATCAAATTGCTGAAACTCTGTTCAACATCAGGCAGCATCATTTGTTGCATCTCCATTCCTCTGTTATCCAAGTTATTGGTCATAGGTGAGAAACAAGTGGCTCTACACTAAACTAGTAGACCATTTGCATCCATTTAGAGCTCTCAGGCGAAAAATATAGTCCTGCTGGTAACTCTCTGTTAACTCTTCATGCAATGGCCATTTAAGGCAATTTGACTTTTCATGGGTTTGCTATTGCCAAGGCTGTTCTCCAAAACTGCTTCAGGTTGGGACATTTTGAAGTCTTTTTTTATTCCTATAAAATTAACTGAAATTAGAGTTGTGAAAAGACCAGGAGATGAAAAAAGATCATAACATCATAACAACCTGTCAGTTAAAGACCATGTCAGAATGTTCATGTAAAGGCTGGACATTTAAAACCTCCTGATTTAACTTCTCACGGCACTTCTTGACAAGCTCTGTGAATCAGCAGGAAATAAAAGCAAGAGCCTGCCTTCACAACTCTTTTCATTGTGTTTGTTTTCCTGTCTAGAGTCAGACCTGTCCTGATTCAAAAGGAATGAATACAAAGATAGATCATGGCACATAGGCGTGCTTTTCTCAATTAGGATGAGCCTTCACAAGATGAAAGTTTCTGTAACAAAGGCTTTTAAACACTGGGGCTTTTTATACATTGCTCACATATAATTTAGCAATGAGTAGCTACCGATGTAGTTAGGCAGTTGTGGACCCAATTATCCAATTACTGCAACTGGCAGCACAAACAGGGTAATTGCACCCTGAATGCACTCATGTACTTGGCATTCGTGCTGTTTGTGAGCCTGGTGTCACCCTTTAGCTGCTGTGCCAGAGTAGGGATGGCTGTGCCATCTTGCTTAGTAACATCTGTCCTTGGGGAGGTTTTAGCACGTGGTTTGGGGAGAACACATTCTGGGCTTTCACAGAAGGCAGCTAACAGTGGGACTACCACAAGATAGCTGGCAACCAGGAGCATTATTTCTCACAAATTCAGATGACATTGAAGTTAAATTTGCTAGCTTCTCTGAGCTTCCCCTTCTCAAAGTTCTGTCCTGTGATAATTCTATTCCTTATAGATGTTGAAAAGTCACAGCAGCCTCATCAGCCAGAAATTTGCATATGACTGAAACAAATCCACAGTGAAAACTGAATTTTCTGCTTTGCCTGAACAGAATGTTAGTTTAGTGTATGCCACAAAATACAAACCCAGATCTAGCTCAAAACAAATTTCAGCATTCTTCATGTTATTCCTGTTGACACTTGGGTTTGGCATGAGAAGGGAGAGGTGCATGGTCAAGTCTGTGCCTGTGCAACAGCAGCATAAACAATTAGGCAAATTTTTCTTCAAGATACAAGTTCATGTGGAAAGCTATATAATAAGAGTAGGTTGTTTGGGCAGTTGCAAATAAATCAGATCATAATTTCATGCCAAGTGGAAGTGGGGTACATATTCTTCCACAAACTGAAGCAATGCACTTCCCTTCACACTTACATTTCTGACTGTGGATTGTTGTGTGGGAAGTCTAATGACTTGGGACAATTACTGAGTAAAATGGCACTGTAAGAAAGGAGATATTCTTCGTGGGATGCAGCAAAGGTGAAATCACAGATTGTTCTAAACTGCTTGTACAGAAAGTACCTTATAAGCATAAAATATGTAAGTGTATTTTTGCCTTGATACAATATTCTTACAGTGTTCATCTTTTCCCCATTAGTCTCCCGGATTCCCACAGTGTGCAGCTCCCTTCCATTGGTCCCTTATCCTAAAAAGCAGTTGATCAAAATCCAGACCATGTTTATGTTGCTGGAGGCAATTAGTTGGGACCAGCTGTCAAAGCCACGGACGGTTCCTAGCACATGTGTGCAGCCTGTCAGCAGGCACAGTAACAGCATATGCCTTCCAGAAGATAATGACACTGATCTTAAACTGAAATCGGGTTTTGTTGGGTAGAACAACACATGGAGAACCAGATTACACTATAACCAAACACTATGATATTTCAATAAATGATTCAACTTCGGGCCTATTTTCTGTTTTGCAGACTGCTAGCACAGCAGCTGCTTGTAATATAAGCTCAGTTTATCTACGCCCTCCCAGTACTTAGAGGTTTGAAACTCCTTTTGAATTTACTGCCATCTCTATTTTTAAAAGCTCATTTATCAGATAAGCGCAGCTGAAAGGCCAAGAAACCTCTAGGCTTTGAATGGATGGATTAGATTAAAGTGTTGGGCACAAGAAGTGAAGATTTTTTTCAATTATGCAACTTCCCCTGCACATCAGTGTTTTCAACACTCTGTCATATTTAGAAACTATTTTGCTGCAATATTATTAGAAACAGTAGTTAAGTGTTACTTATGAAAGAAAAACAAAATAATGTTACTCATTTGTGAGCCAGAGCTGTCTACCTCCTACTGAATGGGAACTATCAAATAACAAAAAGCTCTTTGAAATCTATAAAAATACTCCTGTGCTAACTATGTTTTACATGAAACCTTTGTAATTCCCAACAAATTCATGATGTAAAATTGATAAAGAACAAATGAAGATTAAGCTCACAGTGATTACTAAGTACAGGTCAAAGATGGGACTATTCCATTCCAGGAACAATTATCAGGATTGAGAAACTCTGTATCTGGGTTGAAATACATTTCTGGGGATGAGCTTTACTCCCTTGCATTCTCAAACATGCTGCCTCCCGCTGAGATGCTGCAACAGCCCCAGAAAGGAACTGCAAAGGCCAGAGGATTTTCTGTGAAAGTGTCTTTAGGAAGAGAAAGTGTTATTAGACCTGACATGACCGAAGCAACTTACTGGGAAACTGACTCAACCATCTGGGACGGAAGTCCCAACCCAATGCAGTGATCTCTTCTGAAACTGGGAAGTAGAACAAAAGCAGCAACAAACTGGTAAAGCTTTGAGCCCCTGGTAACTGCACTACCTTGCAATAAAGAGGGACCTCATTAAAAGCAGACAAAAAGAAGGAACACAAGGAGGACTTTCCCCTTTTCTGAATCACTGGTGTCTCAAGCTGGATTTGGATGTGTGGATGTGTTTTCTGCCTGCCCATCATTTTGACTGTTAACTTTGTTTAAGCCAATGCAAAACTCCTGAGCAGCAGAAGAGTTCAGATTTTGCTATTTGCTTTTGAGTTGCTGAGTTCTAGACCAGGGAGGTGATAAAGGCTATCCCTTTAACAAAGGCTATCCCTTTCTTTAGATAAGTGAAATGGAGCTGGAAGCTCCATAGTGGGGTGATTTTGAAACTCATTATCTCCACACAAAATCTTCTATAACTATTGAAGAAGAAGATGCAAGATTATAGCAACCCCTTTCTTTTTTGGATAGCACTCTATGAAGTGCAAGACAGAGAAGAATATAAGCAAGAGAAAAAATGGGAGATGGGAAAGGAAAATCTTGAGCAGATTATGAAAATTATCCAAGTAATTTCTTAAATGAAAGTAATCTTTGACTATGAGCAGCAGAGGCTGCAAGTAGATGAGACTTTTGGGTAGAGAATTCCTCTTACTAATCAGAAAGAGAAGCTCTGTGTAAGCAATCTAAAAGGAGAATAATAGTATTAGTCACTCCTCATGCTCTGGGATTAACTTCTTTCAAAACACTGCTTACAGCTCTTAAGTACAGCCAAAAACTGAAATTTATAAATCAGACGAGAAAGTGGCATTTTTAGCAGTTCCCTTTCAGATCCCAGCCATTCTCTTTCTGCAAAACCAAGATCAGCTTTTGTAAGCTTATGAAGTTCTACTGTATATAGTTACTCATCCTATATATTGAATCTTCCCTGTAAGTCACATTGGGCTTCAGCTGATTTCACAGCCTATTGCCTAGGACTGGAAGTTTGGCAGACCAACAACCAGCCCCAGCCACTGCAGACCTCAGTGAAATGTCTCTGTTTGGCTTTTAAATCACATCAGGCATCTGCATGCAGAGGCCAGGCTTAAAACCATTTGAGCATGGGTCTCTTTTGCCTCCTTTCCTGTGTTTGCCCTCCCAGCTGACACAGAACCTATGGGAGGACACAAGGCCAGTTCTTGCATGGACACAGGGGGAACAGGAACAGTGAAGCCTGACCAGCCACTTCCACGTGCCATCCTTGGAAACCCTTGGCTCTTGGCCAGGGCAAACCAGTTTTAAGCTCAGAATACTCAAGGTCAGTGACAGCTAAGCAATAAATTATGTCATAAGAAGATGCTGAGCCCCTGACTAATACACCTGGAGAGAATAACATGGAAGATCCACTGTTGGAAAAATACAGGAGGAATTAAATAGCAGGAGCAAGGAAGATTGTCAGCCAGTGGACAACCTTCTGTCAGAAGATGCCTAGCCTGATTTTTTTTAAATTATAGCCTGCAGATTTAAGCACATTGAACCTGAAGTAGAAAAAAATCCATGGATTCTTATTTAACAAGCCCGTGTTTTCTCTGTCTTCTCAAGGAACTAAGTTGCCAAGTCAATTCCTGCCTGGTTCATCTCCAGACACCTGGAGGTTGCACATTGCAGAGCCACTTCCAGGGTCTTAGGAAGATGAGCTAGTCTCAGAAAAATTCTCCCCTTCTCTCTTTGCCTTTTCTTTCTTGTGCCTGAATATGTGTGATGAATCATGGCATCCCTAGGCACAACTCCAAGAAGGGGCATGTTTGTCCAGCAGAATTCACATAACTTTAAGCTCTTTCCCAAATTAAATGTTTAACCACTGCTTAGCTCATACCCTGCCAAATAAAGGCGTAAGGACTAATAACCCCAGTGCTCAATGATTATGAAACTGTGTGGTAAGACTAACAAAGCAAGTGCTCATCCTGTGATGAATCTCAACCAGCAGGTTGAAAATTTGTTAACATGGATCATGTTGCTAGAAAAGATCTAAAAAAAATGTAGACTTCAATATTAGGAGACCAAAACTCTTTAATAATCACATTTCATTACAGTCATTCAGAATGCACAGTGGATAGGCCAGGTGAAAGTGAATTTATTTCAGTATATACAGACACTGTATCATCTCTATGTTCATTAAAAGCAATACATTCAAGGAACATGGAAATTGCCTAAGCACAGCAAGAGAGAAAATAGTAATACTGAGGTTTTGCATTCAATCTTAAATTAGTTCCTTGCATTGTTTTTTAACTGGCAATACAACATTTCTCTCCATTTCTCTACTTATTATGGTGTATCAAGTAATTTATTGCATATTGTCACCTAGCCCCATAGGAGCCACTTTTCCTTTAATTGTTTCTCAAAGCAGTTATTAGTGTGTCAATAGATGCCCAAATATTAATATCAGATTTTTTTTTTTTAAAGGAACAAGCATCATTGCTTCTTTGATATTGTCTTCTCTTTCCTCTGTTTAAATTACAACTTTTCTAATTACTGCCCAAATTAAATGTTTTTCTTTGAAATATGCATAGCTGAATTAGGGTCCAGCCCAGTTCCTATTCAAAACTAATAAAGCTCATGAAAGGGAAAATGAGACATTGTCGTATCTCTCACTCCCAGCCTCAGCTTCCTTTTTTCTCTTCTTTCCTTTTTTCTCTTCCTTCTGAGATTCACTATACATTTATCTTGGTTCCTGAAGGAGATGGGGATTATCTGACCACATTGTCTGTCTTCTCACCTTCACTTTTGAACCCTCTGGCTTAATGTACTTTAACATGAGAGAGCTACTGATCTCCAAGAGATGATATTTCTATGCATACTGAAGAAATAGAAGAGAAGAGACAGCCAGATCAGTCATCCCTCTAGGAGAAAGGTGGCAGCATGAGATGGGTTGTTACTCCCCCCCATTTTGCCAGGCTGCAATCCCTTTAGTGAAGGCATTACTTGGGAAGCATGGATAACAACACTGATAGCTGGGTATTACAGAACACACAGAAGGATGAGTCAGGATGAGTGTGATAGGAGCCTTAGGCAGATCGGATGTCAGACTGGAAATCAGGATTCACAAGTGACAGCTCACAAACTGAAGGTTCTGTAACTTTTTTTATTATTATTATTATTATTATTTTGGAGAAGGGAGGATCAGTTTGATCATGACTTGCAGTCCTTGTGAATATCTAAGTTCTGAAGAGGAATCCACATGAGTCGGACAAACATTTGGCTGAGCTAAATCTAAGCAGAAACTTCGGGACTGGGCCCAGTGGTTGTTAAGAGCTCACTTCTTCACAGCATTTCCTCCCCAGATGGCAAATGAATATTTCACCAGGGTACCAGCTTATCTCACCTAGGCCAGCTGTGAAAGCTCATACCAAGTCCAGATTCTTAAAGTACCTTTTCACCTGGTGTTGGATTTTTCCTTCTTCCCTCAGTGATAAATTCAGCAAACTTTTCATTTTTGTTTCAGAAATATTACACACCAAATCCCAGGTCTTAACAAAAGCTGCTATATGGAATGTCTTATAAACATAAAAGTAGGAAAAAAGATATGAAACCGAAATCCCATGGCCCACTCAGTTGTGGGAATTTCTTTTGTTATAATAGACAGTGCAGCGAATATAGCTCAGCTATATCTAAAATTGCTCACATGCCTGTTCCATTTTCTTCTTTACAGCAGCTTTGCTATTAAAAAAAAAATTAATTTAAAATGTTTCTTCCATATACTGATCCCACAATTACACTGGCCAGCTTCTCCAGCACCTTCAGATAAATCCTATCCAGCCCTACCCCCTGGTATTGAGCCCATCCAGCTTCTTTCAAGTCTCTGAGTTGTTTGATCTCTCCCCACTGAGGAAGGGCTGTCCCTCTTCATCCCACATCATGCCAGTTTCAAAGCAGCTTTTCCTTGTGAATACTGAGGCAAGACAGTCACCGAGGTTTTTGCTCCACTGTAACTAGTGCTTCTTCTCCATCCATCCCTGGGTCCTGAATTTACTTTGAAACTAACATTCTCAGAATCTATGCCCCTCAGTAGTTTCAGTTCCAGCTGGGCTTTGGCCTTCCTAATTTGGACACTAAGTTTTTAACACAGCTGTATCTATACTGCCTGTCCTTGTTACTACCTCTTCTCCACTTCCTTTTTGTGAGCTAGTTCAATGAGAAGCTCCCCAAATGGACACTTCTCCAGAAATTTAGTCTTCCCACATCGTGGGATTAATTCCTGAGCTCTCAGTAAGTTAACCTTTAGAAACCAGCCAGCTTTCCTGGGCACTCTTCCCCTCTACATCAGCTCCCTAAGGGATCACACCAGGCAAACCTTGAACAAGTCCTTGTTTGCTTCCCCAGAAACCAGGGTCCTCTGCTCACCTTTCAGCCTTCCTCTGTGCCCCAACCTCCAGCATTTTGTGTCACTGCATCCTGCCCTGCCCTGTGTGACCAGAGCTGCCACCAGCTCTTCCCTGCTTGTGAGGAGCAGGTTGAGTCAATCAGTGGGGTTCTGGGTTGTCAAACCACCACCCCAAGGAGGAGAGCCTGCCAGCAGGATCGTGCTGCTGCTTTGGAGCTTGTGCCTGTGGCCAAGGAGCAAGCACCTTTCTGCCACAGGTGAGAGTTCTCTGTCTGTACCACCACACATTGCCAGCCACAGACACTATTAAGCTTTGTAAGACTGGTCCATAATAGTTGCCCTGAAGAGGCGAGCTGGTCCTCTATTTTTAGATAAGTGAGAGCTCTTCTGTCAATTACAGTGATAGGTAATACAATGAAAATGACATTTCTTTTAAAATCCGGACTTTGGAACTCCTCTCTGAAAATAACAGGAGCGTCAGCTCAAATTACTTCTAATCAATTGCTGATGTAATCTTTTCATGTGAAATACAGCTTTCCAGTTTGTTTCAATTTTTAATTATTTTTGGTATGACAACCACATGTCTTACCATGCTACAGTCAAAGACTTCTTGTTTTTAAATTTTGATACAGCATCTGAGTCTTAGAGGGTT
This sequence comes from Rhipidura dahli, assembly GCA_013399225.1. NCBI lineage: Eukaryota > Metazoa > Chordata > Aves > Passeriformes > Rhipiduridae > Rhipidura > Rhipidura dahli. Next base: position 252,163 of record VXAC01005075.1, on the reverse strand, counting down.
ATTCTGGCAGTTAAAAAAACAAAACAGTATTGTACAGAGATTTTTTTAGAAACAATTAAGAAAATTACCATGTCTGCACTTAAGCACTTAATAAAGCACAACTACACTTTGCTCAATATGTGATTATGAAACCATTGTTTTGTTAAAGCAAATATACATTTGAATGCATTGTGGGGGTGGGGAAAAGTTTGCAGCATAGTGGGAAATGGATTCTTATGTCCCTGACAACAGTAGCATGTCTGAAAAATCTCACTCAAGGATAAAAATGGTATAATTATGGGAGAAAAAAATATATTGGTTTGGCACTGGCAGCAGTTTGCCAGGCTGGGTGGCTAAACCAGTACTGCCTGCACCAGTGAGACATGACCTTAATACCATGTTGCACTTCAATAATGTTTTTATAGCATCTGGAATCTTCAGTGTCGAAATTTAGATCCAAAAATGTAAAACATGATGAAAAAGGGGTTACCTTTGAGACTTTTCTCATCTGAAAGATTTTAAGACTTCTTCTTCTACAGAAGAAAAAGATAACAGCTCTGCTGTCAGAGCTGCTGAGTGTGGTACATGTGTTTTAGGCAGTTTTAGACTGCAAGGTCAAAAAATAAAGGTGCAGAGTGTTGGTTTAATTGTTACCATCTTACCACATTAATTTTTCCTTTCCTATGCCATTCTTTTTGATCCTTGAGGTTCACACTGCAGATTGTCACTACCAGAAACTCTAATTTTAGCATCAGAGATCCTAAAATGAGATCCTTATTCCTGGGGATGAAGAACACACTGAAGATGGATAGAAATGCCAGTAATTCTCAGGAGTTAACTATCACAGAAATCTAGGAACAGAATATTTGGCCATCTAGTCCAGTATTTTTTATTCCAGTCATATGTATCAGCCACCGGTAAGCTTTTCTTTCAGAGCTCAGAAGTTGTGTGGTTCCTTGTTGCCCTTGCTGCAGTCAAGTGAAACTCTGCAGTCCTTGAGTATTTTAAGGACCATGTAGAAAATAAAGTATTTTTTCCCTAATGTCTTATTCCTTTGCTTTCAAGGTTCTAGGTTAATAGTGTTTGGTAGGCCACCTCTGTAATGTAATCTCTGTTCATAAAGCATTATAGCTTATTCCCTATTTTACCCTCTTCTCTTTATCTAATCAGGTTTGCATGTTGGCACTCATGCCTAAGTACCTGAATGCTACCAGCAGGAACTTGATTCTAGTATCTACAGGAGCATATTATCCTCTAAATAATCACCCACCCTTCCACAGAAAGCCGCTCANTTTTTTTTTTTTTTCTGTTATGGAGACTTGCTTTATCTGCCCATGTATAAAGGTTAGAGACAGGCCCAGGAGCAATGGACTGGATGGAATTTCCCAGTGCATCAAGTTCTACTTATCTGGTATTCCTGGCACACAACCTGCATCTTCCTTTTTATAACTCACTAACTTCTGGTTTAAAACTATGTAGATTCTGTCCTCCCTTATTTCCACTCTACTTTTAAAACCACCAAAACCTCACTGCTCTGAGAGTTAAAAGCCATCCCAGATTTCCATCTAGTTTTATTCACAGCCAGTTTATGCTCATTATTTCCTGTGCCAGTATTGTTCTTGAACACAAGTGGCTCTTTCCCTTCCAGGTGTTTTACCTGTTTAATATTCACAAAGAGCAACCAGGTCCTCTTTCAGCTTTTGCTTTTCTAAGCTGAGCAAGCTCTCTACTCTAAAACACTTTCCATTATTGTCATCAATTCTCTGCACCTGTTCCAGTCTGAATTCCCTCTCCCTCAGTCACTGATATTCAGAAGTGCACACAAAACTCCAGATAAGGTTTTGGAAGAGTCACTTACACCTGCATTAATATGTCTCTTTTTTTTCCCCTACAATTACTTCAATTAAAAAATCCAAGCACTGTGCTTCAAGGCAGCTTCTCATTAGTAGCTCATAGTCTGATTCTGATCAGTTAATACAGCCCAAAGCACTTATCCTCTCCATTATTCCCATCTGGCATTCTCACAACCCTTTCTCCAAGATATTTCTGCAGGAATGGTTTCATTCATTAAATTTGAGCAATTTGAATGTTTGTGGTCAGGCTCATCAACTTTAAAATATTTGTCAAAGGCAATTTAGATAGGTGAGTCCCACTGTGATTTATCCCATCTATCTCCAGCAGATTTCTAATACTAACTTGATATCTCCACCCAAAGGTCACACAGCCTGGGACACATGGGCCATATTCCCATGTAAATAGTCAGCCCTTGCCTAAGACATTGGGGCCATTTGTCACATGCTGGCTCTGTAAGTCCCATGTCCTCCACCATCTTCCCAGTTCTCTCTGAGCTTACACCATCCCTGGCCAATGCAAACGTGAAAACCAAAGCTCCCACACTGACAATCAGGTTCACCCACCCTGTGTAAATACTGAAACACTCAGCCATGAATTACCCAGCACCAAAGAGTTACCTAAGATGTGTTTTCACAGAAACCAGTTGGCATTGAGAAGGATAAACTGGAAGACAGCAACAAGGCTTGGAAGGGATATTAGGAAGGATTATTAGGAAGAAGATAAGGACTGGACTACTGCTCATTTTCCTGGAACAGCTGTATGGACAGACCAAGACCTGAGACAGCCAGAGAGAGGACAGACTATGGGACAGCTCCAGCCATGGCTGCAGAAGGGGTAAGGGGAGCTGCTGAGGAAAACTTTCTCCTAGATATAAAAGAAACAATTGAAACTCACTACTGTGGCCTTTCTCACTCAGAAACATTAAAGATAAAAATGTTTACTGGCGTTTCTTTATGATCACAGGCCTTTTTTTTCCAGGATAATTTCTCAGATGATTGCTGAATATAGCCTGGGAAGCCTAATCAGGACCAGAGCAATGTTTGGGAAACAGCCTTTGACTACACTTGCCTGTTTTTTCTCATTGTTTGAAATGGGCAAAGCCAGAACAGACATGAGACAAGCCCACACTATCTCTGTAAAAGCTGTTATTGCTGTCTAAAAGAAAATCATGGTTAGAAATTAATTGATTTTTCGTGTATGAAAAACCCAGCAGCCAAGCAGTCATGTCTGATTTGACAGGCAGGTCAACAAGATAGGATTAGGTCTGTCCATTGATTGCAAGGCAAGGGAAGCAAGACTTTCTCTGAATTTGCTTATCTGAGCAACTCCTGGTTGTTGCAGTTTGCCTAGATGGCCCTCCCCCAGATTTTGCTCTCAGGCCCACTCCCATCCTCTGCCCTGACCACAACCCTCCCGTTCTTATCACTGCAAATGATCTGCCATTTTGAAACACAAGGAGTCACTTTTTCAATTTCTTTGGTTTTGAGGTTGTTTTGTTATTGTTGTTGTTTAGCATTTTAGCTCAAGGAGTGAAGGCTGTTTAGCATATTGCTGACCTTTTTAGGTGCAGCCACCAATCTGCTCCCATCGGTGAGGGTCAGCTCTCACCTGATGTAGTTGAACCCCCCTTGCATCCCTCAGCTTTGAGGCTGCTGTGAAGTCTGCCCAGACATCCAAGGCTCTCTTTAAGATGTAGTTGGCTGGAAGGCAGATGGGAATCTCCTGCCATCGCATCTGACACATGGCTGAGAAGAGAAAGGAGAAGTAACCTTTGCAAGAAGAGCTCAAAATCAGCGGCAGAGCTGTGTGGGGTTACACTAAAGGATTCCCAGCAAGTCCTTCCAGTGACTGGATAATCAGTACAACATGTATTTTGAGCAAGAGAAGAGGCTTCTTCCAGCTACAGTCTCTCTCACATCTGCATTGCCCTAGTGACAAGGGATGCAGGGTGGTGAGAAGGTGTGTGTAGGTGTGTGAGTAGCAGCCTGAGACATGGGCCCTGCCAGTGGCTGCCTGGGGGTTGAAAAGCTTGGTAGAGTCTCACCTACAAGAAAAATTATAATTTGTTGTTCCACTTGAGAAAGTACTATTTGAGTGAAGCAAGCCCCCTCCAGATACAACTCTGAGCTTGATTTCAAGTGACTGACATTTTTCCTCACATTTTCAGGTTCCTCTTCACCCAGTGACACAATATACAACTACAGGTAAGCTACATGTGTACCATTTTTCTATTGTTGGTATGTTTTAAAGATTGTTAGAAGTTAACAGTGCATGTCTCAATGCTACAAAAATGCCCACATTCTACTTTACAATTTTCAGACAGTGAAGTCTAGTTGCCTTACCATAAAAATGTGCTACAGACGTGCTAGAAGAATCAACATTTTTCAACCTTAATGAACCCTGCTTCTCCATCCTAGAAAAGTTTCTTTTGGAAGTGTGATATCTCAGTGTCTCTAAAAAATAGGGCATTAGATATGTTTCACAAAGCAATACAAATTCATAAAGCTGGGATTGCTCTGTATTCTTTATTCTCTCATAGTTCATGCATCCACCTGGCACTTAATGCATCCTAAACGCTATAATAAGCACGTCAATGCACACATCTATTCAATTCTGGCAAGTTTTTGATTGCAGTCTTTTGTATGGAGGCAGTTGCAGATAGGAATTGTGACAGACAGTAAATATAACTGATTTTGAATTGGTAACAATAGCTGTAATGAAGATTTGCATTTTTAAAGGCATGTAATTAACACCAGTATTAGCTCCTTCCTCCAGCTAAAAAGTCAAGCTGAACTACCTTTTGCTGAATTTATGTTGGATTTTGTATTTCTTTTGCTTTGGTGACAAGTGCAAGGCATGCAGATCACCTGCTGCCCAGGTACTGTTTTAAATATTGCTGCTACAAATGGTTAATCCATGAGAGAGAAAAAGCAGGGAAAATACATAAATGTGCTAAGAACCAATGGATTGAAAAAATACATAGCTTATCTCAGGGCCTGATCTGAGACATTACCCTTAGAAATCTTGGGCTTTACTCTGTTTTCTAGAGCAAAATTACACAATGCATAAGGCAAGAAAAATTTCCTTCCACAGTTTCTGCACTTCTACTGTATTTCAAATGCACATTCACCTAATGCACACAGTATCAAACACAGAAATGACTTTGGTGTCCTTCATGTTCCCTCAGCCTTTAGACTTTCCGTTTGAACATACCCCTCTGAAGGCACAACATTTAATCCAGTAATTTAATTTTTTTTTAAAACATCACAAAATACATAACAGAACAATATTATGGTAGACAAAATACTAATGATAATAGTCTTGTACAACTTAAAAACCACATATCAACCAATAAGGCTGAGTTCCCAATTTTTTCTATGCCATTTACTTATTATTTCTATAATTTTTTATTTTCCAGTTATTGTTTCTTTAGCTGAAATCCCCTTCAGCTTGTTTAACAAGGTCAGTAACTGCCAGTAATACCAATGAAGAGTGATTTACTTGAGCTTTCTCTGGGCCAGAACCTGTTCTATCTAAAGTTCACTCAGTTCTTTGTCAAACAACACTTCCATGAGATTTGATTGGTCCTTGCATTTGAAAGCTATGAGTATGAGCTGTTTTACAGGATGCAGAGTAGTTTATGTGAAGAATTCATCAAACTGTATTAAGAGTTAATAAGCAAGAATAAGCATGAACCTTTTAGATATCACTGTGGGATGTGAGATGAAGTCCCTCCCAGTCTTGTTTATGACACAGTAAGGAAATTTTGGTTCTCTGAGTTAAAGTTCTTCACACATCTTTTACATGCATGGTGTTATACCAGAAAGCTGTTTTGAAAGCTCCTGAGTTGAAGGATGCTATGCAGCAATCTTCTATTACTGGATGAACTGTGCCATTTTAAAATAAAAGTTTCAAAGTCAAATTGAGTTTTGCTCCTGTATGTATTTATTTGAATCATGGTTTCAACAGGAAATAATTTATTCATTGTTTTACTGTGCTAGTACATTACAGAATCAGAGAGTCCAGAATAGTCTCAGTTGGAAGAGATTACCTTTCCATGTACCTCCTATTTAAATTAAATGTTGTCATTAGTTTCCAGGTTGTTTATAAGAATGTACATTCTACAACTGAAATTAATCTCTAGAGGGAGACTTATAGAAAAGTGGATTCACCAAGAGAAAAACTTGCTTGGCCAATCTGACATCCTTATTTGGCACGACTGGCCAAGCAGATGAGAGAAGAGCAGTGGATGTGGTTTTCCTCTACTTCTACTTTGAGGATGACAAAGCACTGGAATATCTCCTTCTCTGGAGATATTTGAGACGTGCCTGGGCACAATCCTGTGCAGCCAGCTCTAGTGGAACTTGCATTAGCAGGAGGGTAGGACCAGCTGACCCCACTGTGGTTCCTTCCCACTCCAACCATTCTGTGATTCTGTAATTCTGGGATTCTGTGAGTATTGTTAGTGTTGTGACATCAATTTCTAGAATTCCTTAATATTTTTCCTACATAAATGCACACACATGATTAAAAGAGGGACAAATAAAAAAATTATTTGTTGAGTCCATGAGAATTTAGAAATATGCCAGCATGTTTTTCTTCTGCATCCTAACAAAAGGGTGAAAAACCAGAAAGGAGTAGCTTCCAACCTAAACTTTAGAAGGAGAAACTAAAAATGAACAAGCTAAGGGCAGAAAATTAGACTAGACTGGATATCAAATAACTTCTAAGGCTTACAGAAAAATAAACTGAAACTAAGGCAATGCTACTTAAATATGCAGAGGAAAACCACACAAATGAAACAATATCTACATTTTTGCTTATTCTTATTTCATATGTGTGCTCTTCCTTTCTCTGAATATATAGAGCCATTCATTGCATTCAAATATACCTTATCTTGTGATTATGGACACAACTCCATTCTGCTTTGCGAGTCAGTGGCATACCTGAAAGATGCAAAGTGGTCAGAAAAGCTAGAGCCCCTTTCATCTTCAGCCAGCAGAGGATCTGGCCCCTGGATACTTACATACAGAAAGGAAGCCAAAGAAAGCATGCTGTCAGGAAAAGTCTCCATGTGCTGCTACTTTGCTTGTCCAAACTAAACTGCAACTTTTTTTTTCCCCCAAAATGCACATAAAATATATCATGTAGAAATCCAAAATTTTCTCTGTGAACAGGAGCAGTTCTGCCCAAGCTACATGGGGAAAAAAAAAAAGATAATAAAATGGACAAAAGAAGGTCCATTTGCACACTCATTTTCCACAAGATGTTTTCACTTCAGCTTGCAGAGATATTATGGGGCAGGCCAGGAAGGAAAAATAAAAGCATCTGACAGTGGATCTGCAGCCAAACCATCGCTTGCTGACACCACTGGTACTGTGTCAGCTGAGGTGAAGGCAACAATTCAACCATCCCAGACAACCAACAACTAGACCAACACTGTGGTCTGGTATGGAAGGAGAAAACTCTTCAGTAGAACAACTCTGAAAAAATCTTACATATTCCTGCTTTAGACAACATCTTCTGTATGATAACAAAGTGCAAAATTACTTGAGTCTTCATTTCCATTTTCCTTCATGAATAGGAGCACCTGTACCTGCTACAAAGAAGGTAGATATTTAAAGACCCAAACTCATAGCCAAAATAGATGAAATAAGCATAATTACTCACTTCAGACCTAACAAGTGAGTCAGCAGTCAGATTCTATTTCCCTTGTAGAAGTCAGAAGACAAATTAAGCTGTGACAGCATGCCTCTAATGGTGATGACATCACTGAGAGCAGAGTTATTTTCAGTCTCTACAGCACCAGTAAAGGAGAAGCATAAAAAAAAGAAAGGGAAACTTAATTTTTTACTCATGCCTACAGCTAATATATTTGCTTTGCATCCCTCCCTCAAGTCAGATATTTTTTGCTGTTGTCATTCTGTGTTTAAAAGTACACATGCATTTTTCAAAAGCTTGTGACTGAATAAAACTTTTCTCCTTCTTTCTTTAGGAAGCACCAAAACATAAGATTTACAGCAATTTCAGCTTTGTATGAAGTGGGAACAAGTCCTCCAAATACTTTAGAACTGCATCTAAATAAAAGAGGGAAGAGTTTTAACCATTTGCCAAAATGTTCAAAAGTCACCTTGTATGAAGTCTGTCAGTCTTCAGATGCCCAGCCTGTGAGCCCCACAGGATAGTACAGAATGTGGTTCTACATCTGCAAAAATACCTTTCTCTCAACTGCACTGCTTTCTTTTAAAGTGGAGGTGGAAAAGCTTCTGCTTTTTGACAATGCAAAAACTGCACTTTGAAGAGTTTTCTAACTTGGGGGAAAAAAAGACTTTCTGGGACAGCAGCTGAGAGACACTATTAAGGTGGATAAGGAAGACTCGAGGGGATTTGGGGAAAAGCAGGCCTTTCTACATGAGAAGCCTGAAGCACAGAACGACATAAAAAATGCATGAACTTGAGAAGCAGTAGAAAAGAAGATGCATGAGTATACAGGCCCATGAACAAGGTAAAGGAGAAAATTAAGAAATAAGCCAAGACAGAGTTCTGCCAAGCCATGAGGTGGAACCTGAGTAAGAAACAGAAAGAAGTGGAAGTGTGGAAGTGTGGAGAGAGATGGGAGCAGCCTGGCTGTGTTGGTGAGTGATGAGATGTGAGGTGAGTGATGAGAACGCTGCAGCAACAGGACTGCAACTCCTGGCACTGGCAACAGGCAGGAAGGAAATGCTGAATTGCCAATATGCAGCTCCTGAAGGTATATGATTTAGTGAGAAGCTGATGACATGGAGCATTAGAAAGGTTGGTTTCTTGTGCAGCAAGTGGGAAGTTATTAAGAGAAGGGGAAGCAAAGTTTTGGATGCACCACATAAAATATGCAGATAATTAAAAATTAATGATGACTGGGAAGGAAGGAGGAGTCATGGTAAGCGAGGAAATAGATGTACATGAGGTGGGTGGGCACCTCAGATCCACTTAATATATTGCAAAGAGAGCAGGCAATCTTCTGCCAAGTGCCAGCTTCAAGCTGTGTGAGAAGGATGAATACCTTGAAAGAAACATGAGAATGAAGTTAAGAAAACCATGTCTGCCTTCAGAAGATAAAATGAAGAAGAAAAAACGTGCAGAGGACTAAGAGAACTAAGAAAAGGCAGTCAGAGCTGGCCAGAAGGAAACTAGTGACAGATTTCCTGCTTGTCTCCAAGGAAAAAATAAACCCAGTGTGGAATATCACACTTCAGACAACAACATTCATGACATGAATGTAAAAGGTGTTTCTGTAGACAAAACTGTACAAATTTTGTCATAAAGATGAGTGGTGCTTTTAGGAGCTAATAAAGAATCTCTTTGTTCTGAGAAATTGTTAAACCAAAAAAAAAAAACCAAAACTGTAGCAATGAAATTAATAATTAAGGGATTTTTGCAACAGACCAATTCAGCACTCTCTAGAGATGGCCATCTTATCGCAATTTACACTCTCTTAACCAACATCATTAGTAGTGGTTCTAGAAAGCAAAAAGGAATGATGCACTGAAATACTGCAGGAACGCTGTCAACACTGATCAAAGCCCTCCTCGTAGCTTTTGTTCAACTAGAGCAAGCAGCTCGTTTGTGAACAGCAGAGGAGCATTCTGATGAAGCAGGCAAAATAACGTCATTCCTCCCTGAAAATTGAGACTTTTAAAATAGCTTCTTTGAAGTGAGATAAAGTTTCAGTTTTGCTCAATGTGAATCAGTAGAGGAGCAATATAATCCTGACAACTCATTCAATCCTTTCTGCTATCTGTGGTGATGTAATACCAAAGACTCTATTAACTTATAGGTCCACCCATGAGCTAAAAATCTACTTCTTACTGCAAGCATTAAGCTAAGCCATTGGAAATTTTATCCAGTTGTAACAGATTTAATGAGACACTGAATGGTTGTTTGGTTCATTAATCTTGTATCAAATGACTTGAAAAAAGGAAATATTGACAGATTTCTACAAATATTTAGAGCATTTCTCTGGCTTATCACTGTTAACACAACAGCCTTTATAATTTCCTGTGATTCCCTAAATATTGACACAAATATATCAGATTTAACTGGCTATTCACATCCAAGACACAACCGCTCCTTATGCTCTTTAAAACTGTTGTTCTTTTCCTTGTTTAAAAAGCCATCTTCTATTCTCAGCATTCCATCTCCATTTTATCCTACATCTTACATTACCTTCCTTGGTACTTACTAGAGAATGACCAACAAGCCAAAAACCTTCTACAGTCTCCCTTCCTCCACTATCTTGCCCCATCTAGTAGAAGATCAAGTCCATACCACTCATTAGCTTAAGCCCAGAACCTGCAACAGGTATCAGACAGCACAGACTTCAATTTCTGACTCACCTGTCACATATGCACCATTTTGCAACACCAAGGCTCTAAATAAGGGACCACATCTTAACACAGTCTTCAGCTCTTCTGCAGTACAGGAAAATGTTGCTGTCTCCTCATCCTGCTACCCTTTTGGCAAGGTTGTGACTCTGGAGCAAGGCCTTGAAAGTGTCTTTGCTCCATCAAATAGGACAAAGTGGGTCAATACAACCAGGGCAGAGTGAGGTACTTCTGAGGGGGACAGGGTTATTTCATCTGACATGTTTCTCTTCACTGCTTCCAGATAATGAGCTGTCTTCTATCAAATTCATGCTTCCCTCCAGTAAGCGCTGACTTTGGGGGATAGAAACATTCACTCACTGTGGAACTGTGTCATCACAAGGTGCTGAAATGATTGCTGAGGATCTAAAATATCCATATTTAGAGTAGGCACCTTTTCACCAGTAAATCATTTATGCAACACAAGGGAGGGTGCCAGCATGCTTTGGAATTTGGTAGCTCCCAGTCAATACTGAGTGCTGAAAAACACTTTAGGGTAAGTCAGTCATCAGTGAAGTTCCTTTTTCGCGTATCGACAGCACACAGGAGTGTGAATCCATCATTTAACTGAATCACAGAGGGACAGAGGGCTCCTGTAGGGAGCTGAGGACAATATCACCTCTATACAGCCTGTTGTGCAATGTACACAATTACGATCCTTATTGATTTAGATCTGATGATGTAACAAGCTTTACTGATCACTGGAGAACATTTTCGGACACGATCACAAACCTGGGCCCCCTCTGACACAGCTTTGTTTTCCACGAGGCAAAAGGCAAGGCACAAAAGTGAGATGCTGATGGAAAAGTGAGTGAACTGTCTTGAGAGAACACATGGATCTTTCAAACCAATAGATGCAACAAACTCTGGTTTTAGGCATGATCAGTTCAACAGCACATATTTTGGAAAATATCCCCAGACTACTGGGAATGAGCATCAGGTGTTGTCAAGCAGGATAAAGGACAGCTGTTAGCTCAGTCTGGAGAATCCTGTTCGGTATAATTAAGGATCAGTAAAAACAGAGTGAAGCTTTCTGGATTTAAAAGGGATCCTTGGCTAAGAGATGCCGGATAATTTATAAAAGGAAGTGAAGAGTAAGATTGTTAGATTTGGTGAGTAGCTTTCAGAGACACCAAGGTACTATTTAATTGGGAGGACATAAAATCAGGAAATTTAGGTAGCAAGGTTAAATCCCAAATAAGTGAGATAAATTAGGCTTTAGTTGTCAGTAGGCTCTTTAAATCAGACCTAATTTGATAATAAAAGGGTCTGTGATCCTTAAATTCCTGGATGTGGGGGAGGTAGAGTACATAAATAATGCTGTGTCCTCATCTAGACCTCATGTGTTTTATAGAAATTACTTGTGAAGCTGACAAGTTTTTTATTGCTATTATTTTGTATAATATAACATCATATTCTACCTCTATCACCACTGTATCGTTTTTCTTTTTTTCTTTGTGAGCAGCTATCTTGTGTCATATTTAACCCAGGAGAACCCTGATCCTCAAACACTGATCCTTGTTCGTAATCTACCATTTCCTTTTTGTCTCAAAATACCACAATCTGAAATTCTAATCTCCTTCTCAATGTTCCAGTGCAATGGGGTGACAACTTGCATTCAGTATTTGACAGCAGGTTTCCATGTAAGATTTCAAAGCTCAGCAAAAGGTTTCCTATACTCTTGTGGTGAACAGGATAAATCTTGTCATTCAGAAGATGAATCAGAGCTATCTGTATGTACAGAAACACTAAAATGAGAACATATGTTGGAGACAGGTATGCTGTAATGAGACCATATTTTATTGAATTCCAGATTTCCACTCAGGATGCAGAAACCACAGGCACAATTATTTCCTGCTAGCATAGTGACCACAGATAAAACTCAGATAAGTAATTCCATCGAGCCTGATGCATTATGCTTTACCCTTTCAGTGCAATTTTATGTAAACATACTTACATCCAGAAAAGTTACAGTTTTAAGGAGTGAGTCAGACACTATATCTCTAATATAAATATATGGGATTTAATAGTATTCGTATTGTCATTATCACATCTACTACACTTGCAGGATTAGAACTTCAAAGAAGAGCCTTCCACAGGAAAATGCAGGAAATGTTTGCATTCCTGCATGATTCCATCATCCAGGGGCCTGTAATGGTGAAAGCATCCTTCAGCAGATGTTGTTTGAAAGGTCAGGTTAAATCTTAATACACAATAGACATTCATTTCAGTTCTTCCTCTTTTAGTTATTGATTATAACTCTGATTCGTACAGCAAATCCTTCTGGTGTCTCTGCTATGACAACTCACACCAGCTGGAAACTTCTTGCAGCACTGTGTCTCTCTTCCCCTGGTCTTTGTCAGCTTTCCAAACATCAACGAAATCATCCTTTCAATATCCCAGTGAGGTTAAGGAGATGTACCATCTATCTGCACCTAAAGCACAGAGTAACCAGTTCTAATTAGCAATAAGACTTCCTTAGTTTATTTTGGCAGGATATATTTACACTTCTCCAATCAAGGCCTCCTCACAGTTTGAAAAGATCATGAAGAAAGATTTAAGTCTCCTTAGTTGAATCTCATCTACATGAAGTGACTAAATTACACAATTGTCCTTTGTGTTCTGCTAGGAATTGAATCCAGGTAAGAGACTCTCTTTGTCTATTAGCTATACAGGTAAATGGTATTGATTATTTTTTAACTCACTGGAGGTTTTTCCCATATAAATTCAGACTGTACCTTCTGTATATTTTCCTGTGCATTAAATTCAAATTATACACCTCAGTGCTATGGTCATAATACTTGAAACAAAATTTCACACTTTTGCACTGTATTTACTGTTTCATATTTTATTCAGAAGATACTGCATCATAATTCTCACCTAATGCACTACTAGACCTTCTAGATGAGTGTCAGATTGTGGGGGTTGTTGCCATAGTTTCCTTTGGGGTTTCTTTCCCCCCCTTTATGTGTATTTTAAAAATGCAAGTTCAGGTTCCCAAATATTATTCTGATAGTAATATTAGTAAGCTAATTTTGTTTTATACTTATTATTTTTGGGGGCATGACTGTGGTGACTTACTAACTCTGCAATTAATTCTGTACTAATTGCAAAGAGTAAGTAGGTACTACTTCAAAGCCTTAGATACCACCAACCATAAGCACGGTTCCCTAATTTCTGGCACATGAGTATCAAGCGGCTGCCTGTGGGGAAAGACAGGTAAGTACTATTAAGCTCTTGTCTCCCTTGCAATCAAGTGACATTTTAGTGAGGTTTATTAGAAACAAGAGAAAGAAAAATGGTGCAGCATGTGAAACCCACCTCATTCATATGACAAGTAAATGGGATTTTACACAGCACTGTCATTTCAGTGCCATAAGCTACCCTTTTCCTAACAAACGTGATCGAATTATCCGTTGCAATGCATATAAAACATCCGTGCAGATGCACCTCGACTGCAGCCACTTATGCAAAGGTGAAACGAACGCCCACAACCGAGGCTGGTGACAGGCACCTATTAGCGGTGACTACAGTCAAGCAGGGATGGCTGTGCCTAGAGGGAAAGAGGGTGAAAGGAGAGGTCTGCTGCCACAGGTGAAAGCATTACCTTGCTTTGGCCTGAGAAAAAAGGAATGAAGAATAGCAGCTACTGTCTTGAGGCAAAATATCTTCAGCATCTTACCTCTTGCTGGGAGGATGATCCAACTCTGAGCTTAGCAGGATTTGAAAGTCAGAATCCCCCACATCTCCCAGAGATTAACTGATATGTTTGTCTTTCCTGTGGAGACACTTTCCAGATGATTTTCTTGCCCTGAAGTCTGTTCTTGCATAGTAGCTCCTATTAAAATCATGATGCATTTTTCTCTTTCATAAAATTTAAATGTGTGGTGTGATAATACTGAGACCCCTGAACAATGAAATGGCATACTTCTACCTACTCTACGTACTTCAGTGCCTGAGAAAAGCTCAGATTTCTATTGTTTGCAGCTGTCTTACCTGCTAGTGCAGAGGATCTTTACCCCTGGTTTATTTTGGATTTTTAAGATGCACACAGGGAAGGACAAAAGATCATCTATGTAAAAAATTCAGGAATGATAACCAAACTATGACACCCCCCACCCCACCCCATCTTCTAAAAGGAGTTTTTAATTCAAACAAGCAATTTAGCTTATGTACCTATGGCAAGAAAGGACTAAACAACTATGAAAGGAAAAGAGGAGATCATGGAGTTTTTTAGTTAGAGGACAAAAGCATTTTCTAAGGAGGGACCTGCTGAATTATGTGAAATGCAAGCTTCGGTTTCGGGTAGTTTTCTTGTTGTGATTGCCACCTTTTAGTTCTCAGGTTCTTCTCCCTAATGGCACATCTCAGATGTATGTACCTGACTGTGTAGCTGATGCAGGCACAAATGCATGAGCTTTGATAAAGTCAAATGAAATATCCCTGTGACGGAATAGAAAAATGTATTTTCAGAGGGATGTAAGGCAACCATTTTTTTTTAGCGTCAATAATTTTTACATGAACTCAGCCATTTTTAAGAAGTCCTGATTTGTGTGTCAACCACATAATGTATGACTCCTATAAAAAATGAGTTTTATGTTCAACATTCCAGCAGTCAGTTTAAGACTCAAGTGACCTGGTGCTGGTCAGACTACAGAAAATTATTCCTTGCTATTAACATGATGATGTTAAGCATAAAGGCTGCCAAGCACTACTGAATTATCTGTTTTCTATTGCCTTGTTCTAAATTTCACACCATTAACCAGGCAGAGTTCTGCAAACTGACCACATTGGAAAGCAGCAGTCCCAGCTCCTCTTCAGCCTTTAATAGGGTGGCTTGGTTGGTGGGGCTTTTCTGAGGACAACAGATGGTAAAAAGGGCAGGGTAAGTTTTGATGTAGATCCGTCCCCTGGTCTAACTCACCACATGATAGCACAAATAACTGCACCACTTCACAGGAGAGGCTGATGCAAGAGCCAGATGGAACTGCAGTGAACACGGGGAGGGCACATCTGCTTCTCCTGGCTTCAGGTGATCATTCATCTATGACCTTTTACTCCAGATATGGAAGTCTCTGTAGGACCAGCTGAAGACTGATTCATTATGAGCAATTGCCTATCCACTCCTTTGTACCTCTTTGTAGGCAGGTATTTATGCTTACATGAATATAAAGTGGGATCAAAAATGCTACCAAGCAGAAACAGAAGCAGCCTGTGTTCATCACAGCAGTGTGTGCATGCACGCACTCACACTTTTAATTACTAGTGCCCCTGCCATTCCTCCCACTCCAAAAAACCTTCCAAATATTTAAAGAATGTTAACTTTTATAAAAGATGGAGCAAATCATGTGACCTCAAAAAATCTAGAAATGCTCCGGGACAGTCGGGGATATTGAAAACTAAGTGGCCTTCTCAAACAGTTCTGGAAAGTTTGGCTGCATCAGCAAGAAGCCTGACACCAGTGTTCACCCACCTTCAGCTGCTGGTCTCATATTTCAAGGATTCTTCAGCACCAGCCAAGCCATCTAATGTTGCAAAACGACGGGTGTTTGTAGCAGTGCTTAGCATTTAAAGAGAACCGTGTAACACCCCATAAGCTGTGGGTCTCAGTTAATGAACTTTCATACCAGCTATCTGCTGAAAATAAAAAGTCAAATAAGGGCCGTTTTCAGAACCTGTGGGGTTTTTTTATTGACAGCTTTAGCTTCATGTCTCTTGGCCTGGGGAACTACGACTTTCCCGCTTGGAGGCAACTCCTACTCACGCAGTCCAACTACTCCTTAAACGGTGTTGCTACAAAAACAAATTCCTACAACTTAATTCCTTTCCCTCTTTGCCTAATGACATTCCGCACAACACCGTCTCACCCGCCTCTCGACTTCTCCTGCGCTTGTTTACGCAAACAAACTTTCCGTGTCTCCCATTCCCCGCAGCCCGGGGGGGCGGGGGCAGCCCCGGTTCCCGTAGCCCCTCTCAGTGGGCCCGGCCGCGCCCCGGCGGCGGCGGCGGCCCNGGAGCCGCCGCCGGAGCCAGCCGGGCTGTCCCGCGCCCTCCGCAGCGCTCGCTACCTGCCTGGCCGCCCCCGCCGGGGAGCGGGAACGCGGAGCGCGGAGGCTGCGGGAGCCGAGCGGGGAAGATGCCCCTGGCGCAGTTGGCGGACCCTTGGCAGAAGATGGCTGTGGAGAGCACGGCCGAGAGCAGCACCGAGGTACGGGGCGGGAGGGAGGGTGCTGCGGGGAAAGTTTTAGGGATAGGACGGAACCGGGACTCCCGGTGCCGCCGTCGCTCAGGGGATGGGCAGAGTTTCCCCCGCGAGGTTTCGGGGCGGGCAGCGGGCGGGGGCCGGGCGGCAGCGGCCCGGTGGGGGGACGCGGCGAGTGCCGGCCCCTGCGTGCCGCTTCCTCTCCGGGGCACTGACTCACGGCCGGCACCGGCCGGGACTCCCCCGCCCGCGCCGGGCTCGGGGCGTGTTTCCCGGGACCGGGCTGCTCCCGGCGCGCTCCCTCCCCTTCCGCCCCGTTCCCGGGAGGGAGTAACCTGCCTCCGCGGCGGCCGCCGCCGGCTCGGGCGCTTTTGTTCCAGCGCGGTGTCTGGTTACTGTCACGGCGAGTTTCCCTTCCCAGGGCGGCCCCGCCGCCTTCGCCGGCGCGGCTCGGGGTACACAGGAGGGCCAGGCCTGCCCTCGCCTTGCCCGGTGTCCTCGCCTTGCCGCCGCTCCCCGTGCTGGTCCCCGCCCGGTGCCGCTGCCCCCTTATCTCGGCAGGATGGGGTTGCCGGCAGTTTCGCAAGCGTTTGGGAAACCACGGGGACGTGGAGGGTGGTGAAGCATGGGTGAAGCTTTGTGCTCGGCGGCGTTGCCGGGAACATCCCCGGGGTGCCGCGCAGTGTGGGTTTCCTGCTGAGGTAGCGGGGAGTGCGTGTTGTGCCTGTCCTTGTTAGGCAGGACGCGTGTCAGCTTTCCTAGGCTGGGATAATGAGAGCGGCTGGAAATTAGACTCGCTTGTGACTGAGGCCGTAGAAGCTTTCAGCTGTTTTAATTTTTTTCTTACTATTGTTGGTTCGGTTCTATGTAAACACTGCACCTACACAGTCAGTTGTGCTTGCTCCGTGAGTCCCTAGTAGCCCACAGTGCGTGTGCTACTTAGTGACCAGATTCCATCTGAAAAGAAAAAGCTGCTTCTGACAGTGCAGCTTCGACCTGAATCGGCTCCAGCTGATGCGAAGCCAGGCTGCTTCAAGTGATGCTGATGTGGAACGGTGTGGACCCAGGCCAGCTCACAACAATTAGTTGCAAGGTTAGGACTCGCTCCTTAGTGAAAGGAGCAAAGAGAAACCAATGCAGAGTTTCTGCAGTATTAGGATTTGTCCTTTTGATCTTTGTCTTGTCATCCTTCTGCTAAAAGTCACTGTATTTCAGGGAGTCAGAAGAACCTACAGTTCAGATCTGATAGGCAGATATATCTTTTAAATTCCTGCCAGGTACTGCAGTTACTTTTAAATTCTTGCTAGTTATTCACTGACTTCTGGAGTAGTGGTCTTAGATGATTGTGAATTGGGAGAAACTACAATAGTACTGTGATGCTTGAGGGTGGGGCAGAAGGTGGTAGGGGAAAACACTTAGATTATTCATTTAGAGAAAAGAATTTAACTGTTGCTTTAGTCTTTGATGCTCATTGCATGCAGTCTAACTTCAGTAATAGTATATATGCTGGATAGGTAGAAAAATAGAGTACATTATTTAAAATGTGTGTACATGCATGATTATACTTTGTTACTTAGTGCAGCATATTTCAGACATCATTTGTTTTTAAATTGCTATCATAAACTTCTTGAAACAAGTGTATTTTATCACTTCCTAAGAAATAATTAAACTTTTATGTTGACATGAATCTACAGTAGTTTATCATCAAAAAATTTCTAGGACCACTAATAAAACATGAAACAGCATGAACTGACATGTTTGCACTCCAAGGCCCTAGTCTAGAATAAAAAGTTCTTGAAAAGACCAGGCTGCACCTGCAAAAGCTTCTCAGATGACAATCAGAAGGAGAAAGTTACTTAGAAAGGTTGCTTAAGTGAAATAACTATTTAAGAAAAGGTATTTTAGTGACAATAGGTAAGTTTAATTTAAATGCATAGACAAGTGACCTAAATACATAACTTAGATTTTTGATTTGCATGAGTTGTGTTTATCTGTAGCATAGCAATATCCTAATTACAGACCCTATTCTGCAAGAGTATCCTTGGGCAAAAGTATTCTTGTATTTGCCTGAAGCTCATTGTGATTTCAGTCTTAGTTTGGTGCTAATAATGCATTTAGCTGTAACTCTGAGTAGAGCATTTCCGCTAACCTCTCAGATTTGCTGACGCAGTTCTTGTATTATCCGCATGTGGAATTACAAATTTTTGAGCTCTAAAACTCATCTCAGACGCTTTCCTTGTCTTAACAATTCATGGAGTTTTTAGTTGACTTAATTCTTTGTTTATTTCCCAGGGCAGTCCTGTAGTTACAGTGGTACCACCAAGGGGGTGATATTCAGTGATGGGTGAGCAAATTTAGGAGGACTAGAATACCTTTAGTATTCTAGGAAAGCTTTGCTTTGGAAGTGTAATTAACCACAAACAGCTGCTGTAACTTAGGTGTGCAGAACAGTAGAATGTAGTCTTTCTCAAAAAATAATGCAGACAATTTTTTTTAGATAAAATGTGGCTTTATAGTTTTCAAAAATAATTTTCAGGACTTCTGTGTCTACAAGTGCAAATAGCTGAGTGATCCACATTGCATCTCTGACAGCTTTTTCAATGTCTAAAATTGTTACACTATTTTTTAAATATTTTGTCTGTATAATATAATGTATAGTTTCAGTTTCATGTTGTAAATCACAGCACCTTAAAAGCCTTTGGAATGATGCTGTCTCTTATTGACTCAGAGTTCATAACAAGCATTGGTTTGTTTTTCATGGTGAGAATATACCTGTTATTTCAAGTCATCTGCTTTCGAGCAAATTAAGTATTTATGACTTGAGTTTGCATTTGAATAACTAGCCTGATCCTTTGATCTGTACTCCCAGCTGTGCATATTAATATCAACTATTAGATAGTTGGAGAGAATGAATACAGTTATGGCAGCCAAATTTTGGACACCAGTATGTTGAAAGAAATGGCCATCATAAGGAGATGCCATTTGCTAAACTTTCTGGGAGGCGTTTGTGACAGCTGTCTTTGGGAGTTTTAATTTAGATTCTCCAAGTTGGTTTTGGAGAAAGTTGGTTTTTTTTTTCCACTGCTCTTGACAGGATTTATGGTCACTTGTTCAGATGTTTAAATAGATGATATGAATCTACCATCACAAATTTCTTTGTATTGTATTCTGTATCCAGGATTATTTGAACTCTGCATGAGACAAGGGGTGCTAGCATTTAACAGTCATGCTGATACTTTCAAGAAACTGGTATAATGTAAATTTTGCTTTGTAATTTCATTCTCTATGTCAATATATATTTCTGGCCCAGAAGCTGAAATTTATCAGATGTTGTGCCACCTATAGCCTTGAGCCTGTGGTTGCGATTGTCTCTTCACATCCTGTGCTAGTCTGTGTGATCAGTGTCGTACTTGTCTTCCACAGGAGCAAAGGCAATTCTTACAGTCATTTCTGGTATAACCAACACAGGTAAATAGTTAAAGCCAAAGTGGAATCACCTAAATGGACTGGTCTGTGGCATGTTTCTCCATTATAGACAGAATTCTGTGCAGCACTCAGCTGTCACTTCTCATGCATAACTGCTGTCAGCACAGTGCATTCCAAAGTCTGAGTTTTTCACTCATTTGTACGGTGACATTTTCTTATACTGAGTAAAAAATGGGAATTAGAAATTTAATTCTCATCTGAATAAGTAGTATATGCTATATTCCACAAACTGCTGTGATACCCAGATAACAGATCTTATACATATATATGTAAATACTGTCTTGAGAAACACATAATCTGCATGAAAAGTGTTTAGATTGCAGGGAGGGTGTGTTCAGAATTTTCATATTCTTATTGGTACCATTTTACCTGCTTTCTTTTTTGGTTAACACAAGCCCAGCTCCTGACATAGTAATGATGTCCTGTGGTCAGCTGAGAGGGGCAGGAGAAGGCAGAAGCTTTACTCTGTTGAATTGAGTACCTTCATGCACTACTGTGAGCTCTCTGCATCTCTTGGTTTCCTCGAGAAGGTGTTAACTTCTTTGGTTCTGTTGGTTTTCCTATGACATCGGCAGTTCTTATCTTGTTTTGTTTGTTGTAGTGTAGGCAATATTTCTTGCTCCAGCTGGGCTATGTAACACAATGTAGATGTAAGCAGATTGACACATTTAAAGGTGTGTCTGTTGTCTTTGAATTGATTGTGGTCTGTCACACTGACTGTAGTTGTTTGTCATTTGAAATGCTTGACTTAGAGTCACAATGATGCATAGACTGAGGTGGGCGTTTAATTATTTCTGCACATCAAAAATATTAGCTTTGTGTGTTGACTGATGTTGGCAGTTGGCAGATCTACCAGCCTTAAGACCTCATTCAAGATACTGGTTTGAAGTTGTTTTTTTCTGTGGCACTTGGTTGGGAGAGGTGTTTTGGTTTGGGTTTGGGGTTCGGGTTTTTTTTTTGTTTGGGTTCTTTTTTTCACCAGGTATAAATTATAGCCATATTCCAATAGTGAAACTTTTAGCCAGTTTTTCAGGCCAGAGTAAGTTCATGTAATTGGGTATTTTTTCAGTCTTGGTGACTTTCAAGAGGAGAACAATTTAGTCAATAAAACTAGAAAAAGTTAGAATGTCTTCAGGGAATTTTTAAGTTTGGGTGAAGTAGTTAAGTATTACAGTTGCTGTGCTAGATGCTTGCATACGTGATACTGTGCTACTTATTCTCTCCTTATTCCCTGAAATAAGATTAAATGCCTCACCCATTGGAAACAGAGGGGAGAAAAAATCCTATGTAGCAGATGGGAAAATGAGACTCAATAGCTTAGTGGCTCCATCTAGCATCATTCATGGAGTCTGTTGTAGAACTAGAGGAACTCTGCTTTCCAGGGACCTACTCCAGTGACTTGACCACAAAGTTACTGCTAGTTGTTTCCTATCAGTAAGAGTTACCATATGTTGCCTTTGATGCAAGAAACCCCTGTGGTATGTTTAATGCTCCTCTCAACTATTTCTGGAGGAAAAGTGCTACCATTTTTAAATTATTAATTAATTTATTCAGTGAAGCCATTCAATTGTGTATAAGTGAGTATGTATCTTAAAAATACATTATTATTGTCTAGGTCTGTTTCCTGACAGTTTCTTAGTTAAAATTATAGTAAGTGTTAAAAAACCCCCTTTAAATAATTTAATCCAAGCATTAATTTATTGAAGCATGCTTAGCTATATGCAGATGATGTGAAGAAGTGTTTTTTTGTGATTTCAAATGTCCAACAATATATAGCTCTGAAAAATAAATCCCTCTTTGTCCTGCAAATCCAAAAGGCGGTGGTTTTAGGATGTCAATAGTATTTGAATTATTTCTGGTATTACATGTTTGCCAAAATTAGTCATTGTTAGAACTTAGACTTACATGTAAAATGATGCTTTTAGCTTCATCAGGAGTCTTTCTCCTGTCTTCCTATAGCTGACTTTTGTTATATAGTCACCTCAGAAATCCTGAATTTTAGGAAATAGGGAAGTTGTTCCACAGCTTATTCTCTCTTCTTAGCAAATTGTATCAAGATCATAATTCATAAAGTAAGTTTAAAGAGTAATGCTTTAGTTGACTGCAGTATTAAATTTCAGCCTTTGTTTGTCATGCATTCTGAGAAACCACATCTCACATCTGAAAACCCCTGTGTGCAACACAGGGAATTGCAGTGCACAGCCTTGCTGTGCCTGTTGGCTGCCCCTGCTCGTAGGGAAAGGACCTGGCATGTCCTGCCTGTGTGTGCTCAGTCCTTTGGCAGGAGCCTGGGAAGGCACAGGGCATTTCCATGGGCCTGGGACTGCAGGAGGCAGGGAAGGTGAGGTGCACCTGCCTTCTCGTGCAAATGCAGGCTTAGTAATAAGATTTGTACACTAGCAGGTGCCAGAGTCACTCTTGAGATTGTGTGCAAGCAGAAGGAATTTCTGTTTTCACGTGTGCAGCAGTGGTTGGATATATTGAGGTAGGTGATTTCTAATGTGTGTATTTCTTCTTCCTCTTTGAAGGTGAACAGAGATAAGGTGGTGTGGGTTTTTTGGGTTTGTTTTACTAAGGCTGTTGAATTGATGTGTCAAGTGTCATAATTTACCCACCCATCCACTTGTGCAGGCAGGAAACTAAATGAGACTTTCACTTCCCTGTCTTTTTTTTATTTTCTTGTTTTGTTTGTTTGGTTTTTGTTCATGAACACATGACCACACATGATTTGGATCTGATTTTAGCTACATAAAGTGGTTGTCCAACACAAAGATTTTATAACAGTCTGTGTACAGCATCTTGACTAATGTTGTGGCACTTGTTTGACTTCAAGAAGGGTTAGTTCAGAGAATTAAACTTACTGAGAGCTGCAAGCCCTTTTACTATTCTCTTCTAACCTGACTTGGCACAGTGCTGGACAAATGCCAGCCAAGGAAAGCATTGCAGAGCAGGAAAGGAGACTACTTTTCTATATCGTTAAACTATACTCTTGAGTCATACTAGATAGGAAGAAGGTGGCAAAGTAGATAAGGTTTACAAAATCACATAGTTGAAGTTGCCCAAGTATCCTAATTTAAAGAAGTTTGGCTTTGTACCTAAATGATCTGCAAGTTAATGGCTTTTATCTGAGGTTTTCTATGGAGAGGCAAGTTTCAACATCCTGTTTCTTTTAATACTCAGCAAAGGAATAAGTCAGTCACCTTAGACAATAAAATTGATAATAAATTATGTGGAATTCATGGTACTTGAGTTAACAAAGTTTTATATAAGAAAAATACTTGTGGGAATTTTGATTTTTTTTTTTTTAAATAAGGAGCTTTTAATACTTGCATGTAGTATTTCTAACAGTATATGCAAAATGTTTTGGGTAAATGCTATAAGAGAACAGCTAAAGAAGTCTAAGATGATGGCTCACTTCTGCTATTTACATCTAGCAAATTTTAATCAGGTCAGGATTTAGGTAAGTGCTTTGGATCTGTGTGGCTTCACAGCTCAGAAGTTAGGGCACAAGTCATTAATTCAGATCCTATTAAAGCCTTATATTTTATTTAAGCACTGGAATAGATTGTGAAAACTCCCAAAGATTTAAGAAGGGCTTAGGCATAAATGTCTTGTGAACAGCATTGTAGGAATAGCTGATTGTGCTTTGGTGTGTGGGGATAGATTGGGTGACCTCTTAAGGTCCTCTCAGTCTGTTTTCAACTATATTTTTGCAGACCTACAAATTTTTTCTCGGGGTAGCTCATTGCTGCTTAGAATAGCAAGTTTGAGCGTGCACAGTTCGCAAGGTTTTTACCGAACGTGGTTCCACACAGCGCCTTGTGTTGCTAACAGCAGATCTGTTACGAGTGTTTCAGTGGGAAAACTGCATTCTGTGCTGCTTTGAAACAAGCCAGAAGCATTGTTACAGCTTTATTCCATCCAAGGACCTCATGATTCTTGGGCTTTCTCAGTTGAGAGTCCTTTGAAAACACCAGAGAGAAAGAGCTCAGTTCTATATATACCCATTGTTTTAACGACTAAATAATATCACTGGAAGTTCTCATGTGTTTAAATCCTATAGCTGTGTTTAGAAGTTGTTGGGTAAGTCTGGAAGTTTTGGGAGTTAAAAGCTAGGAGTTACCTGAGAGAAGCTTCATCACTTACGTTACTCATTGTCACGTTAAAACTTTTATCTAACGATTTGTAAAGAGTCTGATTCAGACATCTTATCTTTTGTGCTTATTTGTGTTCTCAAAGCATCATTCTGCACTGATATACAGTTTAATTCTTGATTTAACTCTTGTTAAGTCTTGATTAATTGCTATGTGTATGGATATAACATTTTTTGTCTTTACTGAGCTTATGGTTCTGCTACAAGGCACCAGTTACATGGAAAAGCCAATAGTTGCGAAGTATACCGAACTCTGCTAATAGTGTAAGGGCTGCTTAGTAATTTATGTGCTCAATCCAGTATTAATAATTAGGAAATGTTGATTTTAATGGCAGAAGAATTATTCCAAAAGATGCGACTGGTATCAGTTTCCTAAGGGGTTTTAAAATAGCTGACAAACATAGTTGGGGAAAATTAAAAGTTAAAATATTTGCCAGAAAGAATACTTAAACATCCCGAAGTAGTCTAGCAATAGTCTAAATGCAAAGGAGAGCTACTCTGGGGTGGAAGAAGATATTTGGTTGTGTCTAATATCGAAGAAGCTTTGGGGACAAACTTAGGCCCTTCAGAAAAAAATTCCTTTTTGACTGTATGAAAGAAGTGTTTAGCAAGGTAGGTTCAAATCAGTGGAACTTTGATTTGCAAACAAGACTGTAGGAATGGAGGTACTAAACTAAACCTAAAAGCTTCAAGTGTATACTATCTATAATATTATTGATGAAACTAATGGGAAAATAGGAAAAATAAGTACAATATATAATTATTTGCCCACTTAGTATTTCAATTAATATGTTCTAGATACATGTAAAAAACACTATGTAATAATAATGATGGTTACCTGACATTATTATTAAAACAAGATATCCTGCCCCAGATTGCTAAGTTCTAATTGTATTTATGGACAGTAGGTACTGTATTTTGCATACAAAATTACCCATCTGGATCCACTGCTAATCAGAATGATAGATGGGAAAAGCATTAGGTTTATTGTGCAGGTGAGTTTTGCCAGACTTCTGAGATGAATTTGATCTCTTGCAGTAAGTGTTTAAATCATAACTTTTAAAGAAATGGCATTATGACTTGCAGATCAATATATAACTGTAGTATGTAAAGTGCAGGATATTCACTGCTTCAAAGGAAGTGGTTAATTGAGTGTGGGGGGGATGTGGGCCACATTTCTTGGTGTACTTTCTCACAAAGGTTTTGGTATGATTGTGTTTTCTTGATGCCAGTACCTTAACATATGACACTGCTTGTGACCTTGTCATCCCTGCAGTGGTTGTTATGGGTGTGCATTACTGGTCAAGAATTGAAATAATGTGAATTTTAAAAAAGCTTTCTTTAAACTGTCTTTCTGCCCAGAAAATCCTAAGAGTTCTTATATCCTGAGAATTCAGTGTGTTGAAACTTGCAATTTTTGATTGCTAGAAGTATTGATGATTGACTTTTGTGTCAGACGTTCTGTCAAGTCATGTGGGGGACATTCATGTACCAGCTGCCTAATAAAGATTGCCTGATGTCTGTCAGCTTTATGCCTAGTAGAGAACCTGTAGGATCTGTGTTCTGTCAGTGTGCCTTCAGGAAAACTGCTTGAACCCAGCTGTGTTTAGATATTGATTTCTACTAATTTAGTGAGATATGTCAACAAGTTTAAAAGCTTTGGGGAATCAAATTTGTACCTAAATTTTACTTTTGCCACTGGAAAACACAATAGGAAGTTGAATCAGAGTGGATTGGAAGACCATTTTGTAGGTTGCCTTTATAAGGGATGTGCACCCTCCTTTCCCTGGCATAAATTGATTGTTGATGTGTTCAGGTGTAAGTAGTAATTTTCTGTGGATCTTTTCTGTTATTTTTCTCATACTTCTCTTGTGTTGCCATCTGAAATATGTTTTACTTTTGGAACCAGAGTACTGAGAATAGTCAGACCTTGGATCAATTCTGCTTAGTTAGTTGCCCTCCCTGTGGGAGGAGAGCAGCTGAAGAATAATCAAGGTCTAGAGTCTCTGTCTTTTGAATTAGACTAATCTGAGAATGTGACAGATATATATTCAGCCTTCTCTTAGTCTGTATTCATCAGACTATTATATCTACTCCCAGTCTGTTATGTCATCGAAGTATGCCCTTGGTGCTAGTTAAATACTAGAGGGAGTCTACGCCCAGCAAAACAAAACGTATTTTATTTGTTCACCTCTTAAGCATGCTGCTGACCTCCTCACTCCACAGTGGTTACAATAGTGCCATTTCCAACAGGAACCTTTGGGCTTTACATTTTAACTCCTAAGAAAGTCAGTATGCTTTTCAGCCTTTCCAAATACACAGCTGCTTTCCATTTAATGGTATCGTATACCAGCAAACCATAAATCATACATACATATTCTTCTTTACCTTATGTGGCTCAGACTGTTCTGAGAAAAACTGGTTCTACCATCCAGTGATTCCCGTAGCATAATCATTGCTTGGGTAGACCTGTTTAAAAAGATCTTGCTAATCAAGTGCTCTGGCTCAGACATGACTGCATGGCATTCATGCTGATTCCCTGAGTTTGTTCCTAGTTCCGGTGAAGTGCATTTTGAAGAGTGTGTTTTGAATGCATTGCTTGAATTCAACTGAAAAGAAACTGCAGGATTAAACAGGAAAACCAGATTGTGCAAAACAGTTTATTTGTTTTGCAGAAGTTTGCTGTGGTTTTCTGGTTGACTGTTGAAAAAATCAGTGAGGTTGAAGATGAGAGGCTTTTTTAAAACAGAGATTGATCTCCCCTTTTTGTCTTTGAAGGGAGGCTTGTCTGAAGTTTCTGAGAGTGGGTTTCACTTCCTACTAGTTTCAGTTGTCTTACAATAGGTAGATATGAAAACTTAAATCTTATTGTGTGGTAAATTCTTATTTAACTGGCAGTTAATGTACATTATTTAGCAGAATGACTGTTGTAGAAGGAGCCACTGTTTCTGAAAATCTGCATGTAGAGTGGAGTCAGTTTAGAGCACATGGTTTTGATATACAAATTGCCCTATTTTAGGCCCCAGAGTTTAGCCATTGTTGTTTTTAGGACATTATAGACTCCTTCTTTTCAGCTAAAGTTAATTATTTTTTTCTTCCAGTTGACAAGATACTAAGGAAGCTATCTTGTAGCATGAACAGAATGTAGAGATCTGTAGCAAGCTAATATACAAATGTTAATTTATGTCATAAATTTGAGAAAAAGGAAAGTATGTGACTTGTAGCCTTGATGGTAATGAAATATGTATACACAATATGTTTCCCTGTAAACAAGCTTTTTAAAAACACTCATTTCTGTTACTTAGCTAAGCTGGTATTTTTCTGGTCTTCCATTTGATAATTTCAGCCTTTTATGTATCTTAAGGAAGGATAGTACAATACAATATTCACTGCCTGTACACTATAAAAGATATTACAGTTGTGGGGAATGTGGGTTTTTTGGAGAATCATCTTAACAAATTACTCTTAGCTGTACAGATAGGTTGTATTGACTGCCCTTCACTGAGACAGCTTTTAAAGATTGTATTCACTGCTGTAGTAACGTATAGCACGTAACACTGATTTCTTATTAGTCTTCCATCATGGAATGATGACTTTTAGAGTAGACTAGAGTCATGGCAGAAATCTCTGGTGTCTTCCTGAAGCCAGGAAAGATGAGAAAATAGCACTGCTACCACATGCCAGATCTCTGCACTAGAAAGACAATCAGCAAGCCCAGCCTTCTTCCCATACCCACAATCTAAACAAAACAACCAAAAAACAACCCAAAAAACTCTGAAGAAACACCCCCTCATAAAAACCCAACACACCTGTGTCATATTTGGGAAATGCATAATTACTATAATTTAGCTTTTTTTCAGCTGTATTTTCTACCAAAAAAAAAAAAAAAAAGCTCGGGAGAAAAGTTGCTAGAGAGCTCGTAATCATCTGATTGAACATTGTGTGCTTGTAACATTTGAAAATTAGAATTCATAAGTGGTTAGAATTTAATCTGTCACATATGAACAACTCTCCACCAGCCATATGCAAACTAGAAGACTGTATTAATCAGAAGTTGTTACAGAAGAATACTAGGAAGAATATCAAGAAGTCTGCTGAAAAACTGAGTAGTGGGAAGGAAAGTGTAGAATAAAGCTAAAATCTCTGAATTTCTGAGCAGCTTTTATTAGCTTTCTAACATCTAAAAGATAACTATCTATACGTGTATGTAACTTTTAAGTAAATTAAGATTTGAAAAACTAGATTAATTAGACTTTGGGTTCTCTAGGGAAGCAATGCACAAATGAATTTAAATTCTGTCTCCAGTGGTAATGGAAAATGGTAACCATTTTTAATAGTTTTTCATTTGTTTCTAAAATGATAGTGAATTGCTGTTATACTTTAGGAGAAAAGTAAGAATGAATGCCTGAGATGATGCCCTGTACCATAACTTAAGGAAATACATATTTTTCTTTACAGCTTGCTATGGGTCATGTTTGATGTGTAAGCAAAGTCATTCAAAGTCTTTCAAGGAAAGATATCTCTTAGAAATTCTCCAAGTATAGTATCACTGTCAAGAACAAGAAATCTTTTGTTTACTAGCTAGGTATTTAAGATTTTTTTTTAAATCTTTATGGCTAAATTTCAAATTCAAAAGCCTTTTTCTATATGTTTTTTAGAATGGCCCTTGGGAAAGTATGATAAGTAGTAAATGCTGTAAAATTAGAATTGCATTCAATGTTTTTTATAAATCCATACTGTAGTTATGAATTGTCCTTAAGGTGGAATAAGGGCTGAGTTGCGTTGTAGGGTCATGTTCTTAGAAGGAACCTGTTTATCTGTTCTTTTTTTTGGTGACTTTTTACTGTTCAGTCTTCATCAGATTTAACAGTTTTGCAGAATGGAAAATAATGTCTAGATGTGTAGTGGTGAGGCTGCAAATGCCAGGTTGTTTTATATATTTCTTCCTCTGACTTCGTCCAGGTTGAGAATACATCAGCATCTAAGCAATATGGAGTTTTCCATGTTTGTTTTCAATTGCTTTTGTAGAATATGGAGAAGAGAGTACAGTAACATGCTATGATAGCCTATCTCCACTATATTTATTATCTGTACTTGGATTTAGTATTTATTTTCACTTCGTGTCTTTTTTACAGAATGGACAGCAAATTGTGGATGAACCTATGGGAGAAGATGATATCAACCCACAAACTGTGAGTAAAAGATGATTGCAATAAAGAGAGTACAATATTGGAGCACACTGACATCACTTAATTCATAAGCGTTTGCCACTAGTGTTTTGTTGTTTAGGTTTACTAGACATTGAATGCCCTCTAGGATCTTAATATTTTTGAGAGAGGTTTTTTCTCACTGACTGGTCTAGTTTGGTATCCTGTTCTCAAAACTCATTCCTCAGCTTTTAATAGTGTTTTAGGAAAGGTCAAGGGGTGAGGAACAGCTGTGAAAGTGTTTCCATTGTGCTTGTTATTGAAAGGCATTAATCGAAGGAATTCTTAAGGTAGGCTTCTTAAAAATAGAGATTGTTACTAAAGAGAAGACCAATGAACCTTCCTGTGATAATTTTTAAGGTTTCTTGTGTTCATGTCAAACTTGCAGTTTACAAAATTTTGTAATGTGAAGATACCACTGAGTTTTCTTGTTGCAATGCCTGAGAATTTTGTCAAACATGAAGTTTACCTGTAGTTTTGTGTTAGAGAATACAATCTGAATGTTATGTCTGGTGATAAATGGCTTTACCAATAAAAACAATTTTTGAAACTCCATATTTGGTTGGAGTTCAGGGTTCATATGCTGGTATTGCATATTGTGCAGACTTCAGGTTGCGAGTAGATGGCTAAAGCTGTTTCCATCTATTCAGCATGGATATAATTGCAACACCAGTTGCTCTCTCTGCTGAAATTGTGCACAGAGACAGGTGAGGTTATAAGTTGCTTTTTCCATGTTTGTCTTCGAACATACCCGTAATAGATGTAGCTCCTAAGCTGACATGAAAACTGGGTGATTGCAAGCCTGCACTGTATATCTACTCTGGGTTCCTCCTCATAGCATCAAGGCTCTGCTGTATTTAACACAAGATGAAGAAACAAGGCGACTGCTGACAGGTGACTAAAGCAGTGCAGTGTTAATGAGTAAGAAAAGAACAGTATTTGTGTGTTTAGTAGCCAACACTAGGAGATCGTTTGTTCTAATATTGTGTGTAATACAGACTACAATCCTTAGCTGAATTCTTGTGTAAAGTAGAATGTATCTTTGGGAAAGTGTTGAGTTCTGCTTTGGTTTGTTAATTTGACTAGTGCCATTGCTTGATTATTTCCTTGTTTTGAGTCTGTAGCTTATCTATTGTACTGGTTTACAAGGCAAGATTTTGGGGAGTGGTGTGGGGGTGGGGAGTGGGGGTTGACCTCTGTGAGAAGAGTTCATGGGGTTTGCACCACTATGTAGGACACAGCCAGATTCAACCAGCTCCAAAATGGGCCCAGCGTTGGCCGAAGCTAAGCCCATCAACCATGTGGGTGGAGACTGTGATAGCATGTTTTGGGTAAAAAGTGCTGTGTTGCATCTGTGAGGGTAAGGAGTAAAAAAGTGTGAGAGAACCAGCCCTGCAAGACCCTAAGATGAATGAAGAAGGAGGGACAGGAGGTGCTTTGTGTGCCAGAGCAGGGACTCCCCTGCAGCCTGGAGAGGACCATGATGAGGCAGGTTGTCCCCTGTAGCTTGGTGGAGGATTACAGTGGAGATCTCCACCCTGCAAGCTGTGGAGGCCTCCACACTGGAGTGGGTAGATGTGCCCTGAAGGGAGCTTCGGCCTGAGGAGACCCCATTCTGAAATAGGCTGGTGGCAGGAACTGCAGCCCATGGAGAGAAGCCCACAGAGGAGCAGGTTTTCTGGCAGGAACTGCAGCTTGTGGGGGACTTAGGCTGGAGCAGTCTGTTCCTGAAGAACTGGACTCTGTGGAATCTGTGCTGGAGCAGGGAAAAACTGAGGAAGAAGTAGAAGAAACAGTGTTAATAACTGACTGCAATTTCCATTCCACCTGTGCTTATTGAGAGGGAGAAGGCAGAAGAGTAAGGAATTAAGAAGTGAGATTCAGCCTGAGAAGAAGGGGAGGGTGGAGAAAAGGTGGTTTTAGTTTCATCTGTTTCTCACTATCCTAGCAACAGGTGAAATAAATTTTCCCTAAATTTGACCCATGGTGGTAACTGGTGAGCACTGTCCCTGTTCTTAAGGCCATGCATGAGATTTTCTTCCATATGTCCTGCTGAGGAGGGGGATATTGAGAGAGTGCCTGGCTGGGTGTCTGACAGTCAGCTAAGGTTCATGCCTCAAAACTATCAAACTTCTCTTTCAATATTTGGTAACTATAGGATTGCTTACAAATGTTTCCCTGTGCTTCCTTTGGAAATTTCCAAACTGATGCTTTTTTGGTGAGCAACTGATTTTAACACAGTATAACCATCAAAAAATTAAAACATTTCTCTAATATTCTTTGACGTGTTTGAGCTGCTTGGTTAAGATTGTTTTAGGTTTTAGTGTCTCAGACCAGTATTTTAGGAATATATTTTGCATTTATTTCTAGGCTGTGGTGAGTAAAAGTTTGCCTGTTGCGGTATAAATTAATCTAGGGGTTTTAAACAAGACGTTACTACAGCTGCTCAGTCAGTTATAGCTGGAAGCTAACCAGTGCTCTTAGTCAGATGATAAAATATTACTTGAGCTGGGATGTGAGGTTCTGTCAGTGCTTCATAATCTGTTTTGGTGCAAGATACAGACAATTTTAAATTACCACTGAAAGTCATTTGAGTTCTTCTCTTCAACTTTGCACTTAAATGGACTAGGAGCAACTTACACAGTTGCTGACAATTTATGAAATTTCTCAGCTGTAACTGAGGACAGTAGAATGCCTAGAGTGTACTAGCATATCAGGTAAGAAGACAAAATACTTTGGTAGGTGTGTAAAGTATGCAAGTTCAGAATAGGAAGTTGCCATACTTCTGTGGAGATAGAAGAAGGTGAAAGCTTGAAATACTACATCCTTTTGCTGTCTTAAGTGGTTGGATAGTATGCTGATAATGCAAACAAGATAGGAAGTTTAAAATAAATATGAAAAGTTAACACAGTTCTATGTACACAGGTGCTCTCTCTAGTATTCTGTGCACCAAAAGATAAATTGTTTCATTACACCTATGTTCTTTTGGTCAAAAGTAAAGTTAATTAACAGGAAAGCCTGAGTTACATGCTGTGATTCAAATTTGGTGGTTGTTTTAGGAAAAGCAGGAGCTATAAAGATACCCATTTCTAAGGAGTTCAAGATGCTGTATGGTTCAAAGTCTTGCTTTTTTTTTTTTTTCATTCAGAAGTCTGGTTTTATTGCAAACAAGTATGCTGATTATATCTGGCTTTATAGCTTGATGTCAACATTTTTTTATCTGATGTATCTCATAAATGACCTGGGACCAGCAGGAAATAAGTGTAAGAGCAGCTGGCTGAAGTTTAACCTAATGTGAAGGCTTAAGTGAACATTACTGAAAGGGGAAGCTATTTAAAGCCTTTTATTTGCTATCTTTCTCGCTCTTGTGCTGTCTGCCATTGCTTTTTGTACCTCTGTGTCCATAGAGATTGAGTAAATTAACTGAGCAAATTAATTGTTTTGGGCTATTGCAATCATGCTGCATGCTTTATTGATGGTTAAAGCTAACCAGAAACTGCAGCTAGTCTAGCAGGTGGCTTCCCATTTTGTGTATATGTGAAGAGCATATCATGCTGTGTTCTTTATGTTCTGTTATCTGGATTCTATTTAGCTGATAAAACACTTAGTACAACTGGTGTATTACCATTGCATTCTACTAATAGTTTAAGCCTAATTATTAAACATATGAAAAATATTAGGTTCCAAGAATTTGTAAAAAGTTTTCTTTTTGCTAGTACTTTGTAAGTTGCAGAAAAATTTGGTCTATTTCTTTTTGGTAACCTGCAAGGACTGAAATGTGGATTTTTTCAGTACAGGCAGAAGTAGAACCTATTCAGACTCAAACCTACAATGAACCTCTCTTCAGTGTGAGTGGTGGGGTCCTATTCCTACCCTTGATTTCTTGTATGCTTTGGTAAAACTTTAAACAAGGCCCTACTTTTAAAAAAGCAGAATTAAAGCATACATAGAATTAAAACTAAATTAAAACAATCAAAATATGCTGATCTGGGTGATAAAAAATTAAATCTCGGTAGCTGTCATCCTCTTACTGAAAATATATAACTAAGGTAACAATGACTAGTAAGTCGGTAGTCAAGAGGTAGAGTAAGAAGTGCTTGCAAAGAGAAGTCAGTAGTTAAAAAGGCTTTTTCTTTTTTTTTTCCCTGGTAGAATTTAAATAGTACATCTGTTTGGAGTCGGGAGAGATGAAAATTAAGATCACTGTCTTCCCAATCAGTGTTTTTATTAAAAGAGTTTATAATAAAAATGTGATCTTAAAAAAGATTTCAGCATACATTGGAAAAATAATCTGAAGCATGTGGACAATACAGTCTCTTTCTTGAAGTATTGAATGTGATTGATCAGGGCTGAGATTCTGTATTTTACATGCATTTATACCATACAATGTACAGCAGATCTCTAAAGCACTGGGGTGGGGATGTCAAGGTAAGGAGAGGGAGATAATTCACCAGTTACAGCCGTGGGCAAGGCCCCATCACTCAAGCAGTAATGCTAAATACAGAGTAATCTAGAGTAGTCTCATTTGTTGTGTCTTCATATGTGAAAATAATGTAGGATGAGAATGTTATTCAGGAAAATTCAGGGAACAAAAGCATAACTAAACTGACAGATTTATAGACTTTAAAACATTTCCGAGAAGATTTAACTGATTTTTAGTTTTTCCTCAATTTCTAATATTATGTGCTAGTGAGAACTCAACATTTCAGAAACTTCTGTTTGCCTTTTGGCAAGTTGAAGCACTGTTTCAGGACTGCTCTAAACTTCTGCTGGATATTCCTGCTTAGGTGATCAGTAACAGTTTCCCTGTTTAAGAACAGTCATGTGTGTTAACATGGCAATGAATGTGTTTCTGATTATTGTTTTGATATGCTTGTTTTACTTTTGCTGATACAACCTTGATGTTTCAGTTTTCTGTGTGTGCATTTTTGTCAGTTTTTTGATTAAAATTCTTGGCTCTGTTGTCGAGGTTTTAAGACATAGCTATATTTCTTAAACATCAGGGAAATGTTTGGGTTCCCAAGTGTTCGTAGTCCACCAAGTTTGGGATTTCTCATTGTTTACAGACTAATACTTAATTTTAGCTGAAACACCTACTTATGTAGCTACTTGTAACAGCTTAGGTTACAAATGCTAAGCTTATCATTCCTTTTAGTGTATTCTAGTAAATATACTAGGTATATGTACTCATGTATTTAATTCTGTTTTACAATCAAATAACTTGATTCTTGAACAAATAAGCTTCTCAGGCAAACCATTTACATCTGTAAAAATTAAATCCAGTTATTCCCTTCTCAATGCCTAGATTGCGCTTCACAAAAGGCAGAATACCTTTTTTTTTTGTGTGTACTACAATGAAGTTGGAAATTCAGTATCTTCCAAAGTGCTCTACTCTGCTGCAACTTGGATGATTTTTGTTAGCAACTTGTTAACAATCTTACCTGAGAATGAACTTTTGCAGGTCCTCATGTAAGTAAGAAGTTACTTGTAAACAGTGAAGAGCATTTGGTGTTTGATATTAACTGTTAGATATCAAACTAATATACAAAGTAGGCAAGCCCTGGAATACTTTTTTCCCCCAAGATGTTATCAGGTATTTAAGAAAGGTTACAGCACAACTTTCATTGATGTGTTCTGATGGATTTTCTGAGTGACGTATTTTGCATTTGTTGTCTTAAGTGCAGGGTACTTTCTGGATCTTGCTCAGAAAATTTGAAATATTTGAGAGCGTAAGCAACGTTCAAAGTCAAGCTGCTTACTTGTTACATGGAGAGAAAACAGATGGTAGCCCTGCAAAGCCTGTAAACTAACAGATGGAAGCTGCCACACCCCCTGTTTAATAGACTATTGCTGCTTTGGCTATACAAATGTATTTATTCTGAGGAAAAGTATGTTATTCAGCTTATGAACACTCAAAAAATTAGCTCTCTGTTCCTCAACTCTTGACCTTTGTCAAACAAGGGCTTTTCATTCCTTATGTGTGCTGCTTCTTGGTTTTTGCAGATAAGTGAAAGCAGTCCATACTACAGAGCAGTGCTTTTCTAGCACAGCAAAGATGTAATTTGCATTATTACACTTCCTGAACTGAGGGTATAGGAGATTGTCAGCCCACCTAATGGACTCTACATTGATTTAATGTTTCAGCATTCAATAAAGTTCATGGATTCCCAAATGTTCTGTACTGCTTTGAGAGTTCCTCTGCATTTTTCAGTTCTCCTGCTCTCTGTAGTGTCTGTGAGCCCTGTTCTCTTGAAAGTCTAGACAGTATTTCTCTTTATTTTTGTAAACTCAGATCATCCAGTTTGAGCAATGACAAAGGGGAGATGGGAGATGAACTCACATTATATTTCTGTACTGGAGGAGGAAAAAATGCATTGTGCAAGTGGAGTTCTGCAATTAACAGGACCGTGACTGACAGGCATACCACATTCCCGTTGTTTTGGAGACAGTTGTGTCTCCTGATAAACAAGTATAATACAAATCCTTACCAAAGATTTCAAGGTAAGGGGAGCTACTCGCTGGAGCAATTTGTTCTTGTTATCAGATACTTCCCTGCTGGGGACTGCTGCCCTCTAACCTGTCTCCTTCATATACGTAGGAATATTTAAAAGGGCAAACTCTCTTCTGAGAGATTCTCAAAGCGAGTTGTGTAGCTTATATCTCAATGTTTCTGGTTGGCTGCTGGTGCTCTTTGGGAACCATGAAGGCTGTGTTCTCCCAGAACACAAGAAATTTCTTCCACCTGCCGCAGACCCATGCCAGTTATAGGAGAGCTATTGTTGTGAAGTAACCCCACTGACCCCTGAG
The DNA here is from genome assembly GCA_013399225.1 of Rhipidura dahli. Classification (NCBI taxonomy): domain Eukaryota; kingdom Metazoa; phylum Chordata; class Aves; order Passeriformes; family Rhipiduridae; genus Rhipidura; species Rhipidura dahli. Next base: position 216,073 of record VXAC01005075.1, on the reverse strand, counting down.
CACTGTGCTTTGTACTTCACTTGGAGGTCACATAAAAGGTTTGGGAGAGCAGTAGTCAGTAATTGTACAGATGTTTCAGTTGAAATTCCTTATTCCTGCCACCCTTAGCCGATACAAGCAAATACACTCTTACCTTCACAGCAGAAAGATAAGGAAATTGTTGTTTACTCACAGTACCCTTTCATCTTTAAGGAACATTGCAGTTAGAGCAGCTCTTACCATTTACTCTCCGTTTCTACCTTTAGCTCTTTTTGCTACCATAGGGTTTAATTTAGTTACTTGAAGATTCCCAGTCACTCTGCTTTTAGTGTAATTTTATCTATTCTTGACAAAGGTGAAGGCAGAGAGTTTGAATCATCTGTCATTTATTTATTAACATTTAAGTTTTCCAAGTGCAGATAACTATATTGCTGTTAAATGGCAATTCTTGAGGTATTTCAGTTTTGAAGGGGGAAGTAGCTGCAAGTTTGAAACAGAGAGGAAAGCTTCAAGTAATTTTTATGCTATTTATGAAATATTTGAAATCCTTGTATTCAAGAAGCTTTCTTCATCCTGGAATTAATATTAAACAATTCTTCATGCTGTGTTACTGCTGTTGTAGTAAAGACTGCTTCTTCCAAAAAGGCTGTAACACACTGAACTGTGAAAAGCACATTGGCATTGAGGACTTTTGAGCCCTCAGTTGAGTCACAAAGTCCTCCGTTGTGTAGCAGTAGTTCCTGAAGGCCTGTGTAACTTAGAATAATAAGAATAATGGTGTATATTCCAAACACAGAATTTGAAACATCGTCCCTGCAGATGTGGCACAAATAAAGACCCAGAGGAGTACAGGAGAGCACCAAAAGGACACAGTTTTGCTTGTGGGATATGACTAAAGTCAGGTCTTTAATTCACCTCTCCATTTTGACAAGAGGGACTTGGTTCACACTGGGGAGATGTGTAATCCCGATTTCTAGGAAAAGCTAGAAACTGATACTGTAGACAGCCAGGATGTGGGACAGAGATAGCAGCAATCTGTTCTGTCACTTAAGTTATGGGCTTTGTCTTTTGAAGAGGAATTAAAATATAACAAAAAAAAAAGCAGTAATCCAGATATTTGTTAGACTCAAGTCAAGGGAAGCTGTTTGCAGGGTGATTTTGCTTTCATGTCTTGTGCAAGCAGGACTACAGTATTTTGCTGTATGTTTCCTTTGATATGGAGTCACTAAACGGAATCACCTGGATATGTTTATAGCTAAATACTTGTATATGCCTTTGACTAGAAGCTTTTGCTTGCCTTTGTTTATTTATTACTTGAAAACCAGTCTTGTTCCACTAAAGGAGCATGTACTTGGAATTCATTGTTTTAATAAGTATCAAAAATGCTAAAGATAGTGTCAATATTAAAAAAAAAAATCCCTCTAAATCTAGAGAGCTCCAATTAAAAACTTCATCTCTTACTCTTTGAAGTAATTAGATGGAATTCTAATTCCTAGAAACATTTGTAGTGTCTGAGGCTTTTTAAACATGGAAAGAAAGCTTAGGGTTTTTTTTTTTTTTACTTTAAGAAATCTTTCATTCTCTACAGAGCAAGACAATATTGGTGCATAAGTCAGACATTTGAGCTGGGCAATTTAACTGAAATATTTCTGCAGTCTGCCTTGGCCTAGAACATCTGTGTAGCATTTTCTTTGTGCAGAATTTCAGAGGACTGGGCACAAGATCATTTTGGTCCTCTAACTAAACTCTAGTACATAAAAACAATCTTTAGGCATTCTCTGCATTGACGTCTAAAAAGTGGTGATATGGGAGATCTTAAAATATTTTGTAAAGTTAAAATTGATAAAAATACAATTATCACATATAGGACTTAAAATGTGCTTAATCAGTGAAAATTTGCATAGTGATGTGATTTCTGAAATAGATGCTGGTCTCTTTTGTTCTTTTCTGGGAACCAGGAATCAGTAACATCTTCAACAGCCTGTTGCTATCAGGCAATCTGCTTAAGTTTCCTGTGCTGATCTCTATAAGCATCAGCAACATGAGTACCACTGCTGCCCAGTCTTTCTTTATCATGGCTCTGTGTGTGTGTGCATGGAATCAAAGTCTTTTTTTTATGCCTTTTCTTTTTTTCTGACCTTTTTTTCCCCCTTCTCTCTCCCCACCCCCCAACTGTGTCTGACTTGCCTGACAGGAAATTTTCTAATTGCCGGAACAGCTGGTCACAGCAAAAACGCCAGGGTTGGTCTTCCCTGCTAGACTTATGAGCGCTCAGTCAGAAAATCCAAACATGGTTTCTTAGTCATGTTTAAGTTTCTGCCTCTGCGTGTTCGCTCAGTCCGGGTGAGCTTAGTTTCTTATTTAAGAGAATAAGGGGGAAAGAGAGAAGTTTTACTTTAATGAAACTTCTAATTTTAGAGCAGTTTTGGTCTTTCACTGCTTAGGGATCAGTGTTGTTTGGAAAAACAGCATTTTGTATTTCTTTTAAAAAAAATGTGTCTGTGGTATGTTTGTATGTTGTAGAAATTTCTAAGATATCTGCTGGTAATTTAGCCTTATTAGGAAATTGTTACCTGTATGTAAATAATGCAAGACTTATATTTCAGGGGGAGGTGGGGGATGTTGAAATATGAACTTAGCTATATGTTTTCTCAGTGAGAGTCAAGTTTTTAATAAAACACTTGTATTTTTAATACTTAGTGTTTCTTTTAATACTTACATCTTCATGTATTACTTTAAACTGTAAAATATGGCTCTGTGGGGTGGTAGTTAAATTAACTCAGGCTTACTAATATCTTAAATTTACTTCTGAAATGGTATGAAGAGTAGTTACGCTTGCGTAAGAGTGCTAGGGTTATTTCAACTTTTCAATGATAGTTTAGTCATAGCAAATGTTTAATTTACGTGATTTGTCTTGTTGGGCATATAGTTTGTCTTGTTTAAGCATTAAAACGTTTGGTTTAAGTTGAGAAAAATTACTAATGGAGTACTGAATCATCCCAAGCACTGTTTCAGAACTGTTTAACAATACATGTAAGCATGCAGTGGAACAGAACATTTTCTCGTTGGAAGTCAAATCAGTTTTCACATTTATCCTCCTGTATGTCTGCAAATACTTTTCAATAAGGGGGTAAAAGATCCAAACCCCTATGACCTTCTTGTGTAATAACTTAACATCTTAAGTGAAGGTCTATTAACTTGTAAAAGCAATAGTAATTTAACACCTACTAGCCTGTCTACTGGTTTAAACTTTGCAGTGTATATTTAAAAATGAAATGGAATTTTCTTGCCATAAGCGAAACACCAGAACAAGACATGTATGTAAAACAATAGAACATAGGTTGCACTATAATCAAAAGCTTTTTTAATGTAAACCTTGTAAAATAAATATTTATCAACTCATAGTCCTCAATTATAGTTCTTTTCCACGGGCATCATGAAAAGTATTCCTCAGAAATTTGGTCCAAAAATTACATTATTTTATCTGCTTACAGCAACTTGATTAGGTTGTCTTTAACATTCTTTTGATTTTAAAATGCTAGATATTGCTGGCCAAACTAAAGATTTCAGCCCATATAGATTTTGGTATATGTTTAGGAAATTATGCTAATAAAACAGGCTTCATAGCTTTCATAAATTAGTGCTGAATATGCTCATGGATTATTCTTCTGTCTAAATAGTTTGGGGCTTTTTAACCTTTTTTTTTTTTTTTAATTGCAATATTCTGAAATGTTAGTGCTTACAAAGTAGGAAAAAAATTTATATCACAGTTACTGGGAAATGAAAGTCCCACCCAATGACTATTTTTTTCCAATGCTGATGAGCACATTTCAGTTCATGAGATAATTTTGTGCTGTTTGATCAAAAGAGAACTGCATTGCAAATCTGCTCTTGGTGACTCTGAGCTTTTAAAATGCTTACAGGAATTCTTCAGCTTACCTACCAAACAACCTAGTGCTCACAGTTCCTTTGTGAAGGAAGGGCTAGTTCCCTACTTCTGTCCTGTCCTTTTATATTTTCATTCTAAGGAAAGAAAACGTTTTCCAAATTACACTCCCAGCCTGGTGAACCACATTTATCCATAGGGCTTTACCTGTCCTGTGGCTTGCTTCTCTGGGACAGGATTCATTCTTCAAACTCCTCTCATGCTTCATCTATACAACCAAAAGAATGGGAGTATTCTGTCTCAGTAACCAGGTCTGCAGTCTTCATTCTGTGAGTTGGATACGTGGAACAAATACAGACATAGGCATCTGCCTAGATCTCCAAATGGTTGCAGTAAAAAGCCAGAAATGAAGAAGAGTAGAGAGTAAGGAATAAATACTTCTTTTTCTTTATTATCTCTGCAATTTGTTTTTCTCTGGGACTTAACAATTTAAGAACTAAAAAAAAAAAAACCAAACCAAACAGATCCTGAACATAAACATTTATAAATGGAGTTTTCTTTTAGGAAATCTTAATTTTCTATCCGATAAAACAGTAGATGCTGTCTGCAACAAGCCATTTGATGTTAGTTGAAACTAAGTTTTTCTGTCTTTTAAAAAGAAGCAAAGACATAAATTGTGAAAGCCTATATTTCTGACTTCAGTTGTTCATGTTAATTAGAACTTCTGCTCTACGCTTGCTTTTCTTTGGTAGTGTAAAACAGACAACATACACAGAATATCCTTAGGTCAGCTTGACTTAATTTTATGCATGGTAGTGCTTTGCTTTTTGTTGTATTAGAATATTTGCTACTTTAGAAGCAGAATTTTTTATCAGCTTTTTAGAATAACTGTTTGTGTATGAGCATATAAGGAGTGGTTATTTCTATTTATTATTTATATTAATTTTTCTATTCAAATTGAATATTAGTCACAGATACAAGGAATAGCTTTTAGTCCATGATTTAGCTCACTAACACTGATTACCAAAGTAATGGGAGATTGTGAAGTATTTGTTGGACTGTGAGTTTTATTTTTAAGGTAGTTTTGAATTTAAAGGTAGGAGTATAAAAATTATAGAATGTATGAATATATACAAAATATGTCTAAGGTATTTTAAAATACCTAGCCTGGTACATTTTTAACTCCCATTTTTACCTTAATGATGATTTCTATAAGCTCTAATACAAGAGGTGAAAGTAATTGGTTTTCAGTTGGTTGGCTCTTTATTACTTCAGAAAGTATAGCTCAAAAGGATGGTTTCATTTCTGGAGATAATGCTGAAAATTCATCCTATGTTCATGACAAGTTGGGAAAGTAAAAATGCATCTAGGAGACTTCCTGACTCAAGGGAGGGGGAGGAAAAGGAAATTCTGTATGTGAGCTGGGGAATTGTGCCAACATTGAGTCATCCTTTTAAAATCACTTGATATCCAATAGGCTTACTGTCCTTACAGGACATAACTGCTTTATGTAACTTCACCACCAAGGCTTAATATCATAGTCAATACTTCAGGAATGGTTTATTTGATTATGGGGATCAACGTTATGGTGCCTGTGAGAGACAAATATTTTGCCAAACACATCCATGTCCAGCAGAGCTCTTACCAGTACACTGAAGGTTAACAAAGTAGTAAAAGGAAACCTATAACTGTCATTGGAGCAGTGTGAATTGCTGGGGAATCCATTTTTCTGTTTTCAGCCTTATCTTTGCTTGTACTGAATGTACATGTTCCTCAGGAACTTGGATTTGTCCAAAGGAAGCAAAACATTCCTGAAAAGAGATTGAGAGGGGTGAAAACAAAGCTGCTACTTCCGTAATGAAAATGGAAAAAATCTGTTGCTGCAGAATCAATACTAACAAATGAAAAATTATAAAAACTGTATCTTTGCTGTTGCACATTTTTCAAGAGAAAAATAAGATTACAATTAGCGCTTTATTCATTGGATTTGCTTTTTTGAAAATTGTATGGTCAACAGCTAAACTGATTTTGGGACTGTGGTCTTATCTTGAAAAATGGCTGAGTTTGAGGGAGATGTTCGCCAATATGGGCAATATGGTTTTGACTGAGTTGTTGTGACTAAAGTTATGAAAAGAATTTTCTTTTTCTCTCATTCTGATTCCTGACTATAGAAGTTGAAGTTCCAGAACTGTGATCTTTCCTAATGGTGATTCTGTTTCTCATGTGTAAATTATCCCCATATAAAATAGATAGGAAAATTACTATAGCATGTGATTTTAAACAGAAAATATTCATTAAATAGTTCCTAAAGAGTTTCTGATGGGATCCCAGCAACATTTTTAAATGTATTAATAAGGTTTGTTTAAAAGAAGTATTAAAGGCACAATATTAGCTCAGTTAAATGCTAAATTGTGTATTAAGAAAAAAATCTTGCACAGTTTGGGGGAGGGACTTGACTTTGTCAGGCAGTGACTCTTGGAAGGACTTGTCAGTACCCCTAAACACAACCCTGTGGTTGGTCCCTTAGCAGCTGTGGTCCCTGTACGTTGAGACAGCAGGATTGTGGCTGGAAGTGTGGGGGCTATTGCTCTATGTGCAGCATCAAATCAGTGATGCAGAGGCTTCCATAATAACATGAACAATCAAGTAGTAAAAATAAATTATTCAGAGAAGGCTTTACAAGAACAGGAGCTGGAAAATCACTTCATAGCGAAAAATATGAAAAAAATTCTTAAGGAGCAAATTAAGTCATAACTAAGACTTAAATCTGTAAGTAACTATATGTCAAGGATGGTTCTGTTCTGTACCTTCTTTATTCCGTTAAGATCAGTACAGAATTAACAGGTAAAGGTAAAACCTGGGTAATGCTGGAATCAGGATTATCAGTATTTAAATTAATTTCTTCAGCAGTTACTTAAAATGGCTTATCTATTATAAAAGGTATTAATTATTTATTGGTATTAAAATGTTAGGTTTTTTTAATCTAATGTTTACCTTAAGTCAAAGTTTTAACCTCATTTTTGCAGTTTTTGGTCAGCATGTCAACAATGTTTGCTGTCCAGGAAGAACTTTCATGATTACTGGACCCATCCAATGTGTCAGATTTCCCTCCCACTGGGTTTTGATGAACTCGAGTATGTACAGCCACATCTGTCCTAGTCACGTGTGCTTATTAGAAAATGGCAGCTTATTTAAAAGTCCTACTGATAGTCAAGTTTTCCTCAGCTCTAAAAGCAAAGGTACTACAGGGGTTTCTGTGCAGAAATTGTGTTGTAAAATTCTGAGGTTTTATTTAAAACAAGTGTGAGGTTAATGTTTTGTCTTTGTTCCTTTGTTAAGTCCCTTATTTCATAACTTCCATCTCTCTTAGATGCAGAAGGGATTGGTATGTGGTCTTTTACTTTCTTCAACTATGAAACCTTTTATTCCGGTTTACAGGTTTGGTGTTCTATTTCTTGTTGTATTTTGTATAACCAGGAGTGTGCAGAGAGTAAGTTTTTTTGATCAGTATTTAGGCATCTGCCAGCTGAAATTCACTGCTGAGGAAATTTTCACCTTCATCTGGGTAATGTTCGTTTCGTGGGAAAGAGAACATGCAGCCAGCCTTGTTTTGCACTCACTTGAGTCCCTTCTTGTTAACAGCATGCGGATGTTGTGTGTTATCTTCAATATCCCCTTCCTGATGCAAAGGACTCAGGATAGTTATTCATCACATGTCTCACGCAATAATGACTTCAGGGATTCTCTAAATCAACTTTTTATGAAGAGAACTTTCTCAGAGATCTGTGTCTGAATTTGTTAGAAGCTTTCAGGTGGAACTTGAGTATGGTGAAGGAGCCATTTATTTTGTTTAGCCTTTAGCTGCTGTTATTCCTTTTTTTATCATCACATTAGAACATCACTTTTCCACAATAATGGGCCTCAGAGTAATAAAAAAATTAATGCCAATCCTTTTGAAGTGTTTCAACATGTTAAAAATAAACAGAATATTCTTTTAAAAAGCCTTAATCTACTGGTACTTGTAGCATGTACTGCACATACCTATCTTTGCTCTTGATGTGATGAATTAAACCTGCCAGGTGTTTTGTTGTTCTCTACATAGTTAACGAGAAACTTTTTCTTTTTTTAAACCCCATACTATTATAATCAAATAAAATTTTCCTGGACCCTTCCAACCCCTACTCTTGTTGTGTATGCATGTCTTTGTTAGGGATCTTAGTTTAGGGTATTTTGCTTTTGGTTAACTTTGTTTTGTTTAATTTCACAGATGCTAACAACAGAGACTCTTCAGTCAGTCTTTCTGTTCAGGATGGGTCCATTTTACTTTTAGAGTCACATTCTATTTGACCTTTGTGTTTGAATGTCTTAAGCCGTAAACATTTCCCTGTACTTTTTATTCTTGCCTTTCCAATTCTATGTCACTTCATGAATTTTCACCCCTTAAATGTCATCTGTATTTAGGAGCAATTTAAATACACTATTCGATAATTATTATTGCACTAAAATTTTACATTTTTTAGTTAGCTGCTGCTTTTTCCCATTTGGGTAATTTGTGCATATCATAATTTTCCCATATACTTTCAGTATATTGAAAAGTATATACTCAAATTGTTGTCACTCATCGTAAAACTGATGAACTAATTTTCTTTTAATAACTGATATCTAAAATATGCTGTCATTAAGATTTAAGTGTTTAAAATATTTCTACTCATACTCCCATAATTTTGAGTATCTAGAAAAGGAGAAATCTGTCTTCCAGGAATACCTTTCCTAAGTAAGCATTCCACACGTGACATAGCAGTTTATTCTTTGATGTTCTGTTTAAGTTAATTCACATCTAATTCTTACACCTCTTTAAGAGTAAATTCTTGCTGAATTTCCTATTTCTGTCCCAATATTTTGAAATTCTTTTGCCAAGCACTTGTCATCATGCACATTCACACTTTGCTTATGCACTTTTTCAGGAAGCTGAGACTGAGAATTTTAGGTGCAGTGAGACTCCTATGGTGTTTGGATGTGTTAACATTCCTTATTCTGAATGGCTTTGCTCTTCCTGCTACGAGTAAGAGCACAGATCTGATCCTGTGCTATTTAGATGATTCAGAGCTGTTTCCTTGTGAATTATTTTGCTGTTACTGGAGCATATATTTATATTTTTAAAAAATTATTTTAGTCTTTAGTTGGTTATTTTGCTGTCCTTTTTAGATAAAATTTGTAGACTTAGGATGCTTCCATTGTTTGAGGTGCTATTTAAAAGTACTAATGAGTGTTGCAATGGTATTCTGGATTTTATTGGTAGTTCTCCTAGATATCAGTTCAGAGCACTGTTTAGCAGTCCTAGAGCAGCTTTTCAGCTGTCCCTGGAACATACTGATGAGAAAAAGGTCTGCAGATAACACACATCGTGTTTTGCACTGAGGAGTTTATGCCATCCAGCTCTGCATGGGCCACTTCTTTAAACAGAGCAGATTTGAGATCTCCTACTGAAAACTCAGAATTTTGAAGGGTAAATTGCAGAGGAGTCTATGTATAGATAAACTTATGGTTTTCTCTTGCTTTTCTGGGCTTTTTCATTACTACTGAGACATATGTGCCTAGTAAGACTCTGCTTCTACTTCCTTTAGGGTTTGAAGTCTGGTTTCCTTTTAACACGTTATCTAATAGTTGTTCCTGTAATAAGATCTCAGAAACAAATACAAGTATTTTATGTTGCAGCAGAGTTAATTTACTCTTGAATTAAAAAGTGAAGGTAAAGGAAATTCCCATAAACACAATTTCTAGAAGCAAAATCAGTGTTTAATGTTCATTAACTACCTAATTTTTTTTCCAGTAACATGATTAGGCTATTAATTTTATAGCCTAATAATGATTTATTAGTTTTTCACTGCTTCCCTGGAAGATGTCTGTCCTTTTTTTTTAACTGTCAAGCATGTTTTGCATTCCAATTTGCAGCCTATTCCTTAAGTGAAAAATGAGTTGCCCTTGATGTTGCAGAATCCCTTTTTTTTTTTTTTAATTAAGCTTTTCTTTCAGATTCTATTTGTCTGTGCAATATGGTCCATTTGGTGTTCTTTCCTATGTATATGTTTGCATTATTGTGCATAGACATATATTGTGAGGTACATTACTTAGAGCTTACTTATACTGAGATACTGCCCCAGAATAATTCTGACTTGCAGACTATATCAGTGCAGGAAATTATTCTGGAATAGTGGTGTTTTAAAGTCATACCTAAACTTGTTTGTCACTCGTTTCCCTTCTAGGCCAGTGTTGATTTAACACTATTACATTGTTAAGGAAATTCAGAGTAATGTTACCTTCTGTTTGTTTCCTTGTTCCTTGTATTCTGTATTTAGTTTCACTGTAGCGGAAGCCAGTAGCAACCACTTAAAGTTGACTAACATGGATGTTTTGGGGTTTTTTTTAAATGGGTTTCTGAGACAATTTAACTTCCTAGTGTGAAGAAGGCCTTGAGAGAACTGTGTGCCTAGAAGAGGAAATCATGTCTTGAAACTTTTATTTAGACCTTGCTGCAGTTTAATACTTGAGAAAAGGGAGCTTTCCAAGATTTTAAACAGCAGAAATAAAATGTAGGCAGAAGGGTATAGTTGCAACTGGAAGGAAGACCCCACCATTGCAGCTGGTGAGTGACTCTATACTTGTGTGAAAGCTGTCAAGGAATGGAAGAAAGGAGGGGAGGACCCAAGTATTCCAGCATCTCATTTATTCTGAATTCATCACATGGGACAAGTGTTTTTACCAAGTAGCAGGGAATGATCAGAAATTTCACTACCAGATGGAACAGCTGGCTTCTCTTCCAGTTTACTGTAATATGACATCTATCATCTGGTGTAATTAGTGCAGTTGGTTCAGAATAGACATCTCTTTCTGCAATGTGTAAGACTTGTATTTTAATTCAGGTAGATAGTGAGGGTTGATTACCTCTGCATATAATTTGTGTTTCTATAAAAGACTTAGCTTTTGTATTTTTAACACATTTGCAGGATACCATTCAGGTTAAAATAACAAACATTCAGCAGTTATGTCAGAAAAGGAAACTGCAAATTTGTGGGCAACCATTCATCATAAATCTTGCTCCCAAACAAGTGTTGTAGACAAACTGAAGCTGGGTATCGTTTGAGTTCCTTTTTGTTTAAAACAGAGTTCTCTTAGGTCTGCCTTTTATGGACTGAAGAGTATCTGAGCCCTGAGAAAATGCAAAGTCTGGGAATATTCTCTTGGTATCAGGAATGTGAAGTGGTGGTTTGGGGTTTGTTTTGTTTTTTAGAGGGTGCTCAAAATAACCACTGGAAAGTTGGTTGCATAATAACTGCATTGCATGCAAAAATAATAATTTTTGTTTGTGTATAGAGAGCAAGTTAATATGTTTTCTTCTTTTCTTGTTCGTGTTGAGTTTTGTAATGCTTTTAAAGCAATATAGGATCATAGAATAGTTTGGGTTAGAAGGGATATTAAAGGTCACCTGGTTCTAATCCCCTTGCCCTGGGCAGGGACACCTCCCCCTAGATCAGGTGGCTCAAGGCCTTATCCAGCCTGGCTATGAACACTGCCAGCATTGGGGGATCCACAACCTCTCTGGGCAACCTGTTCCAGTATCTCACCACATTCAGAGTGAAGAATTCCTTCCATATACCTAACCTAAATTTTCCTTCTTTCAGTTTGTACCCATTACTCCGTGTCCTATCACTACAGTTCCTGATGAAGAGTCCCCCTCCGGCTTCCCTGTAGGCCCCCTTCAGATACTGGAAGGTTGCTATGGGGTCTCCATGCAAACTTCTCCAGGCTGAACAGCCCCAACTTTCTCAGCATGTCTTCAGAGGAGAGGTGCTCGAGTCCTCTTACCAACTTCATGGTTGTCCTCTGGACTTACTCCAGCAGTTCCATGTCCTTCTTATGTCCACCTGACTGCTTTGTGTCCCTAGTGGCAGTAGATAAAAAAGATTTGAGAAAGTTCTATTTCACATGTTTTTGACTTTTCCAAGATTGCCAGGGAGCAAATACAACAGTTAAGCAGAAATGGATCAAAGTATCTGAAGTAATCTGTACTTGGCAGACTGTTTTGCTGAGCTATTCTGTTCCTCCCTTGGGATTCTGTAAGATTCAGTGGGTGGTTTAAGCAGTATGTAATCCAACTGATAACATACTAATTTAAAAGATAAAACTGAAAATATCCACCAGCAATTTATTCCTTGACAAGTAAAAGAAAGTATCTTCTTCCAGTCCCTGACTTTAAAAGTTGCCAGCACTTTCTGTTCATTATTCCAAATCATGTGCTGGAGGTTTTTTTATCTATACAGACTCTGACACATACATGCTCAGGATTTCTTTTGTGCATCTTATTTCTAACTTTGTCTGTAATCTTTTGAAAAAAAGAATCTTTTGAAAAAGAATCGTCAGTCTGGGAGGAGTGTTGGACCCTGCTGAGCTGGGTGGACAGTTGCTATGCATTTATGTACAGTACTGAAATTATCAGATCCAAAAGGATACTTTCAGCACTAATTCACGCACATAAATTTTGCAGAATGATTGAAAAACTTACAAATGAGTGCTTCAGAAACACAGTTTTAGAACTCTGCCTCTATTAACAAATCCCTGTAACTAATTACTGCACATTTTGGTGCATATAGATAAAGGGAAAGACTGGAGCAAAGAAGACATACTCTTGGAGGAAAATCAGAGAATAGAATATCCTGAGGTGGAAGGGACTCATCAAAATCATTGAGGTCCAGCTCCAGTCACACCATGTGCCCGAGAACACTGTCCAAATGCTTCTTGAACTCTGTCAGGCTTGGTGCTGTGACCACTTCTCTGGGGAGCCTGTTCCAGTACTCAAACACCCTCTGGGTGTGAAGAACCTTTTTCTGATACCCAACCTAAACATTCTCTGACACAACTTCAGGCCATTGCCTTGGGTCCTGCCACTGGATAGGTTAGAGAATACTTAAGCAAACAGGACGTACCTAAATCTATGGGCCCTGACAGGATGCACCAGTGCTGAGGGACCTGGCAGCTGTCACTGTGAGGCCACTCTTGATTATTTTCCAATTATCATGATGACCAGGAGAAGTGACTGAGGACTGAAGAAAAGCAAATGTCAACTCCTATCTTCAAAAAGAGCAAGATGAAGGATCCAGGGAACTACGGGTTGGTCAGCCAAGCCTTAATCCCCAGGAAAATCGTGGAAAAACTGAGCATTTCTATATACACGAAGGACAAAAAGGTAGCTGGGGTCATTCAACAAGGGTTCACAATGGTGAAATGATGTTTGGCCAGCCTGAGGGGAGGGTACAAAGAGCTCTTTTCAGTTCTGCCCAGTAGCAGGACCAGAGGCAATGGGCAAAAAGGGAAATATAAGAGTTTCTGTCTGAACATCCAGAAACACTTTATCACTGTCAGACTGACTGAGCCCTGTCACAGGCTGACAGGGAGGTTGTCACCATCCGTGGAGTATACAGGTCCTGGACAGCTGTCTTGGGTGGCCCTGCTCAAGCCTGGGGTTTAGGGTCAGACAAGATGATCTCCAGAGGTCCCTTTCAATGTCAACCAGTCTGCAATTCTGTGAAACAGGTCTAGGAGTTCCTCATTAAATAGATGAAAAGTATACTCAGATTTATTTTATTTACTATAATCCATAGAAGAAATAGAAAATGAACAAGAAGCTAAAATTGTAGATAGCATATTGGTTTCTGTATGTTAACCAACTGTCAGTTGTGTGTTAACTTACAGTAGACTGGATTGCATGTAATGCCTTGACAGATCTACAGATATTAGCAAGAATTAAGGTTTTTTACTTACTTGATGCTGATAAGTTCTGAAATTCTTCCCTTGTGTGGCAAGGAGTGTCACTTTTCAGGGGATTTTCAAATTCAGCGCAGAAAATTCTGAATTAAGTGCAGAGCACAAAAAGATAAGATTCACTGCTGCTTAGAGCTTTCTGGTGACCAGTTTCTCACAGAAGGGGAAATGATGAAGACTGGGAAGCTTTTATAGGACAGACTCTCCTTGAGAAGAAAGGCAGAGTATTTCTGCAACAGGATTTTCTCAGTGGGCAGGTATGCTGCTGCCAAAGTGGGCGTGGCAAGTGTCTCATCACGTGGAAATGTCTTGAGTCTTACACTGTCTTACACTGTCACCTTATAAAGGTGAGCATTAGCATTGCTGCAGCACAGTGGTCCTCATTCAAATGTTAAACAGGAGGGCTTTCCAAAGACATTTGGGCTATTTGATGCACTCTAGGTGTGCTTTAAGAGGACTAAATTCTTAAGAAGATTGGTTGTGAGTCTGGAACAGAAATATGAACCCAATAATGTGGGCCTAAGAGAAAAAGCTTGGGAATTGCTGACTTCTCTCAACTCTCCTGTTGTCTGGATCCTGGTACTTCTCTAAAAGTTTAGGCCACGTTGTTACAGAACTAGTGCTGTCTATCTTAATTATGCAAATAGCATTGCTAAGTGGTTTTTGCCTATATTTGGGATCGTCTAGTTCAGTGGCACCGGTGTTTTTCAACATATTGTGAATTTGTAAACATTTGTAAACCATTAATCTAAATTTATTCCTCTGCTTTCCTCTGTCAGGAAGAAGGAAGTATCAAAGAAATTGCAATAACTCACCATGTAAAGGAAGGACATGAGAAAGCAGACCCTTCACAGTTCGAACTTCTGAAAGTACTAGGACAAGGATCCTTTGGAAAGGTTGGTAACTGAACTCTTGCAGAGCCAATTATTCAGGAATATAGCACTGAATATTGGCAGTGAAATATTTAGAACAGCCACGGTTTTGTATTAAGTTGTAAGAAAAAAGTAAAGTTGAAGGTGAAAACTGCTTTCTAAATTAATGCTAACTAGGCACCGTAATTGTGGCAGATCTTTTTAAAGGAGTAATTTCTTTCATGTCTGCATGATATGTGGATTTCAAAGTTCAATAGAAAAAATGGCTTAGTATGAAATAATTGGGTACTCACTGTTAAAATGGAATGTCATTCTTCTCTAACTACTCTTCTTATCTATTTGAGAGGGTGAGGGTTGAAAGGTTTTTTTGGTAAGTATTCGTGTTGCTTGCTAATGGCAGGACATCACCAATACAGAAGCTGGTTTTTGAAGCATGTTGCAATTGTAGCCAACAAATTTTAGGCAATAATGACTACTGACGTAAATATCATACACCCCAATCAAGTTCATTATCTGTCATAATTTGGTTAAGGTGCAATGTACCTTGATATTTATTGGAACATCTGTTAGACACTCAATATTTCTAGCATTTCATGAGTACTGAGATCTTACTAGGCAGACATTTTTTATATTTTTACTTGTCCAAATCCAGCTTGAAAGTAAAACATTAAGTTCACATGGCAAGACAGTTCATCAAGACTGAATGGAATATGTATGGCAAGACAACAGAGCCTTTACACCAATTTTCAGCCACAGTTTTAGTTCTGAATGTGATGGTAAGCTCTAGCATGTGAAAAATCCACCTTAGATATGGGGGAAAGTTAGAAAAATAGGTCTAATTCTCTTTTGGTGGTAGTAAGTTACTGTTAGGCACATGATTTTTCCAGTTAAGTTTGGAAATCTAGGTGCTTAGAAACTATAAAATTTTGTATTCATACTAGTAAGAATTCACTGAGAAACGTGATTCCAAAGGTTTGATTTAATCCAGGACCATAATCAATTTTATCTGGAAATCTTCAGATCATGAAAAGTAAATCATTCAAAGGCAAGGAAAAGTAAGCTAATAAATGATCATTTCAGCACTTTTATTTTAGTGATAACACTAAATTCAGTTCTACAAAGGGAGGGAGAAGAGGGAATGCGCATTTTAAAAAAGCAAAAATAATAAACTGTCCAGCTGACTCAAATTTCTGCAAAAATGCCAGTCTTGTCCTCAGTTGTCTTAGCCTTTATGAAAAAATTATTAATATTTTTTAAATCCATAAATGCTTTTGTTTTAATAATTTGTGAAGATGTCACTATTTCCCATTTAATTTTAAAAAAGTAAATCTGCATGCTTTTCAAAGTCTCTTGATGATGTTCTGGTAATCTCTGGGTAATGCAAGGGATGTTAACATAAGTGAGAATTGGGCACAGAAACATATCAAACTGATATCATATAACATGTTTAACTTTCTCATGTACCACACCATGTATCTATACATGTACATAGTCAGAAAACCTGTGGCAGGTTTTTTTAAATTTTTTTCATATCTAAATTGAAAATTTGTCTCTACTGGAATTAATTTTGTGTTAAGGGTATTAAAAACAATACCAGTCAAGAAATCCCATGATATTGAAGGAAATGAAACACCCTTTAATTGAGGCTGGTTGTCCTTTATTGGTACGTGCAACACTAAGTTACTTTTTGCAAGTAATTTAATTAGGCATTGATTCATATAGGTTTGTGGATCAAATTTTTTCACATATTTATTGTCATATCTGAAAATTATTTTATTAGCACATTTGCCATGCCACCCTGTGAATTTAAATAAGGTAAAACTACAGATTAATTTTAAAAAGCTTATTTTTGTGTTTCAAATATGTATGAACTTCTGAAAGAATCCAATTTTTTTTTAACTTACTGAAATCACTAAAGTTAAACTGAAATTAATTTGGCAGAGTATCTTGAATAATCCTTTTAGATTATGAAATGAAGGAATAGAAGGAAAAAATGAAAGTAGGTTTGGCTTTGTAGAATCTAAAACTGTCAAATTTGGGTTCATTGAAATCATACTGACTACTTGAATTTCATAACAAAATACATTAATCTGACTTGCTTTTATTTTCTTTTAAGAGTTCTTTCTAATTTTTAATGCAGGTCTTCCTTGTCAAAAAAATCTCAGGATCAGATGCTAGACAGCTTTATGCAATGAAAGTATTGAAAAAGGCTACCTTGAAAGGTAAGTGTTGTTTAGAACAAGAGAAGAAAAATGAAAGAGATAAATCAGGGACATTATACTAAAACCTACTTTTTACACAGGTGCTGCCCTACAGATTGTCTTCCAGCTTTCTTCTCTGAAACAGGAAATAGCAGTATACACTGCTTTGTGTTGTAAACTTGGCAGGGTTAAGGATTAAAAATACCATATTGGTAGTTAGAGGAAAGCAGGTTCCTTCCCCTGCAACTTTCCTTCTGTGATGGTGGTTTAATAGAGTGGTTGTGTTACATCTGCCACCTGACTTGCTCCTGTGCTGTTACTTGAAACTTAATATCTTCTCATTTTTCCTGTGCTGTGTGTCACCAAGGATACAGTTAATGCCTTTTGCTCAGTTTATAATTAGGTCATGATATTTAAAGGTGCATTATGTCAGCTGTTTTATTCTAGAAGTTCTAAGCACATGATTTAGTCTTTTTTTAAAAACAGACATACCCAGTACATTTGTCCCAAACTTTTGGCATGTGATCTTTATATAGAATGTATTTTATAAAATCTTTAGTTGATCATCTTAAGTTACTTGAGCAAAAATGAATTGTGAATTGATCTGTTTATTGCATGCTTTTCATCTTGAATGCTATCAGTAGCAAAATAAGTTTAAGCCTGCACAATCCCAATTCTGTCTTGGAGAATTCTGTAAGAAAAAATAAATAAGTTATTTTTTACCTTAGATCAAAATGAAAGTCATCTTTCACACTAACATCTTAACCAGGATGTGTGCTTGTTCTTTCGTGCCATTGTTTAATAGTTTTGTCTATGTGAAGTTCTTCCAATTCATGACTGTGTTGAAATAGAAGTTACAGTTTTGGGATGGTTCCAACAGCTTGTAGTGCTTTACCTATGTTATTGATTATTATATTGAATTTCAGTTTTAACATATAGCTTCATCTCAAAATACCTACAGAATGGGGGAGGGAACAAAAACATTGGATTATCAACTTATGCTAAAATGTTGAATTTTTTTCACTTACAATCTAGGGCTGAATGTCACAGATCTTACACTTAAAACTATTACAGAGGGTGTGTATTTGAACAGTTTCCTATATTTTGATTCCTTTGTGTTTTGTGGCACGTGTCATTCTCATTATTTACTTCCTATTTTTCTGAAATTGATTTTCACTCATTTAAGGTAAGTTAATATCCTCAACAGCCTTTCATTCCCCAGTCTGTTAATAGCTCAGGACTGGTCAAAGGTCACTCAACAGTTGCTTTTTTAAGATGTTTGACAGCTTCTCTTCATCACCTTTTGATTGCAGTTTAACCTTGTGTAAAAATTACAGTCCAAGCTGTGGTTGTAGTTTTGTCTACAGATGTCAGAGACTGATAAATACTGAAACTGGGAGCATGACTTCTTATTGGGAAAGGAGACTCTTTGAGGCACTAAGAATTAAAGGATGCAAAAGATTTGAGCAGAAAGGTGATACCATCAAGAGGATGCTACAGTTCTCAGCACTTTGTATCTGGATTATCAGATGCCTTTCATGCACTGATTGCTTGTGATTCATGTTTTAGGAAGAGCAGAGTCCCAAGCAAATTAAGTTATTATTGAAACTTTACTATGAAATTACCTGGAATTAATTCTATTTTCTATAATTGCAACTTTTTTATATCTATAATACTATATTTTTAAATAATGCAGTGTATTACTTGGTTTGTCTGTGTTTCTTTAGCTCTTTCAAATCTACTTCATAAAGATATTTTTGTGGTCTGTAATTAAAGATAAAAAGACCACACTTGAAAACACATGTACCTAAACCACAAATCAAAGTTAGAGAGAATATTTTCATAGGAATGCAGTTGTATTAGCCAGAGCACATTGATGTAACTACACAGTCCAACTTTTTAATGTTTAGAGCAAATCTAATAATGTATATGTATAATTTTGTTTACTGCAGAGACTAGTTTATTAATACACTCTGATGGAAGGTGTTATCTTTCTGTGCCCCTTTATGATAGGGAGAGAAACAGAGCCAAAAGTTACTAGAGCATCTGGCATCAAATGTATTAAGAAAAACATCAGTGCTTCCAGCAGAAGGCCTATGGAAATTACAGTCAAACGAAAGTCAGATGTCAAGTCAAATAATGGCTGATGCTAATGTCTGAAATGAGCTCAGTTCTTCACACTTTTTTTTGCTTGGAGTTTTATAAGTCCAGAGTTTCCATGTCACTGTTGCATAGCTGCACACACTTGAAAGTATTTCAGATTTTTTTTCTCAACTGAACCTGCCTAAAAAAAAAAAGAATATTCTGACTTTCAATCTTGTAATTCAGATGTACTGCTGAAACAGTTAAACTGCACAACTATCTTGTGACATTTTAATGGCTTTAGACGCAAAGGTTAACGTTCAAATGTGATGTTTGCTCTGTGTTCGAGCACTTATTTAATGAGCTTACATTTTTAAAGATGTGTTCTGCAGGCAGATTGAAACTTGATAGTTGTATTCATTCATGAAAATGTATCTATATAACTTTTTTTCACAAATACCTATATGGTTGTAAGTGCCTGTTTCTGGGAAAAGATAGATAAATGCCTAAATACCATTTTGCTTCTCGTACTTTTTTTTCCTGCCTTGTTATGTTTTAATATCTGAGAACTCTGGCTTGTTAGCTGTACAAGGAATGTTGTCAACTTAAACTTTGGACGGGACTTCATTGCTCTGCGGCTCTTCCTTCAGGAAGATAAAACATTTGTGAAAGGAGCAGTAACAAAATGTATAATAGAGGGCAAGAGAAAAATGCGGTGTCTTAAACCACTGAAAGCAAACTTTCATACCTCTCCCCTGTGGAGAGTTCTGAATCTTGTCTGTGTCTGGGTGATTCAGAGCTTCAGATGGAAACCAAGCACTGACTGGAGTTGGCAGGAGAGGTGTGGAGAACAGCTGAAGCAGGTGCTGTGCTCAGCTGACCACCCTGCCTCTATTCCTGCATTAGAGGCATGTGATGCTCAGTTGGGTTTAATCTGTCATGGCACAGGAGCACTTCCATGTCCCCTTCAGAGCCACCATGGAGGGACAGCACAGGCAACTTGAGCAGCAACTGCTTCTAATGTCTGATATATTTCTCCATGCATATTTACTCTCAGTAAATGTTCTTAAAATCAAAAAGATAATCTGAAGTATACGCTACTTTGAATCAATAGCATTTTTATTTTAAGTTCATAATAAGGGAAATGAAAAAAATCCCTTCCAAATTGTAAGGGACTTAATATCTCAATAGTGTGAGTTATTGAATGAGTTAAACCATTATGAACATCTTTATGATAGTATGATTTATGCTGTTTGTTTTGCTATAATTCTCTATGCTTTTCAATAGTAGAATGTTTTCTATACATACCTGTGGCAATTTTGCTCTAATGTTTAAAAGGTTAGCTAAGTATAGAGCAGACTGAAGGGGGGTTATGTTTTCTCATGTGCTTTTGTTAATTTTATTTGCCTAGTGTTAGGTTTTGTCAATAGCAAAAACTGAAGCAAATTGAAATGCATAAAGATATTTATCTGAAAAAAAAGTGGAATAAATTCTCTCAGTTCTCAGCTGTGTGCTGTATAATGGCCTGCTGACAATTATAATATTACAGGACACAATGGGAAGTACATCAGGAAACATATGAGAAATACTGAGTCATAGTGTAAAGTTGTGTTTTATTTGCGTTTTTGGGGGTTTTTAGGGTTTTTTTAATCTTGCTTGCTCATGTTCTATTGTAGTTCGAGATCGGGTTCGAACAAAAATGGAACGTGATATCCTAGTAGAAGTTAACCATCCTTTTATTGTCAAGTTACATTATGGTGAGTTGCAGAAAAATTCAGTTTTATAGCATGAAAATATGTGTTTGTCAGGATAGTTCCTAATACTTGCTTTGTGGTTCAGAAAATCATAGAACTTCAGTGTGTTAAGTCCCAATTGTGCAGACTTGCTCTGTAATAATTCTCATGCAAAATAAGCACGTGGCTGACTTCATGCAGTGTTAAATCTTTATAGGACAAAGAGTCTGTAGCTCTTTGCATTATTAAAAAGCAGTTACTTCTTAATAACTAGCCCTTATTTTCTGAAACCGCTAATCTTTTGTATGACATACACTTTTTTTAAGTTATTTCTTACAGTTGCTTTGTTTACTCTGTAGAAAATGTATGCAGTAGCATTAATTTCCACTTGCATCAAAATTGGTGGAAATTAGCCTGTTAATTTTAATAGTATGATTAGCTGTAACAGAATACTTACGTTTAAGGGGGGAGGATATCAGTACTTTTAACATGTGAAAATAAAAGTGGAATTTCTTGTTTGTTTGGGTTTTCCAGTTCATATTTTTCTTTCAGGGTTTGTTTTTTCCTACAGTTAAACCTCATGTCTCTCTCACTTTCTCATGTGGCCTAAATTATGTACCTTTCACTATTTTATGTGCCATTGTTTTGCAAACTAGACTAAATGTCCCTGTTAAGCTGAGTTTCATGGAAACCCTCCATGGAAAGAGATTTTAGAAGATGTATTAGTTATTAGTTTGCCCTTTTACATCTAGCTTCTTACATTAAAATCTGGAATAAAATGCTGGCTACCCTAAGTAAAGATTCTTTTTAAAGAAATTTTATTGGTGATTTGCCTTACTTTCACATAACATGGGAATTACTTGGTCTGTGGTACAGGATCAGTTACCTAACTCATTTCAATACATTTTTTCCACAAAAGAGAAAGTAAAATTAATTTTAATAATGAAAATATTGGTGAATTATTTGGTATGTTATTTTCCTGATCATGGGTAAAGTTAGGTGATTTTTTTTTTTTTTTAATTTATCCTTTCAGCTTTTCAAACAGAAGGGAAGCTGTATCTTATTTTGGATTTTCTCAGGGGAGGAGACTTGTTTACACGTTTATCCAAAGAGGTACACTTTTTTAATTTGAAAAATCATCTGTTGATAGAGTTTGACTATAAGTTGTCTGTATCAGGAGAGTTTACATTTTAAATTCCATTTTCATTGAATAAAATCTTTATTTGTTTTTAACCAGGTATGTTTTTTGTATGGTTGGATTATTTTGCATAGAATAGTCACTTCAAGGAGGGGCTGATGGCAATTTACGTTACTTCTGAAAAATGTCTTAGACAAGAGTCTTTTTGTGCTGCTTTTTATACATGGCAAAATTTTTTTCTGTTGCTACCATGTTTCAATATAAGACTCAGAGCCTGGATTTATACAAGGTGAATGTGTTCAAATTAACTGATTTGTCTGGTTTTAATATCCAGAATTCAGGGGCAGGTAAGATCTATTCTTTTTTTACCAATAAATGCAAAACTGCATTATGTATGAATATTTTAAAAGCGAGAATTGTATTCCACTTATTTTAGTAATTTTCAAAAAGTGAATGTTTTGCCTCTGTCCTGGTGGTAATATGCCTGTGTTGATATAGGAAATAACGACTTTAAAGAGTTTCATTACCTCAATTTAATTTGATTATAATTCCTGAAATAAATGTCAACATCTAATATATCACTGTATTTTTTGAAGTTTTTGTTTTCCATTACTCACATTCAAAAACTTGTAGCAAATATCTGTTAGGATAGAAATTATATCCAATGTGTATCTGGTAGTCTGGACTTGCAGTTGTAGCTGCTTTCCATTTTCCTTTGCTATGACAGTATCTGGGACATCTGGATCACCACTGCAAAGCTATATCGTTATTAAGAGGAGAGTAGAATGGAATTTACTTTATGGATAGATGTATCCTTACTTCTGTACTGACCACATAAATTATTACATTTATTTTGATGATGCCATCTGTTTCAAGTTGCCTTTTGTCATTTGTTTTGCCACAGAAAATGAGTAAGTTATTACTGCTCTAAAATTGAGATAGTTTTCTCTTGAAGTTCATAGTCCATTTTTGATTCCCCAAAAAAAAATGTATATTGGCTTTCTGCTGAGGGCTTTTTCATCTTGAGCCACTTGCATTTTATGAAATTTAATGTGGTTAGATGAGAAATATTTATTATAGGTGCCTGAATCTAAGCAAAGTGTTCATAACTGGTGAGTGAAATGGGCATGCTGGATGCTATTAATGTCATCCTCATACCAATCCATGTGATTTTGAAATAGATCAGATGAACTAAAAGTTGTTGCTTTTTTCTTGTTGACTACAAAGGGAAAAGTGATTAATTCAAAGCTAGATGTCTGCAGATGTTTAAGGTTAGGAACGATGAGTCCCGTGCAATGGTTTCAAAGAATGTAGTGTGGGTGTATTATCCTCCTCATGGGATCTTTTATTATTTGAGCTTTTAAATGTTTCTTATAGAGATTTCCCTTCTTGAATATGCCTGCACTAAATATTGTCTCTTTTGTAGAAGTAACATCAGCAACAACCTTTTGTACAAGCTTTAGTATTGTTTTCACTCTTGAAACTACAAAGGGGAAAATATATTCTCCATTTTTAACTCTTGTTTTAAAATCATGTTCATCTTTGTTCCCTATTGCCATTCTTTTTTCCAGGTCTGTATGCTTTATCTTAAGGTATTAGTCTAAGATTCTAAAAACAAAGCAAATGAAATAACTGAGTACTAACTGAAATAGAATCAAATCATGCAAAATCTTTTATTATTTTTATAATTTTCTGCAGTCTCAGAAGAGTTAAATTGTAATGTGTTCTGTCAGGGATCACAGCAGCTGATCTATTGGGACAATATGTTCATTTCAATGAACATAAACAGAGACTAGTTTATCTTCCTAATCCAAAAAGTGGGATTGCTACCTGGGATCCTCCCTGTGCTCTTATACAGGCTGTTTACTTTGTTTACTCTTCCATCTGCCTTTTCTGCAATTGCATCTCAGGCTGTACCTTGGGCCTTTTCCCATCACTGTAACTTCTTTCTCAGAATACCTAGAGACAGTCTTTCCAAAACCAAAATACATACACTTTTCTTACCTCAAACTTTGTTGATGAAATTCAAGCATTTGGACTTCTTTGGTCCATTTGTTGTCTGGAAATGAAATGGTCCCATCCAACCAAGAAGTAGTTGCATTCTTCAAGTGCTTCCAAAATATTTCAGTTTCACTACAATGTGTCTGTCTGTTCTCTTGAACAATCAGAAACAGATAATCTCCCGGTTTGCAGAAAGAACAATATATTGCCTTTAAAAGTCCTTTTTCAAGTATGTCCAAGTATTTCAAGTATGAAATAGTGTGGGTTATAAAATCCTAGGTTTTGTGTAACCAAGAAATTTGAATTTTTTAGTGTTTTGCATAGAAATGAATTCAAGTAATATAAGAAACCCTTCTGAAAAACCACTGTTGTTACTGTTTAGTTGGTGCTGGTGTAACCTTTACAGATTTCATATGTGAAATACATTGTGTTACTTTTTCAGGTGATGTTCACAGAAGACGATGTTAAATTTTATCTGGCAGAATTAGCACTTGCTTTAGACCATCTACATAGTCTTGGAATAATATACCGGGACCTAAAACCAGAAAAGTAAGGCTCCTCTGTGAGAAATGCAGTGTATTAATTTCATTTCTGTAGTACTTCTACCTATGCACGTTTTCCCAACTGTTACTTCAGTAATTTACTAAATAAATTGAACAGAGGGATGTGGGAGAGGTTGATGAGCTGTTTTCCTCTAGAAGGATGGATTTCATCTATTTCAAAGAGGAAAGATGATCCTAGCTTAGGAGCTAGAGGGGCTTGTTGAGAGAACTTTAGACTCTGTTTGAAGGGGAATGGGGACAAAGCCAGAGATAAGCCTGGGTGTGGCATGCCACTCTTTGAGGGACAGTGTTCTACCACCGTCCTTTGGTCTGCCATAGCAGTGGAATTAGGGGATGGAGATCCTTGCAGCAACAAGGATAAAAGGATTATCAGTGTGTTAGAAATCCCAGAAGACAACAAAAAATATTTGTAAAAATCAGCAACAAAAGGAGGGCCAAGGAGAATCTCCATCCTTTGTTGGATGTGAGGAGAAACATAGTGACGAAGGATGAAGAAAAGGCTGAGGTACTTCATGCCTTTCTTGCCTCAGCCTTTAATAAGAAGACCAGTTGTTGTCAAGGTACCTGTCTCAGTGGAAAACATAGAATGGGAGCAGAATGAAGCCCCCATAATCTAGGATGGAATGGCCAGCAGACTACTGTGCAACTTAGAACCTCAAAAGTCCATGGGACCGGATGGAACTCACCTAAGAGTACTGAGGGAGCTGGTAGAACTCACCAAGCCACTTTCAATCATTTACCAGCAGTCCAGGTCAACCATGGAGGTCCCAGGTGACTGGAAGCTGGCAAATGGAACACCCATCTATAAGAAGGGTTGGAAGGAGAAGCAGGAAACTACAGGCATGTCAGCCTGACCTCATTGTCAGGGAAGGTCATGGAGTCATCCTCTTGAGTGCCATCATGTAACGTGTACGGGACAACCTGGGGTTCAGGCAAGGCCAGGCTCATTTTATGCAAGGCAGGTCCTGCTTGACCAAGCTGATCATCTTCTATGATGAGGTGACCTGCTTAGTGGATGAGAGAAAGGCTCTGGATGTTGTCTGCCTAGACTTCAGTAGAGCCTTTTGTGACATCCCACCCTTAAGGTAAAAGGAGCACTCAAGATTTGTAAATGCTCATAGTGGAAAAAAAACAAAAGTCAAAGGGTCTGAAAAAAATCACAAGCTTTTATTAGTAAATTACGTACCTGGCATGGAAATTGATATTTTAGTTTCTGACCTATATAAAGCACATGACAGTGGGGTTTGGATGGAGGGATAAGATGAAAAGGAAGAGAGGGGGGAAAAAAAAAAGGTGAATTAAAGAGGGGGGAGAGAAAGAGGACAAGAGAAAAAGGTATCAATCTTGGCTCCAGTGTCAGTCCAACCGATGGGATATCCAAAGTCCAGGGGACCCCACCTGGGCTTAGTGGGGGTATGTTTTTATAGATGGGTTTCCCTGCTGTGAAGGTAAGTTTCTCGTTTTCTATACAAATTAATTGTTATGCACAGTCTCTTCTTTCAGACCTTTCTGGAAATGGGTTGGAGGTCTCTGGGGATATTGGGTGATCTTTTCTTCCTCTACAGTCCATGCCTGCTTCTCAGCCTCATTCGTGAGCTTGTGTTGTACTGGGTTGTGCTTATCTTCAGGAATTAGAGCAAGGATGTTTGTCCCAGAAAAGTGGTGCCCTATCTCTTCATGGCCTCTTCTTTGGGCACGTCTTGTTCCTTCTCACAGCATGTTATTACCAGCAATCCTTGCTTGTTACTAGCAATTCTTATCTGTTATTACCAATAATCTGTGGTTGGCTCCACAGCCAGATGACTTTCAGTGTCTGAGACATACGCGTTAGCCCCTTATCTTCTGTCATTCTATGCCTTTGACACTGTTTCAGGAGAATGCTGTGCTGTCCCACAGCATTCTCCTGGAGAAGGTGGCTTCCCATGGTGTGAACGGATACACTCTTCACTGGGTAAAGAACTGATTGGATGACCAGGCCCAGAGAGTGGTGGTGAATGGAATTACATCCAGCCAGAGGCTGGTCACCAGTGGTGTTCCCCAGGACTCTGTGTTGGGACCATTCCTGTTTAACATCTTCATTGGAGACCTGGATGAGGGGATTGAATGCCCCCTGAGCAAGTCCACAGACAACACCAAGTTGAGTGCAAGTGTTGATCTGCTGGAGGGCAGGAAGGCAATGTTTGCATATGGCACTTGAGGACATGCTTTAATGCTTCCCTCCACGTAAAGTGCAAAGTGGAAAAGGAAGGGGATGGGGCCTGGGTCATGTCTTACCCCCAGGATGAAATGCAGCTGGAGGAACTAAAACCACTGTGTAGGGGGTGTTACAAAATCCAGTTCTTGGATACTTTGCATGCTTTGCAATGCCATGGTACTCAGTGGTGGTCAAGGACAGTTGGCATCTCAGAGAAGTGTGGCCTTTCTTGTGAGTGAAGTGTAAAGGTGGAAGCCTAAGGTCTGCTCCAAGTATAGGGCCTGTGGGTCCTGTCCTTTTGTACAACGTGAGAATATTTATTACTTGATGTTATTTGAAGTGGTCAACAACCTTTGAAATGGTAATTACAAATGAATACCTGTTTTGTATACATATGAAAACATACCTGGTATAAGACAAACAGAACTATGCCTCTATTTTTAACACTTATGATAGTGCTGCGTGTGCTGCAGATGGCCAAAACTGAAAGTTCAGTATAAATGTTACTACATACTGAATTTAATCAAATAGTTAAATAAAACTATGATAAACTGATTGTTTCTTAGTCTTTAAAAAGAATGGAAGGAAAAGAAAATGTATAGTCTGAAAGTATCTTCTAATAATTCATTTTCATGCATGTTTAATTCTGCCTGTCTTTGTGTATCCTCGTCTGTTTATTCCTAAATGTTGTCAGTATGTTGACTGAAACAACACTTAGAAGATATTTTAATTAGTTTTTTATGTTCTTTTTATTATTTTTTAGCATCCTGCTTGATGAGGAAGGACATATCAAATTGACAGGTGAATAAAGAAATTGCAATAGTAGGATCATTTCTGTTCACAGTAAAATCTTTGCATTTTCCTTTTGGTAAACCAATATGATAAAATAAGTAATTTTAACTGATAAGTAATTTAATTGTGGAAGCAAGTATGTAATTAGCTTAAAATAAATGAAATACATAAATATTTCAATAAGATACCTGCTTTACAAGTATATCTGGTGTTATGGGCCTATAATAATGTGGAGAGGGAAGGAGAATCCTGTAATTCCCATATTAGTATTTGATTGTATATACAAATGATAAAAGCATAACATTTCACATTATGGTAAAAGTATCAACCTTGATTTTTTTTTTTTTAAATTACATTTGAAACTATTTCTTTTTTCTTTCAGATTTTGGCTTAAGTAAAGAGTCAATTGATCATGAAAAAAAAGCCTACTCTTTCTGTGGAACAGTGGAATACATGGCACCAGAAGTTGTTAACAGAAGAGGCCATACGCAGAGTGCAGACTGGTGGTCTTTCGGTGTTTTAATGGTAGGTTTCTGGTAAATGTACATAATAGCAAAACTGTGCTTTGCAAGGTCTGGTGAAATAAATCAAACACTAACCCCTAAGGTGAGATTTACATAAATTTTAACTACAAAGGAAGTCTAAATTGTGTGAAATTATTAACACCACAGAGTTTGGATCAAGAACAGGGACTAGGTATCATATGGACACCAACAATATGCCATATTTTTATTATCATTTAATTCAAATACTTTACATTTGTAGTAGCTTGAATGTTTTGAGTACCAAGAGGAATATGAAAGTATACAGAAAAATACTGTCTATTCCAAAGTGGGGAAGAAATTTAGATCCGAAATTTAAATTTGAATTTACATTCAAGAGGAAAAAGAAGATTGGTGACTCCCTAGTTAGAGTCTACGGTGTAATTACAAGTTACTGGAATAATGGCAACTGTTGTTCTCACACACTGAAATTATCTAAATGACACTGAGCTGATACAGGATATAGTTGCTCAGTTGCTTATGGCTTTTTTGTGAGGGGTAATTACTGTAAAGTTGCAGGATCAGGGGAAATATTATATATATGGAGTATGAATTGGAAAAGAATAATAGATTGTGTTTGGTATTTAAGGAATGCTGAAAGACTTTCCATATTTAAAATATCTGTGCATTTTTGACATGGAGATTAAATAATTGTATAAATGTATTCATTCTTACTGCTTCTGCTACATATGCCTGTAACAGTACAATTAATGTGTGTGCTTTATAGTACAAGAAAGACTCTTGGGTCTGAAAATAGGTCGTCCTATTGATTTATGATGATTAGAATGCTGTTGTGATCTGAAAACTGACTATGTAAAAGTAGCACCTGATCACTCTCTTCAAACAAGCCCACACTCCTCACAACCACACATTTTATCACTAAGAACAATTAAAAGATAATTACAGTGTAGTTGCAGGATATTTGTTGTTGATAACACAAACATAATTAAACTTCAGCTTTAATTTGTAAAGCTGGAAAACATAGTTTGGTGTTTATCAAGTGGATATGGTATAATTGAAAATTGCTGAAAAATGTTAGCTGTGACTGGGGCAGCTTTCACGGTCTTAAGTGCACTGCATGTTAAATACTTTGGCTTCTACTTTGAATGCAAAAACATTACCTTAAAACCCAAATTCTGTAAATTAGTATATGAAATGCAGTGCAGTTTTCTCTATGACATATATTGGTTGCTTGCATTTATAGTTTGTAACTTTCATAGACAATCTGTAAGTATCCAGTTTTAGCTCATTCTTAATTTGAGTTGATCAAAAATTCAAATGATGGTTGGTGTAGCCTAAGTACACAGTAAATAGAGTGAACAGAAGTTACAGCACAGAAAGGGAGACTTTAAAGATATTTCAACAAATCATTTGGCTTCTTTTCTTGCGCTGCTAGACACTAAGTATGCTTAAGCCATTGTTAAGAAATGTATTCCAATTTGTCCTTTAAAACAGTGACAGCTTTAAGGGATGCCGCACAAGTAAAAACATTCATTTTAAGTTTTCAAAAGCACTGAGGTACTCTCCTTCTGAAATAAAACATAAGTAGGGAAGGCCAGTGTTGGCTTACTATTTAAGTACTATTGGCCTATTAATGTTGGAATATAGTATTTGGGAGGGGTGACAAAGAATACATGTGTTGACCTGTTAATGCAAATGTGTGTGCTTGTGACAAATTGGGAGCTTGCTAAAGAAACTATATTTCAAGCAAGTGTAAGTGGAGCACTCCAAATTTACCTTTTTAAAAAGGTTTTATTTTTTCAAGTGCACTTTGTGAAGATCTTTCTAAACCAAAAACAAACAAAACTTTTTTTTCTTCTTATGGTTCTGGCTTATCCCTCTCATATCTTTCTCATAATTGTCTTAAGCGTTAAGGTTAAAAGTAGGCTTTTTTCATATTGGCATTATTATTAAATTTAATTTTTTTAAATATATCTGTAGAAAATATTATTTAGAGTATAAAATATCTAGCAGTAGTGAAGAGATGGTAGTAAGAAATCAAATTTTATTTCAATAAAATGGTGTTTTAAAGAATACTATTTGGTGTTTTAAAGAATACTATCAGTACAACTTCATGCTCTTATTGTAGATCTACAAATACTACAGTCGCACATTATTTGTTCAAGTTATCCACATACATTTTATATTTAGGAGGCTGAATGTTTGGGTCATACCAGAAAAGAGGGGAATAGAGGATACCTTGTGTTCAGGATGACTTCAGTTTGCATAAGCTATTCAGAGGGTTCCTTTATGATTTTTTTAATTTTGATGTTGTTAACTGTATGCCATGAACTTGCATTGAACTAAATTATTTAGCAATTTTTAAACCAAAAAAATCAGATTTCTGCCTAAGTGCTGGCTACCATGCCTGCTGCCAGACTGCTTTCACTGCCTCACATCTGATATCCCTGCAGTATACTTGCAGTCCAGCAGGAGCACCTTTATATTTATCTATTTTTACTCAGTCGCTTTCAGAACAAATCAGTATTTTAGCAGTGTCTGTTGCTTACTGCCAGGCACTGTAGAATGTGCATGCACGTACTGTGTAGCTCTTCCATGTTCCTTCAGGCTTTATTTCCACTGTATGCATACAGTAACCACTTTCCATCATGCATGTCTTTGTCAATCAGCTAACCTTTTCCCCTTCCCAATGAAGGCTATGTACATGCCAATTTTCAAAATTTTGCCCTTTTTAAAAATTTCTGCATGAGGAGAAATCATCATTAACTTTTGAAAGGAAAACCTTTTTCCCTATCCCCCTCCCTTTTGAAAACTAAAAATACAGCTGTATAGATCAAGTCTTCCTAGAACAAACTTTTTAGGCAGAAATGAAATACAGAACGTTATAGTCTAAATTGTTCAGATGAAAGCATGTAAAGCGAGGTATCAATATAGGAAAATATTTTGCAGCTTTTAAATTGACAAAGGCTGCTCAATGTTCTTGGCAATTTAAACTGTACAATGAAGTTGTTTTGTGCAGACTTGATTGTTAACATGCATGAATTTTGGAAGGTTAAGATGCTAAGTAGTTTTGTCAAAAATTAGTTTTTGTCCAGGTAATGTAATTGATGAAAGTTTTACTCTATACAGTTTGAAATGCTCACTGGTACTCTACCTTTCCAAGGGAAAGACAGAAAAGAAACCATGACTATGATTCTCAAGTGAGTACACTCTTATTTATATATCTCATCAGGTATTCTACAGGGATGCCCTCCGGGCTGCAATATCTAATTTCTACTCTTCCCTCATTTTCAAAGGTACTGGTAAATCCTCACTCCCTATTCCATATTATTAATTCCCTTTGCTGCCTATCTAATTTGCTTTACTATTCCTCTGCCATACCAGGTACAAAGGATTTCATAGTAGCTCTTTAATCTATAATAATAACTTCTCCAACCATATGATCTTGCCCATCTTATTTCCATAATATTTTTTAACTTTCTTATCCTTTTTGATAACCTGTGCATTTTTTTCCTTCTTGGGTTTTTTTTCCTTTGTTTTAGGCTTTTGGTGTTTTTTTGAGAAAGTATTTTCACTCCTTATGCTTCTTTATCGTACCAGCTCCTCACCCTACCTCTTTATATTAATGGTGCTGCCAACAACTTGCCTCCCCAATGCTCCTCCCTTCTGTACTCTCCTGTGACTTGCCTAGGATCCAATTTTCCCCTTTGCTATTTTCAGCATAGATTTTGCATTAGCTCTATTGTGGGAATTGCTTCCCTTCATGCAGTTAATGTTCCTGGTTTTGCTAATGAAGATCTGCTTTTTTCCTTGCCAATTCCCCACGTGTTCTCTAAACGAATACAACCTATGGCGTAACCGCCCCCTTTTTGGGACTGTAGCCAAACACTGTGCAAACAAGTCTGTTTCCTCATATCACAGGTTCACTTCTCTGTTTCCATCTTTTTTTAACTAATAGCATTTTTTTTTTTTTACATGGAAGCTCATAAGACTATCTTAGTTTTCTCATTTGTTTTCTGCTTCATTGTTTATCATTGTTCTCAGTACTGTTAACCACTTGCCCACCCATATATCAAAGATGGAATTTCTTTTGCACCAACAGCCTGTTTTCAAAAATAAACGTATGGAACTCTTTCATCTTCTCTCTAAGTAATTAGAATGTGAAAACCACTAGAAAACACACTCATTATTTTCATTGCTTTTGCTTTCATAATGCATACATGTTATGTTATTCTTTGCCCTTGTTTTTCTTCATCTTATTTGCAAATATATTTAGTGATGCTAGTTTCTTCTGCTGCATCAGCACCATGCCAGATCAAATCTTCATGTTGTGATTATTAAATGTCTTTAACTAAAAAGTTCTATCTATTCACAGCAAGCATAAACTCCTTCTGACCACCTCCTATTTACAAGAAGCCAGTCTGAGATAGTTCTGCTGCACTCTCACTTGTTTCAGGAGCCATGCATTTTTTTTCTACCTGTGTCTCATGAGTCACATCTTTCTCTTCTTCTCTTTGCCTGCATGTGACTCTGCTCTGTTCCTCAACAGTCTTTTCACTGTTGCTATAAATATCTTCTGTATTCAGCTGCTATTTAGAATATCCTTGCATCTTTCCAGGTAATTGAAGTTCATAGTCATTCATAGCCCAGAGAGTGGCACTGAATGGAGTGAAATCCAGCTGGTAGCTGATCACAACTGGTGTTCCCCAGGGGCCAGTCCTGTTTAACATCTCTATCAACAACCTGGACAAGGGGATTGAGTGTACCCTCAGTTTGCAGGTGCCCCCAACCTGGATAAGAGGGAATGTGGATCTGCTGGAGGATAGGAAGGCTCTGCAGAGGGATCTGGACAGGCTGAATCAATGAGATGAGGCCAGTAGAGTGAGGTTCAGTGAGGCCAAGTGCCAGGTCCTACACTTGGGTCACAACAACCTCAGGGAACACGCCAGGCTTAGGGAAGAGTGGCTGCAAAGCTGCCTGGCAGAAAAGCACCAGGGAGTGTTGGTCAACAACTGCTGAACATGAGCCAGCGTCTGCCCAGGTGGCCAAGAAGCCAATGGCATCGTGACCTGTATCAGCAATAGTGTGGCCAGCCAGACCAGGGCAGGGATTGTCCCTCTTTACTCAGCACTGGTGATGCCACACCTTAAATCCTGTGTCCAGGTTTGGGTTTCTCACTATGAGGATATTGAGGTGCTGGAGTGAGTCCAGAGAAGAGCGACATAGCCAGTGAAGGATCTGGAGCACAGGTCCTGTGAGGAGCATCTGAGGGGTCTATCTGGGTTTGTTTATCCTAGAGGAAGCTGAGGGGAGACCTTATTACTCTCTACAACTCCCTGAAAGGAGGCTGAAGCCAGGTGGGGGTCAGTCTCTTCTCCATAATAAGAAGCAACAGGATGAGAGGAAATTACCTCAAGTTGCACTATGTGAGGTTTAGATTGAATATTGGGAAAAAATTCTTCATTGAAAGGGTTGTAAAACATTGGAACAGGCTGCCCGGGAAACTGGCTGAGTCACCATCCTTAGAGGCTTTTTAAAAAGATGTGGCACTTAGGATATGGTTTAGTGGTAGACTGGATGGTAGTGGCTTAATGGTTGGACTTAATAATCTTAAAGGTCTTTTCCAACCTAAGCAATTATAGGTTTCTATGATCCCGTAATTACTTTCAGATTTCATTTGAGAATGTATCTCTTAATGCCCTTTCCAGCTTCTTTCTTTTTTCACCTTCTAGACTTGGCAATTGTTATTAGTTTCAAATAGCTGCACAGAAAGTGTGCTATGATGTAATGATTTTACTCTCTTTTTCATGTTTCATACACTTATGAATATTATCTTGCATAGAAGTGTTTTGCTTTTGGTAATATAAGCAGCTGAAAACCAGAAGATATTTTAAAGTGTTTTCTGATAAGTTCACAGTTTTTTTTCCTGGCCTATGTTTTCTTTTTATTTTCTGCATAACTAGTATATTTTTCCCTAATTTTTTCATAAAACATTAAAATGGACAGGTGTGCATATGAATTCCTGTTTTTATAGTGTATATTTATGATATATTGCTTTTCTTACCTTCCGTTCCTAAAAATCCGCAGAAAATGCACTCTTCTTACAACAAATGTTTTTTTGGGTTCTTTATTTCTCACAACATTATCAAGACAAATTTTTTTTTATTCTTGTGTGTTTTACCTAAAACTGGGAAAATCTGCAGTTTGAAAAAAATCATAAATTGCAGCAATGAAGTTAAATTTTGAAACATCTTTTCTCCTTTACTGAAGAGGTGTGCCTTCAGACAAAATTTTGTCGCTGTCCATCAGGAATGTCAGAAAAAAATTGCTGTCACTCATGTATTGCATAATATAGGAACTCTAAGGACTTGGCAATTGCCTTTCCTTCTCCTCCGTCATGTGCCTGATACAGGACTTTGTGCAAAGTGCTCCTACGTGATGGAGAAGGAGCAGTGAGTCTTGAATCACTGTGGTTTACACAAGGGCCTCTCATTCACTCCACCGTGGACTGCAGAACATACCAGTCCTTTAGAATTTCTTCCACATATTGTTTCTGTTTATTGGGTCACTTCTCCATAAGATTAATTGTACTTATGTTTTTGGCCTGGCTTTAGATTCTTTTAGGTAGTTGACCATGCTGAACCTCCAGAGCTGCATCCAAGTCTTGGAGCTGTTTTGGATTGTAACAGGACAAAGAATCCTGCCCACTCCAACACAGTCCTGTCATAGCTGTCTGTTCTCAGGCCTTCAGTAACATTGTAAATGATACCATTGGGCCTCTCCAGTCAGTGTTCCCTGCTTCCTGCTGGCATTGTAGCTCTGGGATACCTGACTATGAGCTGAAATGACGTCGAGTGAGCATGCAGTGAACTCACAGAATATAAAGTGCATGACTAAGATTCAGCTGCCTGTGGTGCATGCAAGTCAGGAAGCATTGGATGGCTCCCTGCCCATTCCTCCTCTCTGTTGGTGGCCTTGATCTGTCTGTACTATGTTCTGGAAGAGCCCAAAGAAGCCAAAGTTTTTCAGATTTTCCTCCTTCCTGCCCCTAGCTTTTCTAATGCTGAAATGAATAGAAAATTTAGTAAATTCTACTTTTAAACTTATGAATAGTCAATCAGTGGCAACACATATGCACTTACTCAAATGACACAGATGTGAATATCTACAAATACCTGGAATACAAGACAAATCAGGTTTTCTGAAACACAGAGAGCTTGTGTCATGAGGTGTTACAGAAAAACACAAGCTGCAGGTTGAATTAGTGATGGAAAGGAGGGAATTATATCCCTACTTACCATTATCAAAGTTATAAGAAAAAGTAAGCCCTAGTGAGAGAATACAGGCTGAACGTTAAATGGAGAGTAAGAAAATATGGCAAGGATTACAAACCAAAATTAAATTAAGTATAAAAACTTGAATCTAAAAATTAAAGTCTGGCAAGTTGAGAAAGTAATATTTGAAACAGATTGGGGAGGGGAGCAAAAAGGAAGAGAGAAGTGTGGGGAGGGCTGGTTTTTTTTTTTTTTGCCTGCTACTTCTGCAAGGTCTTTCCCACCTCAACTCAATTTCTGTATTTTAGTTTAGGTTTGCTGGGTGTTCTTGGTGTGTGTCATAGTGTGGTAGTTTTCTCACTCCTTGTAAACTGTCTTTTATATAACTGTCAGAATGCTTTGTTTGATGTAATTTGCTAGTAACTGGACCTATAAGTGGATCAAAGCATATTATGAAAATTTACAAGTTTATAAACTGCTATCCTGTAGCTATTCTTCTCTACATGTTTTTCTACCTCTTCCTTAAGTTCTTGAGTCATTACTGAAAATACTACACTACTCAAAAAAAAAATTTAAAAATCAAACATGTTTACATGACTGACAGCACTTTTGCTCTGTGTCTGATGTCTGAAGGCAATTTCTCAGTGATGCTACTTCATTTATTATGGACTTGTTGAATGACAAAGGAGAGGGGGAGTGCAGAGTTAATTCTTACCTAGATATGTTTGTATACTATTAATTATTTTTTTTCTATAGGGCCAAACTTGGAATGCCCCAGTTCTTGAGTCTTGAAGCACAGAGTCTCCTGCGAATGCTCTTCAAAAGAAACCCAGCAAACAGATTAGGTAAAGTTTTTAGCAGAACATTTTAAATTTGATCCTAATATGCATAATATCAGTGATCATTAAACTGACTAAAATTTTGTTTCTTGTGTAAAATAGGCTTTAAAGTAAGTGTAGTTTGATCTTCAAATGATTACACAAGTATTATCATTTCTGCTAGTCATACATCTAAAATTAATGCAAAGAAATAAGAAGTATAATTTGTTAGCCCGTTCCTTTGACCAAGAAGAAAATAATTGAGAGACATTTTTCTTCCTTATATAAGGAGCAGGGCCAGATGGAGTAGAAGAAATTAAGAGGCATGCATTCTTTTCCAAAATAGATTGGAATGTGAGTATCTAATTAAAAATCAATCCAGTAAATTTCTTGGTTAAGTCTTCTGTGGTATCATATAACTTTTCCATTTACAATGTGTTCCTTCTCTTCAGAAATTGTACCGGAGAGAAATTCATCCTCCTTTTAAACCTGCAACTGGCAGACCTGAAGATACATTTTATTTTGACCCTGAGTTTACAGCAAAAACTCCAAAAGGTAAAGAGAGATGAATAAGACAATTTACATATTCCAAAGACACAATTTGCATTTCAAAATTTTTCATTCAAAATTCGATAGAAATTGTTGTCCTTACAAATTTAAGGTGTTACCAAAATTTTGGTACTTAGTCTCATACCTACATGTTAAAAGACTTTGCTTGTAAGTAGATGATGTGTTTTTCAGATTCGCCTGGTATCCCACCCAGTGCTAATGCACATCAGCTTTTTCGGGGATTTAGTTTTGTAGCTATTGCATCAGATGATGAAAGTCAAGCAATGCAGACAGTTGGAGTGCATTCAATTGTCCAGGTGGGTACATCTTCTAAAAAAAATCAGTGCTGTCTCTTGGTGGATGGATTGTTTCCTTGTCACAGGATGAAGTATCACACAAAGTCATTGTCATTCTTTATACAAGAAAAGTAAAGATCAGATTATTTTATCCAAACAAAATCTCTGAAGGTGCAGGACCTGTTTAATTATGGAGCAGCTACAGGTCCAAATAGGCGGCTTCAGCCTTAAATGAAAACATTTTACCATCTGTACTGTATTAACTCTTTAATGCCAGGCCCTGACTATAAGGTGGAGTGGAATAACAGATATATTGATTTATTGGGTTTTTTTCCCCCCATACACAAAAATGTCAGTGTATTCCTGCAATGAAGTAGTAGGAGGCATTGGAGTATAACTGCAAGTTGTTTCTGGATGTTCTGGACTGCTTCTTGGAATCCGTGACCCAGGACATATTCTGTCCCTCCCAAGCCACTTTAAATTAATTTGCTAGTCTGTGCTATTTTGTGACTTACTCCAGTGTATCATACAAGTCAGTGTTACAGTGCACACTCAAGCTTTAGCTTCCTTCATGTATTTGAATGACTCCAGTAGAGTCTCCTGTATTAATAATTGTGAGGTTGTCAGCTGGAAGAGGATACCTCTGCAAAAATTGTATTTCTACCTCCTCTTTGCTTTTAATAATTCTAATTACTGAGTCATGAAAACCAGCTCATGATCTAAACTGTGGTGAAGACTTCTGAACATATAGGTAGGAATAAAAAAGGTGTGATGTATGATTTGGTTTATTTGTATTTTTCTCTGCACTAGTATTTTGCAAGTGCCTGACAAAATTTTAAAAAAACCCACAATTTATATAGAACATGAATAGCCCTAATATTTCTCTAACACTCCCATGTCTAGAATTGTCACAGACACGCTGTTCTACACATTACTGTTTCATGTGTAATAACATTTTTTTAAAATATAACTTTAGATCCTTTTTTATTCTCAGTAAGCTTTCTGATTTGATATATGCATCAGAATTATTTCTGATCCTGATATCTTGCTAAAAGTTTCTGCAAGCTTCTCTGTGCTGCTTCTTTCCCTCACAGTTTTGTAGATGGCATTATTTCTCTTTGTGTACGGTTTCCTTCTCTTGTTAAGGTCTGTTTCTGTGCTGCCTTTCCTCTGTGCCCCTCAACAACTTCCTCACTCCTATTTCCTCTTTTCTGTGCTGCAGGATACCCAGATGGTTTCCTGCAAATGCTTTGCATCCTTTGCACAAACTCCATGCACTAGAACACCATTTCCTTCCCTTACAAGAGTGAACACTTGTCCTCCTTTCAGCTTTTTATTTCTGTGAAAGGATTTTTGACTGCCATTCCATGCAATCCCTGCCAATTTGATTCTATTCAGTATCTCTAAATTTTCCAGCTGGCATTCATCTGACTAATCAGATAATAGAAACAGTGATATTTCTTTACCATTGTTATATCACTATTTTATCTTGAAGTCTTCTGATTTTCTTAGGTTTCAAGTTTCTATCTTTAAATTAATAAAGCAGTAGTCAGAAAAAAATGTTGTCAGTTTCTAAAATACAGTGTGCATTATTTACAGTGTGTAGTAGAATCATCAGTTTAAAATTTTAAGCAAATCAGTAGGATTTTTTGAAAAGTTATTTTAATAAAAAAGATCAGTTACATATTAAGAATATTCATCAATTGATAATGTTATTTTGGTAGCAGTTGCACAGGAACAGCATTCAGTTTACTGATGGATATGAAGTAAAGGAAGATATTGGAGTTGGCTCTTACTCTGTCTGCAAGAGATGTATTCATAAAGCTTCAAACATGGAATATGCTGTAAAGGTAATTACTTTGTTGTAAACCACACTTTTCAGTATTTAGCACTGGGCATCTTTTATTTGCCATAGAAAGACATAGAGATTAAGAGTAATTTTTTTTTAATATGAAAATATTTTATATGCAGCTGTAAAAGTAAATTCGTAAATTCTCAGATGGGTAAGGAGTTCATTACAGTCTTCAGTCTGGTATAACTTCCAGAATAAACTTCAACTCTTTGTCTTTGCTTCCTGGTTTTCAGCAAGGTTTTAATGTTGTTTTTATGTTATTCTATAGGGCTTTCTAGCACTTCTTTGAAGGCATTAAATTCTCAGTTGAAATCAATAGATTTCCCAGAACTGCAATGATAAGGTTTTTTGTCTTTCTATGTAATAACCTAGGACCAAATGGTTGCTACGAAAGCAAGAGTATGGATTAGCAGAGTTTATAAGTAGAAGAAAAAAAAAAAAGTAGACTTTAAATCCTCTACTATGAGGCATTTCTCTTTTTGAATTGTTGAACAGCTTACTACCTAATTATGTAAAATACAAAGATGAATTAAGCATGTAGACTGCCTCCTGGAAACCTTGCAGTTTCAATTTGGTAGTTAAATACTTATCTTTATTCTAATTCTGGCCAGGAACAGATTTGATTTCTGTGCTTTCAATTTGAAGTAATTTCTTGAAATTGCAAGAAAGTCCTGGCATAGCTGATAACTCCCTCAGCTATAACATTTATTGTGAAGATTCACTCGCTTTTTTATTGCCTCTGTTAGGGCATTTTTTCCCTCAAGGAATCTTCAAAAAAAGAATAATATGATCAGTATCTGATGTGTAAGCATGGGACTGGTAGCAGTACAGGCATAAGGGTGAAGGGGTAGCACAATGATGGAAAAGACACGAGAGGACATTCTGCAGTTCAGGAAAGAACAAACATGAGAATCACAAAAATACTTTTTAAGTGGAGCAAAACAATATTTTGTTTCTTTGCACAGGGAGAAGTTTAGAGCTAGAGATTCAAATGGACTTTGCTGATGAATGTGTGTTTGAATTAACTCTGAGGAATTCCTATTTTTTCTTATGTTTGAATTCTCTTACTCTCCTGCTTTATCTTTTGCTGCACCAAATACTTGTTTTAGATTAGCATTGTGAAAATAAGTTCATTAGCATCATCCAACCAGTGTCTCATGTTAAATTAGGAACTTCCTGTTTTATTAAATAATGGATCACTAAAGTCTTACCTACTAAATAGCCTTGCATTTTTAATCAAAGCCAAAGAGATCAGATCACTTATCCTTCAAAATTGTTTTCAAAAGAGATTTTTTCATTTTTCCCAACATTTTGTGCTTTGCCTTGCTTTTCCAATTTAACAAACCTGGGTTTGGTTATAATCCATGTCTTTTGCAACAATAAATACTGCTTAACTGCTGATGCTAATAAGCATAGCAAAGCATTACACTATACAATATTCACAAAAAGAATTATGCCCATGTCTATACTTGCTCTTACAGATTATTGACAAGAGTAAAAGAGATCCAACAGAAGAGATTGAAATCCTGCTGCGCTATGGACAGCATCCAAATATTATTACCCTAAAAGATGTAAGTAGTATTTTAAAGACATTCTTTAGTGTATTATAATTGCGAATCACTTTCTAATTTGAGAGATGACAAGCTGCATGTTTTAGATTTTTGTTCATGTTTTTCAGTATTAGAAATAAAACAAGGTATCCAGTAGTATCCAATTTTTTACTGAGATGTCTCAGTGTTTTCTCTTAAAGATGCTTATATTGTGGTACAGTGTAAGTCTAAGGAATCAAGTAACTCATCCATCATAAATCCTAGCGCAAGAATTATTTATTTAATGTTGGCTGTATTTTTAAAGAAACAGTGAAGGTTTTTGATTGCTTAGTTAACTTTGAATCTGCTTTTGCCTACATTAATCAATAGCATTTTTAATATATGTTATTATATAACAAAGGACTTGCTGTTAGCACAGTAACCAAAGTAATTTTCATGGACAGTAGCAACTATTACTCAGTAGTAGACAAAATCTTTCCCTGTCTGTGGTTGTCACTCTTTTTATCCAGTACCTTTTTCTGGCCTTTGTGTGAACACTATATAGATTTTTTTTTTCTTGTATTATTTGTTCTGACCATGGAAACACTTCGTCCATAAAAAGCAAGGAATAATACAAGCTGGGAGGTAGAGGGTTTTCATAGTGAACAGTATATTCTGATGATCCAACTGAAGATGAAAATTGTCTTTCTCTCCTTGATTATTCATTAAAGAGGATTAAAAATTAAAAAGGCATATGCTTAATGACTTTCTTAGACTGCGGGGAAATATTCTGGTCCCCCAAACCCATCCCCAGGCAAAACAGCAAACCATTTCCAGGAAGCTGAGCTCAGCTAAAAGGAGATTGTCAGACATTTTGAAGTCATTAGAACAACAGCTCATAAATACTGTGGAGATGAGCATTAAAGAACTCTGCATGAAATTGGTCTACTATAATCTGTCTTCACTTTATTGATACATACTGTTTGGCCCTTTCTTGGACAAAGAAAATAAGGTAGATTATTTGGGGAGCCCACCAGGGAGCTTATCTTACTGCAAATAAGATACCACAATTACAGTCCCACTTTCTGTTCTGCTTCATGTGGTTGGACAGTAAAGCTACTTGAGAGGAGCTGTGCTGAACAGAACCTGCATCAGCATTCATGGTGCTTTTAGTGCTGCATGCTGGGCTCGTGTGTTACTTTCATTCATAACAGAGCTTATGTATTTTAAGCAGGAAGACAAACATGATAATGTGAGCACCTACCTGAACTTGAGCATTATGAATATTTTACATTGAGAACAAAAATCCAGGCATCATTAAACAGCTGCAATATATGCTGAATTATTTCACTTTGTAATTAATCTTTTATCATCATCAGTCATCTTCCAGCAGGAACCATCTTCCATGCACAGCAACAGCAATACACAAATAGGAGACTACCAAAAAAGCCTTAAGCCCACAGAGGAAGAAGGGCTGTAATTCTCACTCACTTCTGCTTCAGATCAGTTCCCCAAACAGAAATTATGGAAGGATGTCCAGTGTAAGAAGAAAGATACAGACTTCATATGTAATAGAATCTGATATAAATCTGTAAGAATTTAACATTTAGTTTTCCTTGTCCTAATACAGACCCACGGGGCAGATGGCTTGCATATCCCACTTTATAGTGGTGTGCTATTACAGCTTTCAGAGAAGATAAGGAGTATTTTGCCTTCAAGTCTCAAACTTTAGAGCACCGTGTACTATTATAAAAATTAAACTCATTGTTGATTTGCTCCATTTTTCATTCAGTTCGACATCAAAAATGTTTCTAATCTGAAGTGCCAAAATAAAACATTTCAGCACTTAAGTGCCTGTTTTGGAAATTATTATTCTGCAAGAAATAATTTCTTTCTTTTCTTCTAGTTCAAGAAGAAATGCAGTAATATTTGAATTTTGCTTAAGATGGAAGTTTTCATTTTCGTTCAGCCTTTTTTTGTAATTTAATTCTGAAGGTGTTTGGATTGAAACAATGGATATTCAAGAGACCAAATTCTTTCTGCAGTGCACAGTCCTCTGGGGGTTTCCCTTCTGATTGTTATCAGTGGTCTTTTTCAGTTACACAGTATATAAACAAAAGGAGCTATATTGTGCTAAATCAGATGTCCTTCTTATCCAATATCCTGCCTCTGACAGAGGCCCTTAGTGGATGCCTAGGAAACAGTATAAGAAGGGAGGAAGCACACAGCTTCCAACAAAACATTACCTAGAAACTTCCTGTGGCAGACCATTATAAGTATTTTACCCTTTTTATGTAATAGTTACTGTTCTGGAACAGAACTTTTGTCCTGGTTTGAGTTATTTAAAGCATTGCCTGAATAATCTTTTCAGAAACATTTTAGAAACCTGAATACAAGATATCCAGTCTCCCTGTCCAAGTGCTTATTTATGATTTCAAAAAATTTCATAATATGTCTGTAAAATCTTATTTCCCTTGGCAAAACCCTTGATTTATTTTTCCATTGTTTTATATTTTGTTCATGTGCCTACATCTGTTTCTCACTATAGTTTTTTCCACTTTGCCTGGTAGAGAAGACATACTGACTGACCTGTAGCTTGTGCCCAGTTAATTTTAAAAAGTAGTGTCACATTTGTGATCTTAGCATGATACTGTGCACCTAACTGTGAAGAAAACTTCATCAGTATTTACAGTATTTATTCATAAGCAACTTAAGTTGATAATACCATTAGAGGAGTTGGTGCAAGGGGAATGGTTTGTTTGGGGTGAGTTATCTCTGGGGCATTTTTGGCAGGCAGGCAGGACCAGCAGATAAAATAGTAACCAAATGCAAATCTTGAGATGTGTTTGCTCTGTCATGTCAAATAAAATAAGCTGATCCCCTGATGTTATATCAGGATTAGAGGAAGCATGCCTATCAAAAAAAAATTATCCAGTTTAGTATCTAGAATTAGATAATTCTGCTTTTGAACACTGTGTAATACTAAAGGTCTTAATACAAACACATCCAGATGAGCAGTCATTTATATTTCACGGGGGGAAGAATCCTGTTAAATGAGAACACAGAAACCCAACACATCTTCATGCCCTAAAGATCATGAGTTTGTAAATCCCACAGAATTATTTAATACTTTTTTTTTTTTTGGTGAGAAAGTATTGTTAGGAGAACAAAAATTTTGATGCTTAGACCTTTATTAGCATGTTTTTCCCAGGTAGCATAAGACAAGGGAATTAGCATGAAAACATTTTTTTTATAATTATTTTCTCT
This sequence comes from Rhipidura dahli, assembly GCA_013399225.1. Taxonomy (NCBI): domain Eukaryota; kingdom Metazoa; phylum Chordata; class Aves; order Passeriformes; family Rhipiduridae; genus Rhipidura; species Rhipidura dahli. The sequence goes on along the minus strand of VXAC01005075.1, from coordinate 172,728 downwards.
TACTTAGCTGATATATATTCCTAAATTTATTTTACTACAACCTGCATAATTGTTTGTACTTAAACACAAGTCATTTTTTATTTCACACATTTTACTGAAAAAAAAAAAATTGCAACATCACCATAAAAGCAGCTTGAAATCATAAAAGGGGGGGAGCAGTATGTAAAAGCTTTCACTAAAGCAGGAATTGGTTTTGGGTTAAATTGGAATTCCCAGGCCAGGTGGAACAGGGCTTTGAGCAGCCTGGTCTGGTAAAATGTGCCCCTGCCTATGGAGGGGATTTGGAACTAGATGATCTTTAAGGGCTCTTCCAACCCAGCCATTCTATGATTCTGTGAAAGTACAACTGAAATGAAATGCTGAAGTGTAGGTACCTTAAAACATGGCTTGGCATCACTCAGTCTGTAGTGCCCCCTGGTGAGAATGTAAAAAATTCTCAAATACTTCCCTGGACAACAAAAGCCATGCAAAAATGAAGCCATTTTCCATAACTAGAAGTAAGGGATTAAATATGCATATTTTAAGACATTTAGACTTTGGTATAGGCATTATGTGCAGAATAACGTATAAGTTGTAGGTCTTTATCATAGCAACTTTGTATGCATTCACTTCACTGTTCACAGAGGCTATTTGAGGTAAATAGATTTTTTTTTCCTTTTTTTTTCTGTCTGACTGCTGGAATGATCTCTGTTCATATTTGTAATTTGGCACAATACTTGCTGCTTGAATTAGTTCTGGGTTTGCCTTCATTAGACTAATTTCCATTTCTTACCAAATTTCCCACATGTCTAGTGTACTTTGTTTTAGTGAAACTATGTGGGGGAAACTACTTGTTATTTATCCTTTTTTATCTTTAAACACTTACATGCTGGTATTTCTGTGCTATTTTGGTACTGTACTTTTTGTAAAGGTTTTTTGTTCATTTCTGCATATGAACAATATTTGGGTAGCATGTGGGTTGTGAAATATGGGGAAAACAATTGAAGAAAACAGCTTGTGGACACACCTGCATTATCTCTGTGCATTTCACAGGAAGATAGCAGAGAATAAATATTTTGAAGTTTAAATGTTTATGTACTTTTTGCAGGTGTATGATGATGGAAAATACGTGTATGTAGTAACAGAACTTATGAAGGGAGGAGAACTGCTGGATAAAATTCTTAGGCAAAAATTTTTCTCAGAACGAGAAGCTAGTGCTGTTCTGTTCACAATAACAAAAACAGTTGAATATCTTCACACACAAGGGGTAAGTTTTCATCTCAGACAAAATGTTTATAGCTATTGGTATTCTTCTTTCAGAAGCATAAACCTGTATCTTGATACATTTTTCTATGTGGTTATTAAGTAGGTTTTGGTAAACAATTACATTGCAGCAGGAATTTGTGTTGAAATCAAAACTTTCCTTATCAGCTCTGTATGCATTCAGATAACTGAGATGATGCAACTGTTTCTGTTGTTCTTCATGCAGTCTGTCAGCAATTCTGTGGAATATGCAGATAACTACTAACAGAGAGGATATGAGGGGGGGAAAGTCCAGGAAGAAGTGCTAGGACCAGTGTCATTGCAGAGTCATGGGACCTAATGTAATTCTAGTCTCATCCTGTGATAGACCCTGAAAATTTATTTTCTGTCTGTCATACTTGTAATTCCTTTGACTTCTTGATTTTGAAGAACGTGGTTTATGACTTGTAACTCCTGTGCCATAGGGTCAGGAACTTGTAGGAGACAAAAAATTAACACTTTGGGAAATTATTTTTGTAGACAGAGGAAGTAGTTCAAATATAGAGAAGAGCAGTGTCATAATTGCATGGCAAGAAAGAAAAGTTGTGTTGCATCTTTAAGTAAACAAGAAAAAGGGGATAGAAAAAAAAGCAGAAAATAAGGGTGCAAGGAAAAAGTCAAGCTGCTAATACATTGTGTTGTTACCCAAGAAAAGATGCTTTGGAACATACAGTACTCAAATTATTTTAAGTAACAAATACCAATTCAGTACACACTGTCATGTCTGGAAGCTGATATTTCAGACTTAGATCATAAGTTATCTGGTATCTCATTCTGTGATTCATCACTTCAGTCACTTGCTCATTTATGTGTGTATTTTCATTTGAGCCTATGTGCACAAACTATAGTCTTTGGCCAGCAGCACCCATGGGAATTATGAACAAATCTTGACATCTTCTCTATGGAAATACAGATAATAGAATAACAAATCATAACCTGGTACATTCTTGCCACGTGTGGCCAAAAGAGGCCCAGTCTCCTTGCATCAAATAAGGGATTTTAGGGGTTTTTGTCTTTACTGTAGATACCTGTAAATATTGGCATTTGAACTTGCCACATGCACTTTGGAATGTTTGCTTTTGGAAATTTTCAAGTCTTATATTAAGTACACCTCCATAGGAAATCCAGCCATATATGTAAATAGTGAGCACTTCAGTAGTCTAATTCTTTTCTGGAAGAGTCCCTTGTGTCTTCAGTGGCTTTTCCTGTTGTAACTCCTTTGGACACTGGAGGAGCTCATTTGAATATGATATTAGGTAATATCAGGTTTGACAGTCTGAATCTGTGTGCAGTCTCCACAACCCTTCCCAGGAAGAGTTTCCTCATGGACATTCATAGGATACTTTTGAACTGAAAAACTAGCTAAGCAAGGAATGAAATCCTCCCCTTCAGAGTAAGAAATGCTTCCAATACTCACCCAAAGCATTCTAAAAGTATTAGGGCCAACGTACAGTGATTAAGGATTGGCACAAGAGACATCATAAAACAGATAAACAAGAAGTGTCATCTTGGAGCAGCAGACTTGTGAATGCTGGTAGATAATTGAGACTGCTAGTCAAAAGCACAATGCTAAGAAATAAAGAACTGAAATTTCCTGCATGTTATTTTGCTCTCTTCTGTTGCTCTAAAATAAAATGTTATTTCTGTACCAAACATGAATATAACCCAAATAATCTGGCAATTTTTTTAAACATTATGTTTTTAAATGTTTTCAAAATTTACCTTTGGGAAAACAGCTTAACATGGGAAGGTGTTTCACTTACTCTTTGACATAAACATTTTGATTGCTTGGGAAGCAGTGTTTTAATTTGAACTAGACTGTTAGACTTACTCTTCCTCCTACTTGAGAATGCTTCCCCTTCTTCCAAAAAAAGCATACAGCTCAAGTAGACTGGTTCTAGAACACTGCCAAATCCCCAGCTCTGTGCTGCTTCCATTGCTCACTTCTTCCTTTCTACTCCTTTTAGAATCTCTTTCAAAAAAAATCCCCAAAACATCAACAAGAATAAAACTGAGGGTTTTTTTAATTGCCTCTTGGAGCAGTAAAGGTCATTTCACTCATTACTAGGGGAAAAGGTTAAAAACAAGGGTGATCAGGAACTGGTTCTCTCATATCCTGACATCTAAAGCCAAGATGCTCCCCTTAACACCTACTGTTCCAAGTCAAATTCTTTAATATCATTTGTATATTTCAGCTTACAAGGTGCTTATTTCCATAAGTTTAAGTACTTGGTTTGTTATATCTGAGAATTGTAAAGGATTTGCATGCTGAAAAGGTCTCTACTAAATATACTTAATGTGTTAAATGGCTTTGCAATGTGCACAACCCTCCGCACTCTTACTCCTTGGTCTCATAATTCTTTCCTGAAACCCTGCTAGGTTTGGACAAGTGTGTTGAGCTTCTGATTTCTGGACATCACTTACTTACAAAAGTCTGGGGGTACCTTCTTGTTCCAGTGTGATTACTTTTTTGAAATATTTCACAGTCTCTTCGTTTAAATTTAACCATGAAAAGCTGTGTTTAATATTAATAAAACACAAAGGACAACAAGATAAAGGCCCTCATGTTCTATTTAAATATTTAAAGGACGACATTTAGATCCACTCTACTGTCTTACAGGGGTATATACCCTCTTCTTTACAGAGAGCAAAGTCTCTGGAGGCTGTAGGCTAACTTGTGAAGGAAATATAGCAGGTCATCTGACTTCAGAGACTGTCCTTGTGCATTCCAGGTTTTGTTAAGGCTTGTTATAACACAGCTTCAAATAAGCTCAGATTTATTCTGCCAGACCTTTGGCAGCTTCTCCAGATTTTTTCAAGCATTTTACATCTCAAGCCCCCAGCAGAAGCAGCCATTTGGGAACCAGTACAGCCTTTTTTTGATATTTGAAGAATACCTCTTTGATACTTTGACAGGCATTTTTTATTATTAAAATTCCTTCTTAATCAGGTTTTAAGTGTTTTTCTGAGATTAATTGAGACTGTCTGAATACAGAGTTACTCCAGCAGTGACTAGTCTGTGGTTACATAGCAAGGTGGTGCCTCAGCAGCTATGGCCACTGGTGACTCCAAAAGATATTAGCAGCCAAAGGTTCTGATTTAAAGAGCCTGGTAGTTATGCATGTTAAAAAGGAAATACATGATTCAGCCATGAGAAAAGGCATCTGGAACAGTCTCTACAAATAAATTAGGGTCGTATGGGATATTCAGAGGGGGTTTTATAGTTAAGAGTTTCCAAGTTAGAATTGTAGTGCTCCAGACACCACTGAGTATCAGAACACTGTAGCTGATGGTAGAAGCTGGAACTCTGGAAACTGAGCATACTGATGGGAGACTTAAAATTAAGTAGAAGAATTGCTAATTATAATAACAAGCTTTTTATGTGTTTAGCTTATTGTATTTAGTGGTTTGTTTTATTTTTTTTAGGTTGTTCACCGAGACCTGAAGCCTAGCAATATTCTTTATGTTGATGAATCTGGTAATCCGGAATCAATTCGAATTTGTGACTTTGGCTTTGCAAAACAACTGCGAGCAGAAAATGGTCTTCTGATGACTCCATGTTACACAGCAAATTTTGTTGCACCAGAGGTAAGACCCAGGATGGTTTATATGCCTTCCTTTATGCTACTGGGATTTTCTTTGCAAGCTAGTTTTTTTTTAATTCTTGTGTAACAAGTAGAATCACTTTGTAAACAGTAAATATCTTAAATTTTACTGTTTTCATAGCATAGTGAATGCATTTTTAAGCATTTTTTTCATAAAAAATATTTGTCTCCCTCAGGTTTTAAAGAGGCAAGGTTATGATGCTGCATGTGACATATGGAGCCTTGGTGTTCTACTTTATACCATGCTCACTGGGTAAGGGTGATTATAGTTTGCTTCACTGTAGAATAGCAAACCAACACAAACAAAAACAATAATAAATGTAAGCTCACTGTTGCAGATGTTTCTATCAAAGCACTGATTAATCTCAACTTTGGGGTTGAGAATATGCTTTGCCTTTCATAGAATCCAAGTTCGCAGGGACTGATGCAAAAAATTCTTTGCTTCTAATGTCTACTCTATTTTATAAGCTTAATTTCTGCTTAAAGGTTTTTTTGCACTAAGAATTTATTGGTTTATGTGAAAATTAAAATATTAAGCCATATATGTTGAAGAAAATATGTTACAAATACAATTGCAATGTATTAAAGCATGTTTATGTGCAAAATTCAGCCACTGAATGTTTGAAGTGATGTAGTTAGAATATAATAAATGCAGTAGAAAAGCATTTGTTTATGCAACAGAAATTAATTGTATAAATGATGATAAATAAGAAATTCAACTATAGTACCAGAAGTTCAAAAGATAATCTATTTAGCAGATGCCACAGCAACTATCTTTTTGTGCTGGGTTATTCAGATTGCCACTTTTGTTAAGAGTTAACATAATCAAAGAGATTTTTGTATTTTACAATAAATGCATGACAAACATACTTGTTTTTAAGTATACTTATTTTATGGTTGGGGACATTCTGACAGCAGCAAGAGTATGTGTAGTGAAGCAAGAAAAACTGGTGCACCTTTCATCCTCTGGTGTTAAACCAACATTTATTCTTTCTCGGACATACAGATTTACAACAGACTGGATTGGTTTAGTACTTCACTAGAATATGAAAGATTAGGGAATACTTTCTGTAATTCAGGAACCACCAGTATTTGAACTGCTGTAGGAAAAATCTGCTTTTCAGACCAGATACAGAGGGAATACATGCAATAAGAACAGATCTGTAGTCAGTGCCATGTATTTGCACATGTTCGAAATAAATTCTTTTTACAACTGTTTGACTATGCTGAATTTACTGAATCTTACAATCACATTTATGATACTTACTGAGGCCCAAGTTATGGAAGTTGCTAACATTGAATTTGCTTGGTTAAATAGCTACACTCCTTTTGCAAATGGTCCTGATGACACCCCAGAGGAGATTTTGGCCCGAATAGGAAGTGGAAAGTTCTCTCTCAGCGGTGGTTATTGGAACAGTGTTTCAGACACAGCTAAGGCAAGTATATTTGCTTTGTCCCTTGGGGGATCAGGAATGGATTGCAATGCAACATGTTGATTATAATGTATATGTTATATCATATATTACTGGGTAAGTTCCACCCATTGTTATATTAAAATACTGATCTAATCCGTTATGTGCCTAGAACTTTGTTTCCTATTTTTGATCCTTTCATGTTTCAGCAGGCACTTGCACATAGGAGAAAAAAACAGGTGTGCCTTACACTGTAATAGTTAACAACTGTCCTTAGAATTATAGTGTCTTTTATCAGTATTCACACACACAGTTATCCATGGTGAGAAGTGCTTTGATAAAACTTGATGTGTAAGCATGATATTCAAAAACCATTCAGATAGTCTAAATCATTATAATGAAAACCAATGATGTATTACACTTTTTTTTACTGCATTTGTACAAAACAAAACTTTTATACAACACTTTCGAGAAGCCTAATTTTGACAGAAAATAGTCTCTGAACCTCAGTGTGCAATATCCTTTATGCCCCTTCTATATGAATGCTTAAAATGCTGAAATTTTCCTTGCTTAATTGGATACCTTCCTTGTGTGTTACCAAGTGTCTAAGTCACGTAATTAAAAGATAATACTGTTAGCATTGCTGGGGGGTTTCTCATTTGTTTTAAACCTCTAGAATCTTCTTTTATAATTTTGAACTACTAATCTGTTTTAAAGTTGAAGTTCTACTGTTATTTCCATTGACCCTTCATTGCCAGGACCTTGTTTCAAAAATGCTTCATGTTGACCCTCATCAAAGACTGACTGCAGCCCAAGTTCTCAGTCACCCCTGGATAGTTCACTGTGACCAGTTGCCTCAATACCAGCTGAACAGGCAGGATGCTCCCCATTTAGTGAAGGTAAGTAGATATTTGGTCAGCTTGCTGTTTAGCCAAAATTAGTGTAAACAAAAGGGGGTTTTGTTTTCAAAGTTAGGGAGTACGCATGTGTCTCCTCTAAATACTGTGTAAAAGTTGTTATGACTGGATGTTGCACTAAGCCATAAAATGAACTTGTAATATGTAACAGGATTTAATGAGAAACCACTGACAGGGAATAAATCTAATGTATTTGAAAAAGACCTTCATTTTCTTGTGTTCGAAATCTATTGGACTGACTTAAACTGGAAGGCTTAACTGCTTTTAGAAACCAACATAAATCATTCTTATAGTGAAAAACATCAGGTGACTATAGAGGAGCTGTGAAATTGTTTGCTAACTTTAGTTTCAGAGGAGGGTACTTGTCAGTTACTGAAGGAAAACAATACTTTGTGATCACAGTAAAAGCTGAAGAGAAGTCAAAAGGGCAGTGTTAATTACTAGGGTATCATACTTCTGCACCGTCTGAAACAAGATCTAGTCTTAACTCTGAAGCTTTTTCACTTTGAACAAGCAGAGGAAAATCAAAAATAATTGAATTCCACTTCTTTGTATTCAACCTTGTTTTCAGTCCTACTTTCAAGAATCTCTTGTGCAACATAAAAGGGATCTGAAGAATATAATTAACACTCTCTCTGAGTCAGCTATTAGAAATTTCTAGCATCCAGAAACACAAGTGGAAAGTGGGGGAGTTCTGATCACAACTTCCTAAATCTTTTTAAAATAAATTTCATGTGCTGAATAATGTGGGTGATTTTTAAATATTTTGTTGGAAACTGAAATGGTTATGTAAGTGATAAGCAGAGACAGTCTACCAGTGGGATTTTATTCCCCAATTCTCACACAATGTACTGAAAGAACTTTATTTGGCAGCCTAGCTTTTACCTTCTGGGTTCGACTCTTTAAGAAATGTAAAACTATTTATTACCCTAAAAAACACTTGTTCCTAATGCTGCTAGAACTTGAGTAATGCAGTGGTATGTTTCTGTTTTGTAGATGAAAATAGACTGAAAGCTAAAACTTGTTCAGAGTCTCTGGCATTTAGCACTGCTGCAGTGGGTGCATCAGCCACAACATACTTACTGTTCTTTTCTCCTCTGCCCCACAGGGTGCAATGGCAGCAACTTACTCTGCTTTGAATCGTAATCAGTCACCAGTTTTGGAGCCAGTTGGCCGTTCCACTCTTGCTCAGAGGAGAGGTATAAAAAAAATTACCTCAACAGCCCTGTGAAATGACCTCAACCAGACACTTGGTACCACAGCATAAGATGATAGCACAAATCATGGCGACAGGTAGCACATATCTGACAGATACCTGCAAGCACACTCTGTCCCAGCTGGTACCTATAATGCTGCTGCTCCTGCTGCTGCTACTGCTCTCATCTACTCTCGCTTTAAACTGTTGATGGCAAGTTACTGATCTTACTGGAGCTGCAAATGGAGTGACAAGTGGAAACAATGAAAATGATCATGTTCGCAACTGAATAAACCAGAAGAATTACAAATGCCACCTCTGTCAAAAGTACACTGAATAAAGCACTCTGCACCACATAGCATTATTTTTATAAGGAATATTTTTTTTGTCCCCTAAAATATTCTTTGTTACAGGTCGAGATGGACAGTTTATGTTAAGCACTTAGCTTAAACAATCTGTTTATATTAGCACTATATACTTTGTGCCATCCAACATTTTGTATGTTTTTGTAAACAGTTCACAAGCAGTACACTTCTGTGCTGTTTTCTTTAATGTATACATGCCTTGTTTTACTTAGATATTATTAATCATTGTGACAATTAAGTCTGATTAAACAGTTCACCTGGATTAATCAGTGTATTGTTGGACAGCTCTAAAAGAAGCCTGACTGTTAAACAGCTATTGAATGTAATACTATGGATAAGTAGTTTTCCTTGCCTATGTCTTTTCTACATTTCTGTATGTTTGATGCCACATGTCATGTTATGGAATTTGAACAGTGAATCTCTCACCATACTATATATACTATAGGTAATGATAACCCAGAGAAAAGATAACTTGTTCCATATCTCACTGTCTTTGTTACCCTTCCCCTCCCTTTTAGTCTCTCCCATCTAATCTCTGGACTCAGGAATTATTGCTAAATACCTTCTGATAGAGGACATTTCTATATGGTTTATTCTTATAATCCATTGTTAATATTTTATCTGTATTCTGTGACTTTTGTTTAAGCTGCAAAGGATTTGTTCAGTGAATGAATGTTGGCATTATAAAAGAAAGGCAACATTTGAAGATAAAGCAAAACATACTGGTTGCTAATAAGCAGAAGCCTGCAAAAAGTAGATTTTAACTGCATTCATTGCAGTTGCAAAACTGATGGATCTAATGTTCTGTCAGTTATTTTTGATAATTTTAATTGACTTCAAAAGCAAGATGAGAGGCAAGTCATAAAGAACTGTTGGGTTAGAAAAGGGCCATTCTAATTTACCATGAAAATAGTGTTGTCCCAGTCAGGTAAGATGAAGCCATTCAGAGGGAACAGTCTCATTTTTCCGCAGATGGAAGCGAGTTCATAATGAGGGTGGGAAGACTCACTTTAAATACTGATATAAACTTCTAATACTCTTGGCCTCTTGATGTCTAAAGTAATTAAAGGCTCATCTTGATGACTGGGCTTGAAAAGACTAAATGGCTCAAATGAGAAGGGGCACTGGAATGTGTTTGAATACAGTGAGTGTTCCATTCCACCAAAATTATAGGCTATGTATAGTCCTCCCATACCTGAAAATTACTGGTGGGAATTCCAGCTTCAATAAAATATGGATCTGGGTGAATGGCTGTTGGTGAATAATACAATTTTAAAACTAAAAGATGCAACTTTGTGTCTTGCATAAGAAGGTATTTTCTTGTTTTAGTGGTATGAAATTTATTTTATGATTAATAAATTAATTGGCTTATTTCCCTGAAATAATCAGCAGTTTGTTGAAAGGAAGAATCATCTTTATGACACCACAGATTTGCTCTGAATGAGTGTGTTTCTTCTGCCAGAATTTCTGAGGTCCTAGGGGAAGCTTCCTTTGCTAGACTTGCAAAGGATCCCCCTTTTATTGCCCTGAAAAATCTGCTAAATATTTAATCCATTATATAATTGTGAAGAAATTGGTTTTATAAACAAGGATTCCTAAATTAGCATAGCTCTCAGAAATTTGAAAACACAGCTCTTCCCAAGCAATTTGTATTTTTCCCTTACTTGGTGCTGTAGCACTGAAGTTCCCTTTAGCTGTGCGGACACATCTACCCTTCCTTCAAGAGACATCTTTAAGTAGGCAGAGAAAGGCCATCCTAAGTTGGTTTTTTTTTTTTTTGGACAGTGTCAGCAGTTCCAGAGGAATTTAGTAAAACCTTACCTCTCAAAAAAATGTATTTTTCAGCTCTGTGAACAATTTAAAGTCAGGCTTCTCAAAATCTAGAAACTGTACATTCTGGTGGGTTTTAAGGTGTTAATTAGAAGACTGTCATATCTAGTCAACAAAAGTATTTAAATACTGTTGAAATTAAAGGATGGCAGTACTTGCCAGTGTATCAGTAATAACATTTCACTTCAGGAAACATTCTGTTCAGTGTGTGTATATAGGTACCTGGGAAAGAACAGACCAAAAAGAAGTGTTAAGCTGCCTGCCTCACTATTGGCAATATCCACATTAAAATAATATTTAAGTATTTTCAGTAGTTTTATTGTAGCCGTCTTTTTTGGTCCTCAAGCTCACTAATCATTACCCAAATAGTGAAGCAAAGTTAACTCCTACACTTTATGTATCTACATTCTCAAGTGAGCTGTTAATTTAGTCTAGACTTTACAGATGTTTCTATTAATTCATGTATATATATCAACAGAGGATGAACATTTTAAATTGTAGCAAAACAGGGCAGTTTAGCACACCCTAAGCTGAATGTATTGAATTCTAGATCCACTATATTTTAAAGTCACTTTCTAAACCAAGGTATAAAGGGCCTGCCTCTGCAGGGAGGTGTATTTTACAGACTAGGTGCAATTTATGTACCTCACTTCTTGGTTTGGATCCACGTTCACTTTCACTTTTTTAATATGTGTTTATATCTGCAGTTGTTTTAACCTATAAAGAAATCCACAAAATGCTTCTTTGAGTCTCAGCACCTTTCTGTTAGAATGTGAGTAGATGACACACTGTGCACATTCATTGCTGGACTGCTGCTTGGTCTGCAAAGCATAGCAAGTGACTCAGAGAATCATAGAGGATAAAAAAGGAGAATGCAGATACAGGTGGATTTTCTGTATGTTGACCATGGTTTCTTTTTAATATTTTTAGTGTGAAGTTACCATTTACTGTGCTTCAGAGCATGAGGGAACAGAGGGAAGAGTGTAGTTGCAATACCCATTAAATGCCATCTCTGTCCAGTAAGGGCAAAGTTCTGTGTTCATAATCACTATAACATTGAATGAAACTTAAAAGGAGTTTTTCAAGAAAATATTTAAAACTTTTTTCTAAAGAGACAAGGCCATAAGAAAATAGATTTATGTGTCTGGGATTTTTTTGTGTGTGTGTTTTGCTTTTGTAAATGTGGTGTACCAACTAAAGCTGTGCTTTTCTATTATTGGAAGGAAAGGATTCAAAGTGTGCTGGCCCTTAGTAAGCAGCAATGGATAATAGATGAATTTTCACTTATGAAAATGATGTAAATGATTAGCTTTATCTTGATACTCTTGACCTAATCAAAGGGAAGGTGTACTTATGAGGGATGTAATTATTTTGCAACCTGTTTGGGGGGGGGGAGTCTACTTAAACAATTTTTAAAAAATGACAAAATCACAGATAAAATATTTTTCTACGATTCTATACAATCATACTTTATACTAGTTTTCTCAGCATGGCATGTAAGTGAGTCTAGGGTACTGTTCCAGGAAATCAGTGGTATTGTACCTTGTTCTAGACCATTACAATAGCATCTGTTAGATGCTTGGCACTGCTGTCATAGAACTGAAATGCTAGTTTAAAAAAATAATTAATTGTACTGAATACTTTAAATGATTGTTTTATTCAGAGTCTGATCTAAGAGATGTTCCAATCATGCTATTAATGTGTAATTAAAACTGTTCCAGATGTAACTATGAACAGTTTTGGAAAGTTATCATTGCTTGTTTTCCTGTCTAATGGCAGGTTTTGTAGTCTTCAAAAGAAATTGAAATTTCTACTATGAATAAACTTTCAAACATCTTAAAGGGCTGTTTTGTGTAATCATTTGTTCTGCCCAGTTACAAAAGTCTTTATTTGTTCATCACTAACTCTGCACTACCTTCACAGCACACTGAGTGTGCTTTGCCAACCAGAACGGGTTTGTACAAAGCAAGTGGCAGTTGCAGTGTCCCCACCTGGCAGCATGCTGAGGAAGGAAAACATGAAGACAAAGGCAAAACACATTCAGCCGGTGCTTACAGAGCTGATGGAAAACACAAGTGCAAGGATATTGTATTTTAGTATCCTATGTGGATTCCTGTCAACTCTGCTACTAAACGGGAGGCTGCTAAATAACACTTACAATGCCTGCATTGCTCTGGACACTGAAAATATGGGCATTCTGGATAATTAATGCACTTTGTAAACATTTCAAACATAAGATTATATGCAGAAGCACTCCATAAGTAACAGGCCCATGGTTTAGCAGCTCATACAGCTTGGAAGCTTACAGCTGTGATTCTTTTAACCTTGCAACTTGGAAAAGATGGAAGATTGTCAAAGGTTGCATAGCCTACAGAAAATTGTAGTAATTGTGATAGAGGAACCAGAGGTCTTGCTAAGTGTACCAAAAGAAAGGCATCAGAGGACACAGAGAGTTTGGTAATGGGCACAGGGCAAGGGTAGTGTGATTTCCTCAGTGAAATTCACATCTGACAGCAGAGGTTTGCATTGCTGTGGCCCTCTGCTCACACAAGGCTTTACCCTGCCTGTCTAAAAACATTTTTAAATTTATTTACAAGTAAACTGGATAATTTGTAACCCTCCAGAAACTCTGCAAAGGCAGAACGGGGGACCGATATACCACAGCTCCTGCTGTCAGCCCTCCTCACCTTCATACCCTCTGACTTACAGAATCATAGAACAGTTTGGATTGGACTGGAGCTTGAAAATCATCTCGTTCCGATCCCCCTGCCGTGGGCAGGGACACCTCCCACTAGACCAGGTTGCTCGGAGCCTCATCCAGCCCTGCCTTGAACATCTCTGGGGACGGGGCTTCCACCTCTCCGGGCAAACTGCCCCAGTGCCTCACTTTCCAGTACAGAATTCCGTCGTAATGTCTTATCTATATCTACTTCTAATCTGAACCTATTCCCCCTTGTCCTGTTACTCCGTGCTCCTGTAAATAGTCTCGCCTCATCTTTCCTGTACGGTCCCTGCAGGTGCTGGAAGGAGTTACCACTGACACCGCTCCCCGCGAGCGCTGTGCGCTGTGCCGGGGCTGGCTGCTCTGCGCGCTGCCTGCTCCTCCTCCTCGTCTTCCGCCTCCTNGCCCCGGGCTCGGTCGTGCAGGGCAGGCCCGGGGGCCCCTCACGTGGGTGCCGCCGGAGCCCGGAGCCCACGGGCGGAGGGGCACTCCCGCCACCCCGGCGGGTCCACGGGCCGGTTCCCCCTGCCGGGTGCGGCTCAGAGGCCGCTGGGGCCCGGCCGGGAACGGGAGGCCCTGCCCGGGGCTCGCTTGTCAGGAGCGGCCCTGCCGAGGAGGCGGCCGGGCCCCTCCGTGCCCTCGCGGGGCAGTGCTGCTGCTGCTGCTGCTGCTTCCCTTCTTTCTCACCCGGGAAAGGAAACGCAAAAACCGTGAGGGGAAGGGAGCAGCAGCTTTTAACAGCGGAGCAGGTGGGAGCTGCTCTTACGATCTTCGCGAAGAGCATCTTATCCCGTTGCCACGTGTGTGCATTTAAAAAACGGCAGCTTCATTTGTAGCGTAAGCTTCCCCTTGAGTATTTCAGGGATTTCAGCACCACAGTAACTGAAGTTATTCATCTGCTCTTGAGGATTATGTGCATCAGGCTATCCCACCATTATTTATGAGGTATTTGGTAGCACGGATCACAGAAACTGAAAATGGCCATCTTGTGAAAATCCTTTTTGAAGGCTGCTGTCACTCCAAAGCAACTGGGACATCGTAAACAGCGGAGACTGTTGTTTAATTACTTTCATACTACTCAGCAAAATTTAGAGTTAAAAGTAAGCAAAAATATTTAGATTTGGATAGGATACTTAAAATAGTCATACAGAGTACAAGCATAAAAATCTCCATAAGTCTGATTTTTTCAGTCACTGTGTCTAGAGACGGTAACATATGCTTTTTATTTCTCCCACTTTTAAATTAGGCAAAGGAGGTAAAAACAGGCGACGAGGTAAGAATGAGAATGAATCAGAGAAAAGAGAACTGGTGTTCAAAGAAGATGGGCAAGGTGAGTTTTTAACTATAGTATGGCAATGTCATTGTGTTCAGTCACATACTGTGACAGAATAGAGAGAGATGTTCTTATTGGGGTTGTATTTGAATGCCAAATGATGCACTGAGTGTAAGAGAAAGACAGTAGGGAAAGGGAAATTTTCAATAGCTTCACCCCTTAAGAATGAAGTTTTCCTTTCCTTGACCTTAATCCAGTGTTCTGTGTAAAGCAACACTTGAACATTCCTTGGAAACCCCCTGATAGCTCTCTGTGAGGGTCTGTGAGCAGCTGGCTTAGGAGATGTGCTTCAGTCTTGCCAGTTGTTGTCCCTGGGCTGCACAGTCCCACTTACTGTTTTATACTGACTCCAACTTTTCTTGGATCCTTTGCTGAGCTCCCCAAAGTCACTGGCGTGGCAGAGCAGCTCATCTCACTGTTCTGTCCCCCGACGGTTTGGTTCAGTTGGCTCCTGGGCTGGAAGTCTAACAGATATTAAAACAGGAGCAGGAGGTGGGATGTTGTCAGGTGAAGTAAGGCACCAGAGAGTTCAGCCAGGGATGATGACTGGGATTCCCATCTGCCCTGCCCTTGGTGACAGTGAGCTCACCTCCCTTTCAGCTTGCCCTGTCTTGTGTGTCACACTCTGGTGGTTGCTCACATAATGCAGGTGCTTTCCTAGTAACCAATTAATCAGTTGGTTTGTTAGAAATACAGGAAAGGTACTGATTTAAATCCCTGTAGAAAAAGTGTCACTGAACTAATTTCTGTTATTCTGTGTTGGTTGTCAGCAGAAAAGGAGTTTATTTTTATGCACATCTAAAACTTCACATTCTTTACATCTCCCAAGCAAAACCTACTTAATTAAACATTATTCTCAGCTAGGAACAGTCTCGTGGTTCATTGGAGTATCTAACTTAAGTGCAGTTCTCCAGTGTGTGATTTCTGCAGCTTGGTGAGGGAGAAGATGAAGAGTGAATAGATTGAGGGCGGGTGTTGGAGAGGTGCTTCATAGACTTCAGCTGAAGTCTGCCAGTTGCCTTTCAGACAGTGTCTGCTAACCCCAGGTTACGTCCTTTCCAGGACAGTGGGGTGATTTCCATAGGGCCTCTGCAGGAGGGATTCAGAGTCTCAGTGAGTAGTTATACAGGGCATGCAGCTTTCTCCTCCCTCAGTGACACTGAGATGTTGTTCTTTAGGAGAGGTGCTGGGATGCTGTCATAAACTTTCAGACTTCAAGTGTGGCTCAATAGCTCTGAGATTTTCTGTAGCAAGCATTTCAGAGGGAACAAAAGGGAGGATACAACCAAGAAGGAGCAGTATTTGAAAATGTTAACATCAACAGTGATACAAAACTGTGATACATTCAGCAGCCTGTGTGGGTGCTCAAAGCTCCTCTCAGCAGTTCATGTTTGATAAAATGTTACAGTAAATTTGGGTTACAGTGAGAAAGTTAATTGGTTGTGTCTTGAAGCTGGATTTGTTCAAAAGTTTTCCTCTGTGGCACTTTGGGACATGGCTTAGTGGTGGACTTAACCATGCTGGGTTAACAGTTGGATTTGTTGATCCTAAAGAGCTTTTCCAACCTAAAAGGTTCTGTGTTTCTTTATGTTACCATCTCTTTCAGAATATGCCCAGGTGATCAAGATGTTAGGCAATGGAAGACTGGAGGCATTATGTTTTGATGGTGTGAAGAGGTTATGTCATATTAGAGGGAAGCTAAGAAAAAAGGTAATTCTGAAGCATTGCAGTGGGAAACAGTGGCATTATACATGATCTGTAATTGTAAAAATTTACATATGTGGCTTGTTACAAAAATGAATATTTCTACTGTACTTAATATCTTAAGTTCTTTTTTTTTGATAGTAAACTAGTTTGTCCTTCTGTTTCCATTGCTGGTACAAGAATAGGCAGTCTTGGGGTTCTGGGTGAAGCTCACTTTGAAGGGCTGCCTTTCAATGTGTACATTTCAGGGGAAGTGTTTTTTGGCTGCTTATGAAATACTAGCTTTTCAAATTCTAGAAGATTATTCTTATATAAAATAATAAAAATCTCCCTAATTGCAGATGGGGAACTTGGTGACTATTTAGAAAATACACCTCCAATGCCATTGTTTTGTTGTCCACTTCATTAGTTCCCAAAATATTTCTGTTGAAAGCTAATCTGCAAAAAGTTGTACCTTCAGGGATGTCACAGGTGTATGTGTCTGCATTCTTAACTTTGCCATCTTCAGATGATGTCCCCTCTGGGCCTTGTCAGGTGTTACATCTTCCTGTCCTCTGCTGGTGTATGGTTAGGAGGAGGTCCCTCAATCTGTTGCCAATGAAAACAGACATTCACTGTCTTCATTCTGGATTGTTCCATTTTTTGGAGAGCAGTGGATGCAAATGTTGTGGGATCAGTGTGTAACCAGTGCTGTAGCTGCTTGCAAGAAGCTGTTGAAGGTACTGGGGAATGTGCTTAAATAAATACTGAGTGCTGCAGTATTCATTTCTTGATACAAAAAGCATCACTTACGTATTCCTCATGCCTAAAAGAAAGGAAATTCCAATTGTAATTAGTTCAGTCTCCAAAAAAAACAAGCAGGTGTGGGATAGAACCACTCTGTGCATTTAAAAGCATATTCTGTTTTGCAGATTTCTGATTAACAGTTTCTAGAAACAACTCTGTTCATTTTCTTGTGCTCTTCACTGTTCTAGTCCATCATCCCCTTCATCACGTTTTTCTTTAATTTTTGCCCTTGAGGAGCTCAGTTCACAGAGTTCACGAGTGGTGCCCTGATGGATTATTTCAGTTTTCTCAGAAGTTAAGGCTTAATAACCACCCTGTTGGCTAGAAGCTCTTCAAAGAAGTTTGATTTATCCTGTAATAGCTCCATAACATGTAAAAATAAACTTAACTATGAGTATTTATGACCTTGGATTTGCTGTTAAGATATTAAATTGGATATTTCCAGCTTACTGACTAGAAAACGAAGGTGGTGGCTGTAGTGAAATGTTTCCTGTCTCTCCATAAATCTAAATGTGCTGTTTGGTTCTTGTGTTATACAACAGAAATTGAATTTCTGTAATGTATGTTTTCTCCTTCAGGTCTGGATAAATACATCTGATATTATATTGATTGGCTTAAGAGACTACCAGGTAAAAATTCAGTATAATATGCCATTATAAGGGGATTTTACAAGTAGCTTTATTTACTGTTAAATTGCAGCAGGTATTATGAGGAAATTCCTGTCTAACTTTTCATTTGTATTTAGTTATGCTAAATCATGATTTCTAGTTTCCTTGTATTACAGGAAGATTGTAATGAGTAGACAAATTCTGGTTCAACTTGTTCTTCTAAATTGCACCCTGAGACTTTGTGAGTGAAGGTGCTTGTTGTCACCAAGCTTGATCTTTTTTTTTTCCCAGATGTAGCTGTTTGGTGCTTGGATCCTGTGGTATAAAGAGAGATTGAGTCAAATACCAAACATTTTATTTTGATAATTAGAATTTTTGGTAATCAGAATATTGGATCCTTGATGTTTAGGCTTTTACCTTAAGAGGCAAAATAATCAGTAATTGGTACTTAAATTTCCAAAAATCGAGTAGTGTAACTTCACATAACGCAAACAGTAATGGGAAACGGTTGTCAAGCTTTCATTTGGTGAATGCTTTTCATGAATGGTAATGTTGTGTCAGCAGTTGTTGAAGATAGATTCTGCTTCTGAAATGTGCATTAGAGTTGTAAAACATTTAAGATACTGTCATTTACTGTATATATTAAAGTACTTAAAACTAGGAATTTTTTTGTTTTGATATTTCCTGACTGACCACCAAACACCTCACTATGTGTATTGTATGGAGAAAGGTTTAATTCAAAGGCATGAAACTGAACTTGTCAAGTTGTTGAATTCTCAGCATTTCTCATTTGTCTCAAATTATCTTAGTCTTGTTGCCCAGGGAAGTTGTGGATGCCCCATCCCTCACAGTGTTCAATGCCAGATTGGATGGGGCATTGAGCACCCTGGTCTAGTGGAAGGTGTCCCTTCCCAAGGCAGGGGGGTTGGAAGTAGATGATCTTTAATGTCCCTTCCAATCCAAACCATTCTATGAATCTGTAAATTATTTTTAATTGGAGATAATTAAATTATCACCCAGAAAAAATTAAAATATTCCAATGTGTTTACTTCACATTTAAAGAAACTGGAGGGGAAGGAAGAACAAGATGGTCTTCTATAAATAATATAGGTGTTAATCCTCTGTAAGTAATACAGTTGTTGTAAATAATACAGTCTGCTGAGGTTAATAGTTTCATTTTTCTATTAGTTAGACTAAAGGCATTAGTCAGAGGTGACTAATACATTTTAATAAATTCTTATTTAGGATAACAAGGCTGATGTTATTCTAAAATACAATGCAGATGAAGCCAGAAGCCTGAAAGCATATGGGGAGCTTCCAGAACATGGTAAGAATCTTTTCACTTCAAATTGGAAGTTCATGTTGGACGAGAATACTCAGTCTATCTTGTCTTGGCCCAGTGTGAGTGCACTCCTTAACTTCTCTAAATTCCTTCATAGCTAAAATCAATGAAACAGACACATTTGGTCCTGGAGATGACGATGAAATCCAGTTTGATGATATTGGAGATGATGATGAAGATATTGATGATGTAAGTAATAAATGTGTATTTTTATCATATGCTTGAAGCGGTCATCTGTGGCAATAAGCTGTTGTTGCTAGTTCTACAGCAAAGAACACATGGGTGTTCAGGATAGCTTTGCTCCTCAGGGACTGCCTCAGGAAGTGGTGTGGTGGATGAATGTGCCAGCTTTCTGTCCCCTCTCCTGTCCTAAAGTCATTCCTGAGCTGACCTCTAAGCACAGGGTACACTTGGTGTCACGCTGCTAAAACACACATAGAGAGCAGTCTGAAGGTGCTCAAAAAAAAGAAAATCAGTTGTTTGACCCCCCCCAATTCCTCTGTAGGCTTAACAGCCTCAACTGTCTAATCAGAACTGCAGAAATAATTGAGGGATTTGGTTTCTAAAAAACAAAGGCTTTAAGTGTCTGTTTACATAAAAACAAAGAGCTGCATCTTAGTGGTTTTCTAAAGTCACAGTCACTTGTGTGGCTTACCACTAAACTATAGTAATTGGTTGTGCACACTCTGACACTATAGTTGTAAAATTGCTACAACTCAAATTTTATAACAAATTGCAGAATCTGTTGTGCAATGTTTTCTAAGTTGATGCACTTTAATTTACAGCTGAGAGATGAATGTATGCAGGGTCAGCTGGCTGAGAGGATAAGTAGTAACTTACTGAGCCAGTGAGTTAACTTAATTGGATAGACTGTTCTAAGTATACTATTATGTTTTAATTCTTCATCTTTTTAGTCCTCTCTCTCTCTGAGTTGATTATATGACTAATTCTTTTTAAATGCTTATATTATTCTGAATTTTTTGAGGTTCTCAATATATGTTTCATTAGATCAAGTATTTTAAAAATATCAAAGAATTTTTCTTCAGACTTTTAAAAATTGTGCTTTGGGCCTGTCAGTGGTTGAGCTTACTGAAGATTCAACTCATTGAAGCTAGATAAACTAGTACTGCATGCTTTTAATAATGAGGCTATTGTAAGACATCAAAGAGATAAGTAGCCATAGGACAAATTTACAAAGTAATGGACCTGTGTGGAGTTAAGTGAGCAGCTATGATTGGTTTTAGGCTTTTGTCAGCTCTTCAATGAAATATTATGTTTTAAGAAAGTAAAAGACATAAAGAAAAGATGTGAGTAACCTCTCTGAGGATCACTGTCATGTATTTGGAATGAAGTGCAAGGTCCAAGGTCATTGTTAACAAGAAGAACTTGGTGGAGCCTTTCCTTTGTTCTTTTTATCAGAAGAATGATTAGAAAGTCACTACTTAGGGAAGTGGCTCTCAAACCTGGTTTTATTTTCGTTTTTGAGAATCATGGGCAAATTCATGTCTGTTCTATTGATGTATAATTGTATTGCAGATACCATGGTTCTGCAGAATTACTCACCTGCATGACCTTAGTATTGCTGCTGGGCACAAAAGCAGGGAGTAATTCTACACATGTTAAGAAAACAGATCTCAGGCAAAACCAGGACTGTGCTAAGTTCAGGAAGTCTCCTGTTGCACTATAAAAGTAACTTACAAAAAGAGTTGCTTGATAAAAAATACACTTGGATGAATTTCATGGTGTGGTGTTTTTGCTTTTCAGATCTAACTTGGAACAGAGGTTTACATTCCGACTTTTTTCCTCCAAGGATTGTTCTACATTGATACTTCGATTATTTTTTGGGTGAAGTCCCTTACCTTTAAGAAGACTGAAAATTCTCGGTAAAGAGTGTAGTTTGTTACATCAAAAGGATTTATTTTCAATGTTTGTTTTAAAGTATTTATATTTCTTTAGAAATGGATAATGCTGGATTATCACAAAGGTTCAATGACATGCCACAAATATTGTGTCTCTTCACCAATTGGAGCTTTTATCTCTGGATGTAAGTGAGATACAGTGACATGGGCTGTAAAAGACTGCATTTTTCCCTCTTCTGCTTTCATCACTACGATTCCAGTTAAACTTGTATTTTGAAATAAAAATTGTTTACCCTGTAATTATCATGGATTTTGATTAAAGGCAAATAACCCAGTTCAGATTAGTATCAAATCATACTATGCAGTGTCTGTCCTTATACCCCTTGCCTTGATGTTAACTTTAAAAAAGATTTTGATAATGTGAGAGGAAGGCAGAAATCTGCATTTAAACTCACAATGCATGATGAATCTGCTTTTCGCATCTAGTAGCATGCTGCTATTTTTATACTGATTTTCATAATTAAAAACACTCATTATTTCAAAGATGTAAATTTTCCATAGTGGAGGGAGGGGTGGGAGAGGAGTAAAGATGAAAAGTGAGCAGCATCTCAAATTTGCAATTTTTTTGGAAACTGCGGTTGGTGCAGTGGTCGAGCTGCAGCTGCAGATGATGAACACTGGGTGGCACCCGACTGAACAGGGACACACGAATGCAAAACCTTCACAGTTGGGTTTGTACTGAAAAATGCATAAAATAGGTTTTCCCCAAAGTAAATGCTTAACATTCTTGATATGTTAAACATGTAGAATATTTTTACATTATATAAAAGGTTATGTTAAGAGTAGAGTTTTATTTTAATCTGAAATTCCATACATTGTAAGGTGCAACATAAAAGCTGATGTGAACTTTGAGTAACAATATAAATAAGAAAATAAATTTGTGTCAAAAGTAGAAAGAATCTTTTCACCCAGAATAAATCAATTAAACAAACTACTGGAAAGATTCTTGTCCACGTTCAGACTGGAGGAGTCAGTTGAGAAACTGAATAAAGACTAATGTCATCATGCAAATATTACTTTGTGATAGCCTTAGTGTCTTTGTCTTCAATAATGTATTTAACAACTCTGAAAGCAGGTTAATGGAAAAATTCTTTTTGTGCCATAAAGATCTGATTCTTGACACTTGTATTCCTTATACAGTCTTTTTGGTATGATGTAAAGTGACTACCCCAATAGATAAAAACAATGGCTTTAAATACAGAGTGGCTTCTTTGCTTTACATGTTTTTTAAGGAGATTTAAACATCCAGAGCTTTTGTAAAAATGTATTTTCTTTTACTTCTTACTTCCATTACAGTGTCTCCTTTTCTTACATGGATCAGGTACCCTGCTCTAGGAATAACGTCTTAATATTAAGTAATTTTATTAAGTAATTTTGCCTAGTATTTCATGGATTTTAACTATTTGTTTTAAAAACTTATTACTATTGAGGGAAAGATACTACCGGTACAGCATTCTTACTCAACTTATCTTAAATGTATCAATTTACTGTCTTTGTATGCCTGTAAGGTTCAATTGTGAAGGAACATAAATGGTGTAATGTTTCAGAATAAGGCTTATAAACCACTCCCAAGCTCACTGGTTTCCTCATTGTATTCACAAGGCTATAAGCAGCTCTACAAATGGTTAAAAGCTCTTGAAGTTCTTGAGATCTAAGTGCTAAAGGTGTCTGTCCTTTCAGTTGTACTAGCAGGAAGGTTAGTGGTTAAATTGCAGGGAATGTATACTGAAGATTCAGATATTATGGGAAGTGTACTTGCCAAAACCGATCTTCTGTATGTGAAATGTAAATGCATGGTCAGTGGTAAACACACTGCTGCTGTAGGGAGTCTGCAGTTCTCCAGTATAACACAGACCTCAGCTGTGGGCCAAAGGTGAAACTGTTTGTGTCAGAATCGGTTGTGGTTTGCCCTGAGGTTCCTTCCAGTCTTTATGGCTCCCAGGTTCATGTCTGGCTCAACCTAAACTTGAGATTTTAAGGAAGTTTCTTATTTAACTGTTAATTTCTTATTAGTGCAGCAGCTTAACACTGATCGGTTTCTACTGATAAGCTGGGCAGTATTGCCTTCTTAAGTGCCCTTGGTCACCTTCTTTCTCTGTCCTCTGCTGAAGCTCCCTTCACAGTGCAATCTAGGCAGCTTTATATCATCCTTCTTGCCTATTTTTTCTTAGGGGCTGGAAAAACAGCTTGCACAAGAAGCTGTCTTTCCTATGTCACCATGCAGAGAACAGTGGTAGAACAGCAGCTGCCAGCTAGAGGATTGCAAGGTTGCTGACTCTAAAGCTAAGAAAGGTACACCATCTGTAAAAGTATTTCCTAGATAAATTTTTAATAATTCTTGTTTAACTGCGGGAACTGCTGCTGGCTTCTTACCTAGAGTGCAAAATTGAAAGCAGGGATTTGAAAATTTATCTCCCACAACTAAAATATAAACTTTGTGATCTGTTTCCTACTGTGAGGTTTTCTCTTTGATTAACATGTTTTTAAATTATTTTTGTCCATTGTTCCAGATCTTGTCTGTTGACCTTACAATAGGGGCAGCTGTGCATTTGCTTGGACAGCCCTAATGCTTTTCCACCCTAATCCTTAGCAGATACAGCCCAGACACAGCAACTGAAAAAAAAGCATATGAGAAACAACCTCTCGTTCCCTTCTCAAGAGGAGGAGCTGGTAACCCATGACTGCTGAGCTCTGTGCCATTTATTTGTTCCTGCTGATAGGTTGTGTCATGCCTGTGCTCTGCATGTGCCAGCATGCACATCTGTGGTACTGTGTGCTAGTGCCATACAGGTGTGTGACATATGCCATATATCTCATACACACAGACACACTTAAGTTAGGGTTCAGATATACCCTGCAGAGGTTAGGCTGGCACAGGGGGTTGCTCTGTCCTCTGGGTGATGTCCATGAATGGCAGTGAGCTGATGACCAAGGCTGGCAGGTTCCTCCATGTGGTGTCCGGTCACACTCTCAACCAGGCTCTTCATGATAAACTGATAGGACTGGTGGCATCTCAGTGTGTGAAATAATGCTGGGACTGCTGCTCCCTGAGGCCCTCTGGCCATAAGGTAAGTCCTGCTTTCAGGTGGATTGGGGTGTCAACTGTTCCTGCTGTTGAGCAAGCTCCAATCTAATCCATAATTATTTGCTGTTACTGAATATCAAGGTACTCGAGTTATCTATGGTTCCCTAGAGGACTCAAACCTAGCTTTTCATCTGTGGACACTATGGTATCCTATGGGCAGGTTGACTGCTTGATAAAGAAGACTAAAGTAGCTTTTGGGAAGATACGTGGGAAGAGGGAATTATTATCTGAAATAGTTTTGTAGTAGTGTGAGTGCAGTGTTACTTGTCCCTTCAAACTTGAGGCCCATGCCTGGCTTTTCTGCAGGTAGCTGTTGGCAATGCTTTCTCATTTTGTTGCAAAAATGAGTGTTCAGATTTTATTTCTCAGGCTGATTGCCTTTCCTTTTGGAAAAGGAGAGAGAATAAGTAAGGGAGGATGCCTTGGCTTCATTACATTTTTAATCACAGCAAGCGAGAGTCAAGAGTTCCCATTGATTAACTCAGGTTATAGCTTGTGCTCTTATCTTGCCTATCACATTTCATGCCAGAGCTCAACATGGTGATTATAAAATGCAATCATAATCAAATAAAGAGGCAAACTGAAAACTCTGAGCACCTTCACTGCAACTAGTTTAGTGGGACAAAAAATACTTTAAAAAAATGCAAAGATGAGACTGTGTTGTCTGACCTATGAGCTGTTCTTCATGGGTTTTCTGTGTCTGTAGAGAGGACACTTGCACAGCAGTTTTATTTATACTCAGGCTGCCATCTCAAGGAAGAAAGGCTTCAGCAGAAGCTGCCAGAGACTTAGAACCTCTTACTGCATCACTTGCTTAGCAATTTCTCTTTTGAAGCCCTCTCACTGTTTTGTAGGCACTCCTTTTTCCCTGTTGCAAAAGTGGGTGGCTTGTCATTGTGTGTCTAGGCTGTGATGATGTAGGAGTCCCTTCTGTCACCAGCACCTCCATTCCTTAATCAGCCCTACTCTTCTTTATGGTTAAATTTATGAATTTTATTCCCTGTTGAGGAAGATGATCAGCTAAATGCCTGTGCGTGCTTGGCCTCTGGAGAGAGCAAATAAGCAAAAACCAAACAGACCTTGACATACGGGAGCAAAGCAGGGTGCCTCAGCATGTCGGTAAGGAAGGGTTTCCAGTCCTGGCTTTCAGGGACTCTGAGGTGCCTGTGTCTGAAATAAGTATTGCCAGCAATGGAAATACTTGAGTTTTTTTTAAGGGTTTTCGAAGTAGATCACCTCCCCGAAGAAGCAGCTGATTGAATTATGGTCTTAGGTGCATGTCTGGCACTGGCAGCAACACGATGGATGCTGCTGGTGCCAGCTGGAGTAAGTACAGCACGGAGCGGCAGAAATACTGGAGGATCCCCGTGGGACACCCAGAACTCTGGGTTCATACACACATTCCACTCTCCGTGGGGCTGGCTGTCAGGGAGGAGTCAGCCTTGTGACAGTCCCCAAGACAGTGACAGGACACTGAAGGGACTGTGTTTATCCCTTGTGCTTAGAGAGGAAAGCCAAGTGCTGCACAGGGCTTGAGGAAACAGCTTCTGACTTGCAAGACTTTGAAACTAACTGGAGCAGACAGTGGTAGGGGGTGGGGAAAGGAGCATTAGTGAGGTTTCTGAGAAGAATTTTAGTCTTTTGCTGCCTGACCTGGTGGAAGGATCCTCCCTGCTCATGAAGATGTATAAAAAAACTACAGTGGTTAAAGCTGTAGTCTTCAAGACTTGGCAAGAAACCTGAAAATGTGTAGAAGACCTTGCTGCCTTTTTACCCACTGGACAGTGGCTATCCCCACTTGCCTTTCAGGTTGCTCTGGAATACATTGGGATGTCAATAATGAGCTGTTGCAGCAGGTGGCTGACCAGAGGGAGTCTTGCAGCAGCTCTGACACAGGGATCCTTGTGTCATGAACAAGATCATAAGCTTTGCTGAAAATGGTAGAAGCAGCCAGTGCTAAGTAACTGTGATGGAATATACAGAGATGGACTTTCAGATCTGATTCTGGAGCCCTGTTAAGTTGAAAATGTTTTAAAGGATGCCCTAAGACCCATTTGTGTGTTGTCCAGTCTTACTGTATTGCTCTTGAGTGACAGGGTCAGAAGGAATGGGCACCTGTATCTCACTGTGGTTGTCAGGTGCATCCCCTTAATAGCACCTTATACCACTTCCAGCCTAGTAATGTGTCTGGATTGCTGCTCTTAACCAGAGTATGGGCAAAGGAGCAGAAACCTTTTCCCAAAACAGGGCACCAGTTTCACAAAGGTGTTGGAAATGTGCAACAGCCTAGAGACTGTTTCATTAAAAGTGTGAGTGTGCCACCTGTAAGTGGAACAAATACTGTTACTGGTGTATTGTTATCCTGGCACTGACTAATGAAACAGTTGCTGAAAAGTGGGAAAAGCCAGTATTAGCTGGTGCTTTGCTGTATTAAATTATGCTTTAATCCTCAACAACTCCCTTCTCTGCCCCTCCTGTCCCCAGTTTGAATTGGTTCTATTGTATTGCCGGGTGGATGCTTTGTCCACAAATGTAGAAAGAGTGATCTCAGGCTTCATGAAAACTTTTAAACTAAACTGATGTAAAGCTGTTGTTTAGGACTACAAAAGTCTAGCTTAACTGTAATGTTTAGTATAGGAAAATACAGAAAATATTGTATGGTTACAAAGAGAGAACATAATGCAGCCAGTAGTTGATTACGTGGGTTTATAGGCAGTTTAGGTTAACCTATCAATAGTTATACAGGCAGATGTTGGAGAATCAAAAAACACTGAAGATGTGTGTCTTGTCTAGGAGGCATTTAGAGGAAACAGCTTGAGTGCCAAGAAGCCAGTAACTTTATATTGAGAAGACAGCCTGAGTGTTTCTGATTACTTGTGTAGATTGACATCTAAATCAATTACAATAATAATAGGGGGAAGGAAGGAGAGTATGACACCTAATAGTTTCCTTCTTTAATACCCAATCCTTCCTTAAAACAGGTAATTTCCTTATTAATGGTTTTCAAAATATTATATACTCTTTGAACAGGTTTGGGGGATTTGTTCTGATGCATGCATGACTAAAGAGGACAAGTTATAAACCACTGAGCATTCCCCAAACAAGAATTTTGAGAAATGTAAGCTTTCATGGTAATTTCATATTTATCACTGATCCTCAGAACAAACAGAAGAACACAGTATGTGAAGAGAAAATGAGATCCAGTGGAGATCTATTAATCAAATTCAGATTAGGGGCTCCTGCCTGTTCATGTATTTTTTAATATTTTTCACTGTAACAATAATGAATGCACCTAGTTTGCACAGCTGAAGTACTATGTCCATATGGTCTCTTCAGCATATATTATTATATTGTACTATTTATTATTCAATATGAAGAAATCAGAAGCTACAGAAACCTTTTTCTCTCTTGGGTGAAACTGAATTAGTGGTGGCCTGGGAATCTTTGCAACACATTTCCCCACTGTAATTCTGTGAAATTAGTCCCTTAATGGTACTGAAGTTAGTTTTTATGTTTATTAGTGTAGAGTTGGTACTGACCACTTTAGGAAGTCAGTATTTGTGTAACTCTATTTCTCTATGGTTGTGTTAGCAGAATAATGCTTCATTAGTATAAATGACAGAAAAAGATAAAACTAACATTTCATAAAACAGGAGAATTTCTGAAATAGTAAAAATTTTAACAGTGATCACTGGCAGACAATATTTTTGGATAAGTGATCTTGAGATCTTCCCCTAGTCAATACTCATTTTAAACCTCTGCCACAGTGTGTTTTATACAACAGTTTGGGCAGCACAGCCTGAACCATCTCAGGGCAGTTTAGTTGTTTAGTTACTTAAGAAAACTCCCCTGTTTGGTTTTTTGAAGGTTTGGGGCGG
>VXAC01005075.1:129837-144700 GCA_013399225.1 Rhipidura dahli | reverse complement strand
GGGGGGGGCAGGGGGGGGGGAACCTGGGGGTTTTGTTTGTTTGGGGTTTTTTTGGTTGGTTGGGGTTTTTTCCAAACCTCTTTTTAATCTGGGTCACTTCACTTTCCATTTGCATTAGTGCCAGCCAAGCTGAAGAAAAAATGCACTGGGAGGTGGGAAGAGTAGTGGAGGTGCAGATGCTGCTCTTGCCTCTGGAGGCTTTGAGGAAATCCTGTCCTCAAGCAGCTATTTGACTCACAGAATTGCACAGGTTGGAAGGGACCCCTGGGGGTTGCAAGTCCAACATTCTGTGCAAAGCAGGTCTAGTTACAGCAGGTTGCTCGTGGCTTTTTTAGTATTTTCAAGGTTGGAAGTTCCATGGCCTCTCTGGGAAATCTGTTCCAGAGTTTGAAAACAAATAATGTCCTTGCATCTCATTGGAATGTCCTGTGCCCTGGGTTGTGTCCATTGCCTCTTGTTCACCCACAATGTGCAGCCAAGAAGAGTCTGGCTCTCTCTTCCCCTTCCTCCACCTCAATTACGTAGTTGCAGACAAGAGTAAGATTTCCCCACATCATTCTTTTCTCCAGGCTGAGCAAATCCAGATATATGCCTCTCTCCCCAGTATCATGTGCTCCAGTTCCTTCAGGAATCCTGTTAGTCATCTGCTGCTCATTTTTCTCACGTTGGGGAGCCCCAAAATGGGCACAGGGCTTTGGATGCAGTGCCAGCATAACAGTGCTCTTCACTGCAGTCTGAACCAGGCATCTGGTGTATGATTTTTATATGCTGAGCTGTTGAAGCACTTGATCTGAATCACAAGATTAGAATTTGACTCCAAGGATCTGAGAACTCCTGACTCACCTCCCTGTTAGAGAAGGTAACTGAGTGATTGACTGAGCAGAAATGGAAAAATACAATTGGGAAGCATTGCATAAAAAATGTAGAGATTCTCTTTTTTGCATTTTCTTTTATCTTGAGTGCCATTAGAAGTGCCTGTATCTCTATTGAAAACTGCACCACAGACTACAGTACTGGTTTCTGTCATAACCACAGACAGATAGATCTCAAAGTGTTTGGGACTCTTAGAGCTAAGCTTCAAAGGTGTGATTTATATCTACTGAATCTCAGCTCAGAAAAGTAAATTCTGGTATAGAAGGTAGGACATATTTCTCATACCAGAAGGACTTTCAAAGGTGAACTTGCTTGAGCTGTGAGGTTCTGGAGTTATTTCTAAGTTCATATGTTTAAACAAAGTATATTTCTTAAGCCTATGATCAGTCTGAGTGTTCGTTCTGTAGGATCATTTGTTCATCCTTTTATTAATTAGCTTGCAGCCTTTCTTTTAGGGATGTGCTTTCTGAGGAAATAAGTGCAACTGCTGGAATAATTTAATTGTTATTCTGAGGCTCTGTCTGTCCCCACCCCATTTTAAACTCCCTTTCTGTGTCTGTCTGGATTTGATGGGTGGACTGGTTGGTGGATGAGAAGCTGGTTGGATGGTCACATCTAGAAGGCAGTGGCTCAGTGTCCAGATGGAGAAAAATGTCAAGGTCTGTCCCTCGGGGTCTGTGCTGGGACCAGTGCTGTTTAATGTCTACATTGATGACATAGTGGGGTCAAGTGCACCCTCAGCAAGTTTGCAGATGACACCAAGCTGAGTGGTGTGATTGCCACACCTGTAGGATGGGATGGCATCCAGAGGGACCTGGATGAGCTCAAAGAGTGGCCCATGGGAATCTCATGCGGTTTAACAAGATCAAATGCAAGGGACTGCACCTGGGCTGAAGCAATCCCCAGTATCAACACAGGCTGGGGGATGAACAGATTGAGAGTAGTCCTGCTGAGAAGGACTTGAGGATACTTGTGGATGGAAAGCTGGATGCAAATGGGTAATGTGTGACTTGCAGCTCAGAAAAACAACCAAGTCCTGGGCTGAAACCAAAAGCAGTGTGGGCAGAATGGTGAGGGAGAGAATTCTGCCCCCCTACTCTGTTCTTGTGAGACCACACCTGGAGTGCTGCATCCAGTGCTGGGATCCTCAGCACAGGAAAGATATGGATCTGTTGGAGCAAGTCCATGGGAAGGTCATGACTACAATCCCAGGGCTGAAACACCTCTCCTTAGGAATAAAGGTTGAGAGAGTTGGGGCTGTTCAGTCTGGAGAAGAGAAGGCTCTGGGTACACTTTCTGGATGAGGGATGATGGTGAAAGAATTTAGTTTTAAATGAGTTATAAAGCAGAAGTTTTTTACAATGGGAGTGGTGAAACACTGGAACAGCTTGCCCAGAGACATGGTGGATACTTCATCCCTGGAAACATTCCAGGTCAGGTTGAACAGGGCTCTGAGCAACCTGGTCTAGGTGAGGATGTCTCTGCTTATTGTAGGGAGGGATGAACTAGATTATCTTAAAGTTCCCTTCTAATTCACACTATTCTATGATTTAATCAAAAGCCCTGTTTATTTGTCACTGTCTTAGTGTCAGGAACCCCTAAAGTCACAGTTTTGTAGCTGCTATATTTAAGACAGAAGAGTCTTCAGCTTGATCTTCTAAGTGTCAGAAGTTGAAGAGCCCTTCCATGGCCAAGTACCCACTGTCACAGACAGGTGAACAGGAACAACAGCGTCCAGTGGTTCAAACAGCACCAGCTTTTACTGAACTACTGGATCAGGTAATGCATGAGACAAGGGCAGGTAAAAGGACATTTCTACTGCTTGTACCTCAAGAAAATAAAAAAAGGAGATCAGACATTGTGTTTCAGTCCATCCTCAGGTACTTCACTTTTTCTCCCCAGGTGCAGAACTTGGCACTTTCCTTTCTTGAGCTTTATAAAGATTCTGTTGACTCATTTCTGCAGACTGTCAGAGTCCCTTTGAAAGGCAACACACTCATCTGATATTTCACCTACTCCTCCCAGTTTTGTGTCATCTGCAAAGGGTGCAGTCTGTCTCATCATCCAGGCCATTAATGAAGATGTTAATACTACATAACTCCACGGTTACACCACAAGTGACTGACCTCAAACTTAAGCTCATGCCACTGATCACAACCCTTTGAGTCCAGCAGTTCAGTCAGTTTTCAACCCACCCCACTGTCCATTGATTTTGTGCACATTTTATCAGTTTCTCTACAAGGATGTTATGAGAGACAGTTTTGAAAGCCAACATAGATAACACCCATTGCTCTCCCTTCCTCCACCAGGTCACTTATATGACCTCATCACAGGGAGGCATAATCTCCACTCTGTAAATCAATCCTCGCTACTCCCCAACACCTTGTTCTCCTTCATCTGTTTGGAAATCATTGACATCACTTTCCCAGGGTCTGAGGTGAGACTGGCTGCCCTGTAGGTTCTTGAATCCTCCTTTTTGCCCTTCTTGAAGAAAGCAGTGACATTTGCTTTTTTTCCCAGTCCCTAGGAACCTCCCATGATCGCTGGCACTTTTCAGAGATTAGTGAGGGTGACCCCACAATGACATCAGCCAGCTCTATGTTGTTATAACTTAGAAGAAGCAGCACATTCCATGAATTGCAGGATTTGCAGGGAGGAAAAACTCATCCTTAGTTGTATGTGATAGTGAGCTTTAACCTTTGCAATTAAGGTAAGTTAATGTTTGATTAATGTCATATGTTTATTCAAGTTTTGACATGTATGACAAATATCTAAATGCAGCTCTGTAAAACTTCTGTAAAGTTACATTGTTTTATCTTCCAGGTTGGTGGATTAGGTGTAGTCCATCAGATGCATTCTAGTTTTGACTTCTCCACGTATGGCTGCTCTGCTCCTCTCATTTGGATACATCATGTCTGGACACAAGATCAAATCCACAATACAAGAAAGGATTCAGATGTGTGGCATATATGGATCTATACTATCCTCCAAGAGTAGGGGGTAAAAGATTCACAGTTCTAAACAGAAGACAAGCAGGTTACTGTTCCCCAAAAAAAAACAAGTAAAACCAATTTCTCTTGGTGGTGTTATCAGTGTGGGAATCTACTGGGCTGAGGTGTTATGGAATCAATATAGTTCACCCCAGAATATGTCTGTGTATATCAAATAATTTCCTATGGAACAAAGTTGGATACTGCTTCCATAACAGAAGGCCAGAGAGAGGCTAATTACTATTTGTTTCAGACATGTTGGAAGGAGCAGCTGAGTTTATATTCAGATTTTAATGTGGTAGAGGTGTAAGTCAGCTAAGCTGGAAATGCAAATGGGTGCCAGAGCAAGGCACAGAGGGATGTGGAGCACAAGTGTGACTTGAATGTATTCCTTTAGCAGAAGTCTCTTGCTACATTTCTAACGCCATAAAGTAGGTTGGTGAGAGGTGTTGTCCCATTTAGGTAACTTACCAAGGTGTTCCCCATATGTTGACTCTTCTCTCTCCAAACAGGCTAGGTGACAATCTTTTACCACCACTCATGAAACCAAACAAGTTAATAAATAGATTATTTTAATAATAGGCTTTATTAATAAGGTGTGAAGACCTGAGACCTGCTGCAAGATCATCAAAATGTTGGTTGTAAGTTACCTCTGAAGGCTGTTTTTTGACCTTTTTGGACCAGGTCAGCACTAGACTATATCAATCTTGGCTTTGCCTGAGTCTTGAAAATCCTCAGTGACAGAGATCCCTCCATTCCTCTGGACAATATGTTCTAGTGCCCAGCTACTCACTTGTTGATTTTATTTCCTGATGCTCAGTTTGAACCTACCAAGTAGTAAACTGTGCCAATTGCTCTGTTAGACCAGCTGGCAGTGATAAGAAGAGTTTGGCCCCAACACTTTTCAAATGACCCTTCAAACACTTGTAGGCTGATGTTATGTTACTTCATAGCTTCCTTTCTGCCAGCTAAGTCCAGTGCCATCAGCCTCCCCTCAATAACTTTATCAGCCCTCCACTGAACAGACTCTAATCTTGCCCTGTCCCTCTCAATCCGAGGTACCAAAACTATTTCAGGCATGGCTTCATCAGTGCCCAGCAGAGATTATCAGCAAATTCCCTTTGATGTGCTGGCCATGGCTCAGTGCATGTCCTTCCAGAAGAGCCATGGGTTCCCGTTCACCCTGGTGTGTGCTGTAACCAACAGGACTGTGACTTCACCAGCCACTTACCACTCTGTGCCCATACATGGGGCAGTCCCAGCTGTTCCAGGGGTGGAACTTCATACTTCTTATAAGGATCATGATGCCTCTGTCTAATCCTTAAGCTTTTCAGGGTCCTTCTGGATTGAACCAGCAGCTGCTCCCTGACCTCAGTGTTATGTGCTCAGAATGAGCTCTGCATTGCCAGGTTGTTGATGAAGGCACTGGATATGGGTGCCAGTATGGAGCCCAGAATGCTTTGGTGTTTACCAACCAAATATTGAGTTATTGATTGCTACCCTTAGAGTTTCCAATTCATCCAAACAGTTGGTTTGTCCAGTCCATGCTTCTGCTGTTTCCAGAGGGGAAGGGTGGGAAGGTGGTGTCAGAAGCCATATTCAAACCAAGGTATGTTGTAGCCACCACCCTGCCCTTGCCCAGAGGGCCAGACATTTCATCACAGCAGGCACTCAGCAGGTCAAGCATGGTTTGCCTTCCTGGGCTGACTGCTGCTGTTTATTTGCTCCCTGGTCTTTTCATTGACTGACATGTGGCTGACTGGCCCATCCAGAGGGCAATCCTCCAGCCCTTTGCAACCCCTTCCAACCCAAACCACCCTATGATTCTATGATTCCCACGTCTTCCTTCCTGCCTTTTTTTTAAAGACAGTGATTGATAATAGCCTTGCAAGTCAGGTGTCCCAGTAAACTTGGGGTGATTCCCATCCAGCCCAGTGGATCTGAATACACAGAGCTTCTCTAACCTCTTGCTCCTCCATTGCTGGCTGCCCAATTCCCTCCCCAGTTGTGTCTGTACAGGCAGGAGTTGAGTGGTTGCCTTTGGCTCTGGAGACAGAGGCAGAAAAAAGGTACTGAGTTCATCAGCTTTTTTGTCAACACCTGTTGTCACAAGGGGCCTCTGTCAGTAGAAGCCCATTTTCCTTGAACTTGCTTTTCCAATTAACAATCTCCAGAATCTGCTTTGTCCCAACCAGTTCCCCTCAGCCGCCTCAGCTCCAGCTGGGCTTTGGCTTTCCTGGTTTTGACACTAAGTGCCTCACACTGTGGGTGTTTTTGTCTGTCAAGTGGTAGTGATTTACTTAGGACATCAAAATATATATATTTTTTTTTCCAGTTTGGCTATTCTAAACCACGTAGGAGGGATGGTCTTTCTGACTCTTCCATACTTTTGTTCCAGTAGGTCAAGACTTATGAATGAGCATGGAAAAATTGTTCCAACTGCAGAAGCAACTGGCAGCTAGCACGAAGACATGGAAAAAAGTCTGAAATTATAACCCAGTTAAAAGTGATTAATACAAATACCAACAAAAAATGAATGGAATTCTTTTGTTTTTTAAAGCTTTAGAAGGAAGATGTAACTAGACAGTGAAAACCAACAGATGACCCTACAGGAAGGTTTAGGGTTGGTCTGCCATTGGGAAATATTCTTGGAAGAGGATCATACACACACACACAAATTTGAGGTCTGGACTGGGGTCAAGGCTAATTTGATTTATAAAAGCTTAAATTTTAAAGTAGGGAACAAAGCTGGGAAAGGTTCATTTAATCTGCATGATGATAATGCAGGGAGAAAGGAATATCAAAAGGTCAGAGGAATGAAAGTGCCAATACTGATATACGGAGTGAGAAACTGCTGGCTAAAAATTAGCCTCTTGTGGTGGCCAGCATGAAGTTATTGGATTGGTATAACAGAACAGAGGATCCAAAACTATTGTGTCAATACAAAAAACTAGCTAGCACAGAGACCTGGGGAGGATTAGCAGTTGCAGCTGGAATAACAGGATGGAATTACATGCATAATTTAGGAAAGATGGAGGAGAAAAAAAAGGTGGTGAAACAGCATTATACATTAATAACTTCACAGAAAGGGAAGGCATGGTGTGAATAACAGGATGTTCCAGTAAAGATTGTTTAGAAAAAGTTAGAAAAAATACTGTACTGAACTGGAATATCAGAGAGCCTGCAGTATCAAAGAGAGCCTGGGAGCTGGATTTAGACAGGGGTGTAGATGCCTGTCATGTCAATTGGAAAAGAAAATAAGTACCTTTAGTTTCTCCATAAATGTGGAGATACAAGACTTTAAGACCTATTCCTAAATATACTAACAGACCACTACACTGCAGTGAGAAGATATGCAAGAGTGCTATGAAAACTTTGCCATATGGCTAGGAATAAATTTGTAGAAACATGGAATATTTTTAGCTATAAGTAAGTAATTTCCATTACTTTGATTTGAAATAAAAAGGAATTCTGAAGTGTCAGAATTCTCATTGAATAGAAACACTGTTTTTAGCCATCATAATTTTTCCCAATTAA
Source organism: Rhipidura dahli (assembly GCA_013399225.1). Lineage (NCBI taxonomy): Eukaryota > Metazoa > Chordata > Aves > Passeriformes > Rhipiduridae > Rhipidura > Rhipidura dahli. The sequence continues at coordinate 137,300 of VXAC01005075.1, read as the reverse complement.
TTGTGGTGGTTGTATCAGGTTGTATCTTCAAATTGAGCTTGAAGACAGAGTAAATATCTTCTCTCATAAGTATCACAAATTAATATTAACTCAGACTTTGAACATTCCAATATATATATTAGAATTATTATTAGCAGTAAATATACATAAAAGAGGGAATTAAGAAGATACATACTAGATGTAATTCTGATTTTCAACGGGGTGAGAGGGAAAGCTAAAGAGACAGAATTCAGAAAATACACAAAAAGGCTACAAAAACACCATTATGCATTTGGGACCATCCTCAACATTATTTCCACAGAATCTCTCATGCCTATTTTTATTCAGTAACTAGCAATTAACTGATTTTTTTTTTTTTTTGGTCTCTCTTATGTTGGCTACAGAGGTTTATAAACATGTACAAAATGCATATACTATATTTGCTGAATTGTAATTCCCATAAAATTCAAATCCAGAGGAAGCAGCATGTTCGATGATTGGATTGGCAGGCAGGCAGAAAATGGATTCCTTGAAGTTGTCATTTTATCTTTTTAGCATATCTAGTTAGGATTTCTTTATCAAATGGTTACACCTTATAAACTGAAGTAACTGATTTTTCTCTTCAGAGACAGACTGAGTAATTGGTTGTAGCTGTGTTGAAGTCAGTGGAGCTCAGCCTGAAAATCCATTTCATTCTTGATGAACAAGTTTTATCAATAGACCCTCCCCTTTTGTGTTAAAATGCCCAGTATAATATTTTATACTAATTGATTTCAGATTCAGCTGAACCATTTTTCAAACACTGCTTGCTTAAAAATTATTGATCTCATTTTAATCACCAGGAGGCCTTCAGACTGTAACCATCTCCAGGCACAGCCTGATTTATCATGCTTTGAGGCAACCACAGAATCACTGCTTCCTCTGTGTCTGAGTGTGCCAAGTCACATGGCACACTCCTTGTCGGTGGAAGTTAAGGAAGAATGAAAAATTGATTATAAGAGTAAATAAAATCCTCATCTTTTACAATGTTCTTTCTCTCTCTTTCAAAAAAAGCAATCAGAGTTTGACTTCTACTTCCCTGTGTTGGACATGTATTAAGTATATTCTTAAATTACATCTGGGTCTATCATAGATTTCTAAAAGGTAAAAATTCATGAATGTTTATGATTTTAAAAATCATTGAAAATTACTTATGAAAGCAAGTCTAAAGCACACTGACTTCTGTCCTAGAATTATCACGTCTCTCTCAGTGTTATCTTATGGATGGTACTCAGAGAGGCTGAAGCACTGGACTTACCAGGCATTTAGGAAGTGGTGAGCATGGAGCATGCCAATGGTCTCACTGTGACTCTGAGGCAGAGTCTGGGTGAACAGATGCAGTTCTATTCATAGAGCTATGTAGTCACAAGACCACACAACTTCTTGGAGTACCTGGTCTCCATGTTGCAGAGGTTCCCTTCTCTTCAAAGTGACTGAATTTATCGTACTTGGGATGCTAGTTTACCCAAAAAAAGTAAAAAAGTAATTCTCTACTGACTGACTGACATCTGATGCAGTATAATTATTACTCAGTGATAACTAAACTTAATTAGTTTAATATTATTTTAGGCATTCAATCAGAGTAGAAACATCTTAGGATTTGATATTCCATAAACTTGAGAACAGTTCATAATCAATCTGAGGTAGGAACATTCCTGCCCATGCTTCTCTCCTATATAACACAATCTTCTCCTGTATGTTTAGATGAGCTACTGCTGTGGGAAGAATGTTCCACTTCCTGGCAAAGTATCCTGGTGCAGTTAACTAAAGTCCTACAAATAACTGCAAATCCTTCAGGCAAATATCAATCACTTCAGCAGGTGGTGAAGAGAAACGGAAAAATGTTTCTGTGGCTGCAGGGCAGACATTCTTCCCTTCCAAAGCAAGACTCACCTTCTCCTGCCTCTCCCAGCAAAAGCTAAGACTGTGTCACATCCTCTTAAAGCATGAAAAACTGACCCAGCTTTTGCCTTTTCTTTGCCTATCACTGCAGTAAATAACCTTTAGCTGCATCCCAGAATCAAAAGCAATCCAAAACTCACCAAAATCTAACTTGTTCATATTCCCCAATGATACCTGCCCACAAATCTGCAAAGCAATTAATAACACAGCTCTTAAGATTCATAGCTCACAAGGTCTTGAATCTGGAGGAGAATAGCAGGTATTTGGTGGCAAATATTTAAGGACTTATTTACAGGAGAACTGGAAATATAACATCTATCACTCTTGCAATGAAATATTGATGAAAAAATATTCAGTTTAAATCAACGTGCAATAGGTTTCTGCTGCATTCCACTATCGTTTATCCCATTACCATGCTCAGCAAAGCAGGGTGTGTATACAGGGCTGTGTCTGTACATGACTAAAATGCCTTTGCTGTCAGTAAATAACAAAGGACAAGGTGATGAGAGAGTTCCTATCTTGCTCAATTTTCACTTATTTTTGTGAAGATCAACCCTGTTAGTGCCAACCTTTTCCAAGTCAAATAGCTATGACTGAACTTCAAAAGATGAAAGTGTGAGGCAAGTGAAAATATGCCCCTAGTTCAAGGCATTTGGGGAGTACAAAAAATCACATATGACATAGGATATTGTGGTGTGTGATTTGACAATTTAACATTTAACAAGGTCAAAAAAAATCTACTTTCAAATGAAGAAGAAATTATACAGTTTTCACACATCAAATAACAAATACAAAAGTAATCCATTATGATTCATCCTAAAAATTATTTTAACATTGGGCTGATATTACTCACTGAATGACAGTTCTTAGATATGTAAATACACAAAAATAAAGCAGACAGATGTAGTTCAAGTTTTTCCAGACTGAGTTGCACATTGTTCCTGTTCTTCAATCAAGGGAACCTAAAAAGACAAGTTTAATGTTTGTGAGTATCTGTGGCTTCTTAAACAGTGAGAGACAAATAGAAACTGAAGCCATTTCACCTGGGCAAATTCAACTATTTTATATAAAAATATTTTTGACTAAAAGGCAAAAGTCAAACAGAGCACCATTTTGCTGCTTGTATCTACCTTCAAGACTGCTAGCACCAACACATTTTATAGAAAGATTTCAAGTGACCAGAAAAAAAAAAAAATTTTCTCTGTTATCACAGTGTGCCTCAATTTATTGACTCAGTGCCCATGATTTTTTTATGTAATATTCATCTCTTGTGTGGAAGATTCCTTATCAGTCAATTACCCCATGAGTGTTTCTGTCATTTCATAGAATCATAGAATAGTTTGAGTTGGAAGAGAACTTTTAGAGCTCATCTACTCCAACCCCCCTGTGGTGAGCAGGGGCACCTTCCACTGGACTGGGTTGCACAAAGCTCCACCCAACTTGGCCTTGAGCATTTCCAGGGATGGAGCATCCACAGCTTCTCTGGGCAATGTGTTTGGGCATGTCACCACCCTCACAGTAAATATCTTCCTAATAGCTAATCTAAACCTGCCCTCTTTCAGTTTAAAGCCATTTCCCCTCGCCTTACCCCTACATGCCCTTCTAAACTATTTTAGGGGAATGCTAAAGATTGCCCTAAAATGCTGAGTTTTAAGATGCTGAGTTAATATTTCAGCAATCAGGAACAACTATATTTAGTTATACCTACCACCTTTCTTCAGTCTCTGATACATGTGCTAAAACACTCTTTCCAACTTCTGAGTCATGTTCAGTTTATCTCAGAGAACGTGAACTTACCTGATGAAGAGGAGAACTTCTCTTCAGATGAATTTGCACTGCTTGTAAAAATACTTTGGTCTGAGTACTTAATTTCACCCAGAGGTTGTGAGGTACTGGACTTCCAGGAGTTTCAGAAAAGGAAGGATGATTTTGAAGTTAAAGCAGACAAATATTGCCTAGGAGAAGTGGATCTGCCATCTCTGACAAGCAGCGTTTGCATGACACTGGGCCAATTGCTCCAACTGAAATACTCCAGGCAGCCATTCTGCTTGCCTTACTGTTTTTGGGCATTCAGATTCTTGGCTGTTGATTCAAAATGGCACAGCAAAAACTGTGGACCAACATAGATTTGTAACATTGTAAATTTGGCTAGTTTGCTCAGGACTGACTTTCTGTTTTCCCTCAGCAGCATTCTTAGGGAGGGATGCCTTTAGTTGCATAGATACAACCATCTCAAAAACACTGAGAAAAGAAGCCAAGATTTTCAAAATTAGTTTACACTTTTGACAGTTTTTATTTGAATGTCTGCTAAGGTGGCAAAATTATCAGTCCCTCCAGCTTTTTTCTGTCTGCATCCTGAGCTGACGTTAAGACTACTTCTCTGCAGATTTACCTCTGAGATTTTCACAGGCTTAGGTTCACCACCACCTACTGTAGCTCATTTGCACAGACCTGTTTAAATACAGCATCTGCTGGAAATGTGTGGTAAGAGAAGAAAAATGTTTTCCACAAAAGAAACCCAAAGTGGTGTTGATTTTAACAGTGTGTAACACACCATAAAAGAAGGAAAGAACAATGCTTTAAAACACAACCATCTAGAACAAGTATTACCAGAGCTTCATTCATAGCAGGACAAATTGGGCTTCAGATGAAGCAAGCAGAATAAGCAAAGTGTCTGCAATAAACATTTTCCCAACTGGAAATGTTCCCAGTGTTATTTGCCTTACAGTGGTTGAGTTGTGTGTTGGGAGAATTCCTGCACTGCTTTACAATTCATGACAGAGAGCTGCTGATAAGAGACTGGCAATGCCCAGCAAACACACAGCTTCTCCCTGCTGTCTCATTGCTATTGAAGGCAGGGCTGTGATAATTCACATTCCTGGCCTTGAAGGTGAGGAGAAACTTTCCAATCCATCCCTCAGCAACCAAAGGCTTTAGGACTGTCAGGCTGTGTAATCCTTCCCCTAGCACTCAAAAGTGGAGCCTCATATTCCTCCTGGTGATGGGCAGCCTCTAGGATGCTTTCCTTCTGCTGAGAGGAAGGGACATTAAAGAAAGGTGGGCTGTGGAGAGTTAAGGAGGAACATGGTGACATCTCCTGAGCATGCAGACACTGGCTGTAATCCCACCACAGCTGGAAAGGCCTCTTTTACTGCTATAGTCAAGAAAATAATCTTGTTGTGTGAAGTATGGGCAAAAATAAACTGTTCATGACTTCTGTTTTAAAGGTTGAATATAAAAAAATTTCCCAGGGTTCTTCTATCTGTCATATCTGATACACAGACCTGCCTGAAATCAGCTCCCAACTCCCAGGTGTAAGTGCACCCCAAAGCTTTGGAGATTGATAGCACTACATCTAGTGCTTAAAGATCTATAAAGTATTTAAAGTCAAACCTGAGCAAGAACAGTTATGCTCTTGTTTCTGAGGTGCTACACTGTATGATGGGATGTACACTGTATTTAATCCACTATTCCCCTCTTTAAAACAACCTTCCAGCCTCCACAACGTGAAAGAATTAACAAACCACTACAGACAATCCCAGACAGGTTACCTTCCGTTAGCTCTTCCCTGTGTGTAAAATATGAAAATAGTACTACTTCAATGTAGAAGGCTGTACAAAGTTAAATTTATGAATGTTTTGAAGGAGTTATGAGACTACCACAGGAAAGTCATCATGGAAATTAATTAACCTGCCTTCAAGGCAGGGTTTGAAGAATGTACAGAGAATATGACATGAAAGATTCCACTTTACATGATGAAAATGGAGAGAAACATTGAAGAACTATACATTAATTAAAGACATCCTTGTACTGAATGAGGCAGGAGCCTTGTGGAAAAAACCACTGCAAAGGTAATTTAAAAACTGATTCATATCACATACAACTTATAATACTGTATAAGACTGGAGGGCTTTGTCTTTGGAGTCATGTTTTCTGTAGTTTCCTTAAGATTTCTTGAAAAATCTCTTTATTTTTTCCCCCCCACTGCATGACTTCTGTTCTGAATGCTGTGAACCAGCCATCAGAGGAAATTACAGTTGTAGGAGAACATTTCTTTCTCCATGTGACATTCTGTGCTTATGGGCGCCCCGACCACTCAGGAGCCAGCACTGATAGGCTCATGTTCCTCGGGGCAGATTCTCCAGTGCCCCCATCCAACCCTCTCGTCCCAGCCACTGGCTACTGCCTGAACACCCTCTATTTCCCAGTCCTGGAAATTCATCCTCTCTGTTTCCCTCATCACTAAACCCACGTATCTTGCACTGAGACCAGCCATTCTTTCCCATGTGTTCATCAGACACCAATAGGCTAAAGATTAATTAATTTTACAGGAGATTCTTCCTTCTTTTTGTTTGGTTGCCAAAGGAGCCCCCGGAAATTAGGAGGCACAGCTACAGTAACACAGGTGGGGTTTTTCTTCTGTAATATGACCAAAACGGTGCAGCTTAATCTTTAGACAGGTAGAATAGTAAGTGTAGCCCCTTGATGTAAGGTTAGCTGAAACAGCTGAAATGAAAACATCATTTGACACTTTTTAAATCTGGCAGAATTAAAAACAATGAAAATTAAGTATTTCATTGATAAGGCAACATTAAGAATAATTATTACTGTATGTACCAGAATTCCTAAATCTGTGTAGCTAAATTTTTATTGAGGTATGTGAACCCAAACATGAGAACACCACTTGAATGTGTAGATGGAAGGACTGTTGCCCAGCACCCTAACAGAATAGTTGCCCTTTAGGAAATGGTGATTTAGCAGGAGACACATCAGGAATACCAAAGTGCTTTCCTCCTTCTTCGTCTTATACTGACTATGATCTTTCAGGTAAAGTATATAAAGGTAATATAATTGCTTGGCAAAAAGAAGAAAACAAAATGAGTACGAATGGGAAGTGGAAGGATTAAATATATATTACATTTATATTTTGGTAAATTGGCAGTGAAGATGAGTCAAGGTGGTGTCTGGCATCCGACACCGGTTCTGGCAGCGTTTTGAGCAGGAGCTGCCCCAAAGACACAAGCCCCGGGGCCGTGTGCGCTCCCGTAGCACTGCTATGTCCCAACGTGGTCCAGAAACAGCAAAACCAGCAAGGGGGGAGCAAAACAAGTATTCAAGATGCGTGTTAAAATTTTGGGGAGGGGAGTTCAACCACTAGTATGTGAGTGATGAGGAGAAACAAAGATTATGTTTATTTCTCCCCTTCTAAAACCGAGTACTAAGTGGTCCTGCTGCTGCAGAGCCAGTCCGGCCTGAACGGACCCCGTGGGGCGAACCGCGACCGCAGCTGGATGGGGAAGGACACGCTTGTGCCTTTCCCTGGTGCCATCGATTCTGCAAAGACGCACGCAAACACCTGGATGGAAAAATCTGGGAAAACGGAAGGATCCGCCCGGAAAGCCGGAGCGCGCGTGTTGTTCGGCTCTCGGGGATAAGCCGACTGAACGCGCCCGAGCACCAAAGGGCCGTTCGGCCGCCCTTCTGTGGGAGCGCAGCCCCGCAGCCGGAGCGCGGCCCCGGGGGCTCGGCGCGCTGAGGGCGGG
>VXAC01005075.1:41008-129803 GCA_013399225.1 Rhipidura dahli | reverse complement strand
GCGGCGGTGCCGGCACCGGGCGGCCGCTCCTGAGGGGACACGGAGCGGGTCCCGCCCGCGGCTCCCGGCGAACCCTGTCGTTCCCCTTTGTGGTGCGGGAGGTGTTTGCTATGAGGTGGCTTTTGTGCCGCCGCGATTTCCCCGGCCGCCGGCGGTGCTGCCGGGGCGGGCGGGCGGCAGCTCGGCTCTGCCCCGAAGTGCAGAGTGGGGAGGCAGCGATTTGTAAACCTCCTTGTCGGCGGTGCCCGGGCCTGCCTGTGCCGGTGCTGCCCAGCCCGGGCAGCAAACTGGTTGAGCGGGTATCGAGCGTGAACGCCGCACGCAGAGCCCTTATATAGGCACGGCTCCTGGTTAAGGTCCCTCCTCGCTGCTCAGCGAACATAACTTTTAATTTCCGAGGGCGAAAAGGATGTGTGATATGTGGTGGAGGTTGCTGCAGTGTATGGAGTAGCACCTGGCATGGGATCAGGTCCCCCAGCACCACGAGATTTTGGGGCCAAGGCTGGTGGTCGTGACCTTGGCTCTTGGCTTCACATGTAGGTGTTAGGGTGGGTCTGACTGCTGTTTCTTCACATGACTTCCCCTAGGCTCCCGTACGAGATGAGTGGTGATTAAGGTGTTATGCAGGTGCTCATTACACTTTTAAGTTAATTATCTGGTATAGAGCCTCTGCTTTGTGGATGGTAAACCATCTAAATCTGGTGCATGAGAGGGAATTAATTTCCCCGTTTGTCCTAAGCCACTGTAGTGACTAAAAGTAGCTTTACAATTGCTTTGGGAGATAAAGATGGATTACTACCCCAAATTTATGGAGTGGGAATCTGAGACTTAGATTTCTCTGAGGTGACACACTGTGAGGAGCCAAGGAAGGAGTTGGGAACACCTGTGTTTGCTGTTCCTCACCCTTGTCCACGTGCTCAGCAGTTGCGGCTTCTGCTGTAAGGCTGTTGCTGTTGAGCAGTCAGGCGCTTCTAGGGCTTGGGTCTCCGTTTTTAAGTATTTCACATGGAAGACGGGAGAAAATTAATGTTCAGAAGTCGTATTTGCAAGGGGTTTCTTTTTTTCACTTCTTTTCTAAATCATGAGGGATTCTTCTCAATATTCACTTGCACTCTTCCCAGATATTTTTCTTTTTGTGTCTTTCTAGTTTATGCTTTCTAACTTCAAAGGCAAATGTTGTGAAAAACCTTCACTCCTTATATTGACCACTACATCATCTATTTTTCACCCTGTGTGAGATTGGGAATCCATAGAAAAGGCAGCAGGTACTATAATTAAAAATGGTATCAAATGGGTCATGTGTTGCAGAGCATGGACAGGCACAGACAGATGTAATCACTTGTGGTCAAGCACTGGCATTTGAACACTAATGCCCAAGCAAGGCAGCATAGAGTGGTCTTGGTCAAATTTGTTCTGTTACTTGAATTGTCTGCTAGAAGATAAATGATGTGGTAAAAAAGATTGTGTATGTGTGGTGTGTGTTACAGACAGCAGTATGGATGGGATTTGAGTCTGCTGCATGCAGACTCTCTTTTATGGGTCTTCCCAATTTTGTAACAAACACAACAGCTACGAACGTGAATCATTAATATGGATGTGGAAATGATGCTCTCTCAGTTCATGTGTTTGTATGTATGTCTTGGTCCTGGAGTCCTTATCCTGTTCACAGAGATAGGAAGAATCTTACCTCCATGTTCCAAAGTAAAATGCTCCTTCCCACAGTGTTGTCCCCCAAAAGGGGGACTGCCCCAACAACAGGCAGTGACTGCAGCCACTGTTCCCCTTCCTGAAATTTGCACTTCTCTGGCAGCATCTGAGTTTGGTCTGTAGGATCCTCCAGTGCTGAGGGAATTGCTAGGATGGCAGTGCAAATGAGGCTCTTAAAACTGTCTGCCCAGACCAAACTGTAACAAAGAATACAAAAAATAAAGGGTTTTTTTGCATCTCTTGGCTACTAGGGGAGAGAATATTGTTAAATTGTTTGCAATTCTGCAAACAAGGAGCAAAATTCTGTGGCACAAGCAAATAATATTTGCAGAGCTCAGTTATATCCCTTTGCTAAAAATCAAAGGCATGAGGCAGACAATAGCCTGCGAAGACTCTGTAGGAATCTTTTTGTCAAGGAGAGTGTTAGGTGACCAAAATGTAGGCATTATTGCTGCTGCTGTCTATAGTAAAGGTAATGACTAAAGAGCACTTGAAGGACAAGTGGCTCAGTATTGAATCTCTTGTCTTCCTTTTTACTGCCCGGTGAGATTCGCTTAATGTATGTGCTGAGAGGTTGAAATACTGGACGCTTTGGTTTCAGAGTAAAATGTGTTTGTTGGTTGTTTGTTTTTTTTCCTTCTAGAAAACATGATCATGCCAAAAGAATTTAAGAGAAAAAATCATACGTTGTGCCATCTTAGACTGTATGTCACTAAACCAGTTTGTGTGAAAAGAATTCATGTGTGGATTCCTTTAAAAATACTGTGTGGGTTCTTCTTGATCTTAGTGCTTTTTCAAGTGATTTCTTATAGGCCAAAATGACTTAAACAATGTATACTTACAGTCCTTTTTTTTGTACTGTACTGTTTTCTCTCGTATGTGGAAGGTTGTTTATCCCCAAGGTTAATTAATGTGCTGCTTTTCATGTGATGTTACCATTTGCAGGTACTGGCTTTAGTTCAGGGCAGTTTAATACACTACATCCTCTCAAGGTTACTGTTTTGGTATGTAAAGCATTGTAACATTGTCAGGCTTTGTCCTTTAAAAAGTCAAACCTCTTTCCAATAAAGTTCATTAAAGTGCAGTGAAGAAAAATGTCTTGCCTTTGAATCCCAGCACTGCAGAAGTAAAAGGAAGGTATATCACTTGCAATGCACAGGTTAGGAAAGTGAAGCATCTGAAAACTTCAGTGTTTGTAAGGCACCGTTTTATAGTGTCACACACCTCCTTCTGCTTTGGTGTATCCGTGTAGCAGTGGAAAGGCATCAGGAATGCTTTTTTTAATATTAGGTAATTATTTCTAGATGTGCTTATTGAAGAAGCAGGTACATATTTAATGTAAATGAAACTGTATATCCTGTGTGATGATATTGTATGAAGATTCATGTAGTAAGGCTTTTTTTAATCTCATGAATAAATAAAACACAATTATAACTTTCTTGGTTATCAGTCATTCAGTGTATGTGGAGCAAAACTGACAGTGGAAATTCTTTAAAAATCCTATGTCTCTCATTCACTTACAAATGCATTCTAAGGCTACAGAATAGAGCAAGGCTTTAAATTCTGTTCAAATCTGGACTACTCAGGTGATTGGAAAAAAAAATCTTCCTGCTTGTGTGTTTCACCTTTGCAAGAAGATCCTAGTGTCAGGATTACTGAGTAGCTTGTTTGGCTCTTGTCTTTCAGTTGTCTTGACTACTCCTCATGAAATTAGGTTTTTGCACCAGCTCTCTGATAGGGCATTGCAGCTTTCAGCTCTTTGTTTGTGACTCGCTCAAGATGTTGAGCAGATCCTAGAAGCAGTAATCCTCAGTTTAGATTCCATATCCATTTATATAGTGCTTTTTTTGGGTTTTTTTTTTAAATACTGTTTTATGGATTTTTTATAAGTAACTGGACTGTACAGGTTGGACAGAGATGAAGCTGATCAGGAAGCTAATGCAAATTTTGGGAATACCAACTGCATTTAGTTACTTGTATTACACACTCAGATTTAACTTTCTTGTGGTCATCTACTGGTTGAGAGTGAAAATCTGAATAATATGCTTAAACTGTGGAAGGAGTAGTAATGCTCAGCCAAGGTTACTGGAGTAATTGAATGCAAAAGTCAGTACTGTAACAGGATTTTTTTTAATCTGCCTGTCTTATTTCACATAAATTCTGAGTTATTTTGCTGCAATTGACTTGTGTTTGGTATTTTCATCACAACTTGATATATTACTGGTGTATTTTCTATGTCTGGAGTTAGTGCATGTAGGAACATGATATGTATAAGTGTTCCCAATATACTTATGTTCAGGCAACTTACCCAGTGAAAAGACTGACTTAAAATCTTGGCTAGTCACATTGCCCTGGACTGACTTTAGATAGGCTATTTAGAAATACCTTTCATTGTGTCTTATCTCCACAATGATTAATGATGATGATGTGACACTGTGTGAAGATAAGTGGGTTTCACAAAGTGGAAATCTATTTAACTATTAAAATGGGAAAAAAACCATTCATGATTATTGTTGTGTTGTTTAAAAGGCTGTAATGCGTCTGACCGTCTTTGTCATTCAAATAATACACTTTTGTTTTTCTTGATTTGTGTCATGAAGCTGTCAAGATCCTAAAACCCTAGCACTCTGTTGTAAGAAGGTTGTAAGAATCCTAGTAAAGTAGTTCTTTAATAGGAATCAAAATGTTTCCTGTGGAATTACTTCTGGTTTTGAGTTGTCCTCTGTGTACGTACGTTCATAATGCATGTACATTTCAGGTTTTCTGCAGTTCTAATGAACTAATATATTCAAATGCTTGTTGGTCACTTCCTTAGTTTTCTTAGTTTTTGTCTTGTAACTCTTAAATGCATTATCCACAGTAGTTACACGTTCCCTTAACTATTTAGTATCTATGTCCTCTGTGATCTAAAGTTTCGTGAAGTTTTGTGCTTCTTTTCATTTAATGTATTATTTGTGTGCATGTCATCCTTGTTTGCCAAATGCCATATCAAACTGTTTTGCCCTAAATTCTGGGACATGAATTTTGCTTTTGTGCTTGAATATCTGAAGATTTTTGCTACTTCTTCCATGTGTTTGTGTCTGTTTTCCTTTGATCAAGGGGAATCTGATTATTCATGTGATATTGAGGTGCTGCAGACAAATGTCTACTTTGCTGAAATTGATAAATCATTTCTGTGATCTTTGTATAAACTTCAGTCACGCAGCAGGTAGATGCCTGTTTGTTTTTTTAGCAGCTTTTCAGTGAGAAGGTCCAAAGCAGTGATGACTAGAAGAGGTATTCCTGATGTTGTGCAGAGTTTGCACAGTTGTGTTGTGGTAGCTGTTCCCTTAGATGTGAGTTTGCTTTAAACTGTTTTTCTCTGTGTGCCAAAGTTTGGGGTTTTTTTCACTGTGTTTTCATGTTACTTTTCCTGGCATAAAGATGCCAGTAGCAAACTACTCATATTAATGTTTCACTTTTGTTAAATTCATTCCTTTACAATATGAAAAATGCAACTTTTTGTGTTCCAGTGTTACACGTATGTGCTTTTTGATTGGACCAGTTGGAAAAACAATGTTGAACTCAATTTCTTATAATGATTTAACAGAAGAAAGTGTTTCCTGGGCATCATATAATATTTAACTTCTTGAGCTCTGTTTTTCCTTACAGGAGTAAATATATGCTTGGTGCAGTGTTGGACATTCACATCCTTTTTTCTGGTTTGTGAAAAATCTGGAAACTCTCATTTTTCTGTATTTTGAAAACAGAAATAGATGTAATTGTCCAAGCTTTCAAAATCAACCCCTTTGGTAATAATTACATCTGTTGTTTAGTAATTTCTGTGGGCTTGCATTTGCCTTCCAAGAGGACCAGTCCCTGGAATATGTATTAACTTGGTGTGATGTGATAAGCATTTTAGTCTGGGGGGTCTTCTGCACTGGTACTTTGTGCCAGAGCCAGCTGCCTTGTTGGTCCTGTGCATGGTAATATATCTGCTTGGACAAAAAGGAAAATGGATTCTATGCCCCATAACCTTACCACCATCACAGGTGTATTGTGCATTCAACCAGTTTAGAAGAAAGTATATGTTGTTTTCTTTGTTGAATGGTTTCTCTGAGATACTCCTTTTTTCTAGTAGCAATCTCAATAAATAAAATGAGTGAGAATTTATCACTTCTACCTGAGATTTTGATACAATGGGAATGAGCATGTTAGATAAAAATGCTTGATACCATGTATCAATTTGTGGATACCCCTGTAAAAGCATCTCAAAAAATGTTAAAGAAAATAGCAGTAACACTACTACAGTTAGTACAGTTTTGTCTGTTTTGATGTCAGATGCTGGAAGATGCATTGTGGTTCTGTTTCACTTAGGAAGATCTGGGAGCATGCCTTGCCCGTTTCAATCCATATGGATTATCGAATTACTTGTTTTGTGCCAAGCAGAAGCCATCAAGGCTCTGCTTTATTTCAGAAAAATGTTCATTCAAATATTTATAGTTTGAAATTAATTTTGCTCATGGGTGTGGTAGAATACTGAAATTATTCATGTGGTTTGATCAAAGAGAAAGATACAAACTTTCTGAAGGTGCTGTGGCATGCCTTGGTTTGTAACCACAGCGGGAGTCCTGAAAGGGTCCGGGCAGAGCTCTGCTGCCTTCTCACTTAAGCAATAGATCAGGTGAGAGCTGGAAGAATACTCCAGTTTGAATAAACTAGCCTTGATTGTTGAGTTGGAATAAGCTTTCAATATACAATTATATTGACAGTAAAATGAACTTAATTTTGAAAAAACTCCAGTTGTGTGAAACAAAAATATTTTTTTATGCTCCTAAGTTCCCTGCATGAAAAATCACCCAAAAAAAGCCTTTCCTTTTGCCCCAGAAGGGGAGGTGGGACAATACAGCAGTGTTTATCCACACATCATTATTGTGATTTTTACATATTATAAGTTAAGTGATTTAGCTTCCCTTCCCTTGGGAGGGTGGTATCAACAAACGGGAAGCACTTGCCTGTTGCTGGTGACTTGCCTGCATCTTGCCAGTTTTCATTCCCTTGTTTGTGTTGAATGTGGCATCTGTGTGTGTGTACAGACCTGCTCAGTGTCAGGGGAAAGAGACCTCAGGGAGTGGACTGGAATGTGCTGTTGGGGCTCTTAAAATGTTGATAAACAGTGAGAAATTGCGGCTTCCAAAATAAATGATGGATGAGCTTGTTCTCCTTTCCCTCTCCTGAAGGGAAGGGAGAGAGTAGGGCTTTACTTTCATGCTTAGTTTCTTGACTTTTGATAGAATGCATCAGAGATAGGGCACATTGTTCCCTTATACTTAATGGTCTATTAATAAATGTAAGTATTTCCATGATGTTTCCTGGGTTTAGTGGTGCTAAGTGCTGTGGTTACAAGTAAACATGGCACTTTTCAATAGTCAGAGGAAGTGGTTTAATGGTGCAGTGAAATAAGAGGGTGACCTACTGTTGGCACAAATGAGTTTTTTATGAGGTTCTGGATGTGGATGCAGTGTTGCAGGGTTGTGGGCCAGAATGTGTTTCATGGCTTGTTGAGGCCAGGTTATGGCACTGAATGAAAATGTTTGAGTGCTGCATAGGGAAGAAATTGTTTAGAGAAAGTATTATGGAGAAAGGTTGCTTTTTTATGGCATTATTGAGTGACAGAAGTGAAAGAAAATCTGAAACAGAAATAACTGCACAGATTGAGGCATTTACAGATGATGGGAATAGCTTGGTTTTCATAATAATTTTTATATTCTAAGGGCAGTTTTGATCTCTTTCCTGCCTTGCAGTATGTTTTCCCTGTTTTGGGCTGGGTTTTTGGGGTTTTTTTTTGCCTCGGAGGTTTTTGTAATCTCTGTTCTTATAACAGTCACTGCCTTTATCCAGTTTTCCTTTAAGTCTCATATAGCCAAAGGATGTCATAAAAAGAGTAAGTAGCCTATCTTTGAATTTTAATATATTTAGTCTGTGATGAATATGTCCAAATCATGTGTGAATGGAATTGAAAGTTGTGTTACACAGTACAAGCACATCCACTTTCAGATCCAATTTTTGTCATGACTGGTCTGTTTGAAGTGCTGAAGATGAACTGAATGCTATAAGGGATGTCTTAATGCAACCAGGGTTCCTTGTAATGAGTGCTCCCTAAAGCACAGTGACAAGCTTACAGGCCATGTAGCAACCAAAAGGTGTTTAAAATAGCACAGTGATGCTCCTGGAAGATCACAAAATTCTCTGTTGATGAAAACCCCTGCACTGCATAGAGCTTCTGGTGCCTACTTGCTGCTAATGGTGCATCTGTGCTATTGATGAAATGATAGCCTACTAGGATAACTCTTAAGATTTTAGAAGTTTTTTTTATTTTTCTCTCTAATGGAGTTTTCTTCCTTCCTTGTTCTCATCCACTTACTCCTGCCTACAAGGTCATAAGGCTGGCCACGTTAGTGAGAGAATCAGTGTCTCTCACTGCTGTTCTTCTTGGTGCCTAGAAAAAGGCATTAAGGGTAGGGTCTAAGATCACAGCAAGTACATGGTGTGCTTCCTAGAGTCACACAAATGATAGTTACAGGACTTAGAGATGTATCTAGAAGATATATCTTGGCTGTTCTTTCTATATGTACATATTCCCATGCTCTAGTCTGCTTCTTGCTCCAATTTCACAATTACTCAATACAGGAATTCTTGCTCTTGGTGCCCCAGCAGAGCTCACTCCACTCCATTCAGCCTGGGGAGTGGAGGGAGACAAGAGCGTGATGGAGGAGACTGGGCCCATCAGATGGGCTCCAGCAGGAATTGACCTCTCACCAGCCCACCTGCCTCCTGCAGGAGCCCAGGGGGCTGAAGTAGCTCTGAAAATTTTCTTGTGGCAGCTGCAGGGAAGGCAAAGAGACCATGAATAGGAAGAAGGTGGAAAGGAAAAGAAAATGCATTCCATGCAATTTAACCTCTGCTTCAGGCATTACTGTTCAGAAACAGAGAATCACCATATCAAAGAGCTCTTTGAAAATCAAAGGTAACAAAAACAAATAGGTTGAGGAGTGTTTTCCTAGTCTTCACAGCAGCTCTTAGTTAAAGGTGTTGCAGTGTGATATAATTCCTTAAGTTATAGACATGGAAAAGTAGAGGGGTGAAAGTCCTCAAGATGGTTTTCTAATGGCTATTTTGCACTGAAATGAACCCAGGTATCTCCTGGTCATGCACACATTTTGAGAAATTCTGGTCAAAATTTTCATGATATAAGGTAGTACTTGGAAAATGCAATTTTCATATTCTGACCTTCAGTCCCAATGGCTGAGAACGTTTGGATCTGATTCTAGTGAGCAATGTTTCAAGCTGATTTTATTATACAGTCCTTCATAAATTTGTACAACTGAAAAGTCCCAAGAAAGAAAACTCTTAAAGGAGTATGGAAAACTGCTCAGCAGCTAAAAGCTAGCTTTAATTCCAGCATTTTAGTTTTGAAAGCATTCAGCCACCCCATCTGTCTCCAGCTGAGTAATCTAGTCCTTTACTTTGTGCCTTGCCAGAATAAACCAAATTTGTTCTTCTTGGGTGTCACTTGGTAAAAAAATGTGGTGTCACCATTGTCTGACAGATGCCATTTTATTAGGGAACAGTGAAATAAATAAATATGCATATTTATTTGTAGGTAGAGCTGGAGTGACATTCTTTGAGTATAGTGTTTGGGGTCTTTGGGAATTTCCTGTGTAGTAATTTACACAAACTGGTAAGACCTGATGGTGTCAGGTTTGTAGAGGAAAAGATTTTCAGTGTGCATCATCTAACACTGCTTTGAGAAGGTGGTAGAGGATTTAGCTCCTGGTTCTGGATTTAATGAAGCATGTTACATTGAAGTAATCTTCCCCTGAGTCTTCAAATGTTTTATCAGGCACAAGAATCTCTTCATCTTCTGTTGCTAGCTGACTGTCTCCTTTTGATCAGAAATGTCCACTGCATCAATTAAAAAGTACTAAAAGAAAAGACAAAAATATTTCTTTTTGCCAGTTAGATGGTCCATTTGCCTATGCACAGAAGCCATACCAAAATGTTTGCTTGCTTGTTTGGGAGGACTTAATTTGAAATTTTATTTGTATTCTCAGGTAAGAAGTTTGGATGCTGATCTACTGAAAAAAAAAAGTGGGATTTGTTAGTTTCATTTTGGTTTTTGTTTATAGCATTAACTCTCATTGAGGAAGAGAAGGTGGGTATATCTGGCTGTTTGTGATGATACACCTGTAATTTTCTTTGTCCCATTGCCTGTTAGCCCAGATAAATCTATTCTTCCTTCCAGTGTCAGCTGAGGCTTAGAGGGCAATCTTCTTGAGTGTGTGTAGACCTGCGTTTCCTTCTTCCCGACTTTCTTCTTACATGCACAGGACAGGATTTGGCTTTTGCTGCATCTCCAACTCCTTCTCTCCTTTTCCAAAATATTTACTGCTTCCTATTACTTCAGCCAACTCAACCTACTCATCTCTCTCCTCTTTTCCCTTGCTATGGGTTGGCAGGTTTTTCAATCCCTGACTCTGTATCTTTTGATTTGTATGTACATGTGAAACAAAATTGTGGAAGATTGTAGGATTCCTGTGTAAGGGCTGACTTGCAGCTGGAGTGGTTGGTGGTCTTGGGCTCAACATTCAGGAGAGCTACTTTCTGTTGCCACTATCAAACAAAAGCCTTTCCCTGTACAGGTGTGTCCTGAACTTTGTTCTGCCCACCGTTAGTCTGTGTCTAATCAGCCCTGACAAGGAGCTCTACAGTCAGCTGCCTCTGCTGAGAATCCGATGATGTGTGTATATTTCCAGTAAGGCAAGGTTTGTGGACAGATAACCTCTTCTTATTAAACCAACCAATTACAGTCCAAACAAGAAAGGTTCCTTGCCCATTGATCTGAAGAAGGAGCAGTTTGGTGCATGATCTGTGGAAGTGGAGAGGAGAAAACAGGAGATGTGATATAAGGCTTGAGGTTCTTGAGGCTGCAGCTGGTTCCTGCTCTAACAGACACGTGGGATGTTGTGGCCCAGCCTTTTATGCTGGGACACAGCACCTGTGATCTTTACTGTGGCTGTGCTGCAGGGCAATCACTGCTTAGGGTGGTTCTGTTCAACTCAGTTCAGGTTCTAGAGAAGCACTAGCCAAGAGGGTGGAATTAAAGTTCAGATGTTTAATTTGCTTTGAAAAGTATTGTAGTGTGGTTCCTGGCTTTGGGGGGATGAATATTTGCTATTGTGTTTCAAGAACTGACTAGGTGACATTAAGACACATGTCTTGGGGGTTAGAACAAGGTGTGGAACCCATTGATGTGTTTTGGTTTTTCTGTGCTTATATCCAAAACTACTTGTACCTAATGAAGCAACCCAGGTGAGTCATTGTATTTACTAAAGTTGTAATGGTGGAATTCCAGACTAGCAAAGGAAAACAAACCTGGTGTAAAAAAGAAATAAATTTTAAAAATCCAACCCAAACAAAAATCCATTTTTGACATGTCTTTCATGTCAGTAGGTGTTGGATATGTACTTCACGATTTTTAAAAGTAGCTAAGCCAAGAGAGAATTGCTGATGTATCATCATTGTATATAGTTTTCACATGCCTTGTAAGTGCTGCAGCTAGCAATCTTTTGAATATTAATGCTAAATATTAATCAATTTCTAAGTCTAGAAAGTGCATTTAAGTAGGCAGGCAAGGCTCTTTTTTCATGTACTGCAGTTAATTTGTTCTAGGTTTTTCACCTAGGTTTGCACTGTATAGCAAAGATAAAATGGCACTACTGGTTCGCTTCCATGGAAAAACATGATGCAGTCTCCACTTTCCTTGTTTGAGACCTTCCTTTGTCAAGGAAAAATGTCAGATAAAATCTTGCTGGAAGAAGTAAAAATGTCAGCCATAACACTTCGCAAGCTTGAATTTTTTGTTCTTGATAGGGTGGGATTTATGGCACCAGGCTGTGGGCACACCGGGAGCTAAACGAGCAGGCAAGCATGTTGCTGTGACTCTTTTTGCAGGGACTCTGCTGTGACAGGCTTCTGCCATTTCTTTAGTAGAAAGGAATTTAACAGTGTCAAATGTATTGTATCACTAAAACAGTGGTAGCTTTGCTGTTTTCTCTAAGATTTTTCTGAAGGATGTCAGAGTTAGGAGAGAGTAAGGGATCCTGCTGCCACCTACAGCACCAGCATTTACCAGACCTGTTCCAAGCACATACATGCTGTCCTTCAGTGTTTCAAGACTTAAGTTACTAAGATAATTAGGGATGTGCAGCACATATCTGAAAAAGCACCTTTTCTCTTATCTGAGCTGTGATTCTCATTGGGACCCATAACTGGAACCCACTGTCAGAGCCTTACATGCCTAAGGCAGATTTTTTTCAGCAAATTTGAGGAGAAGGGAATTTGTGAGGCCAACTTCAATGCTTAGTTTCAGATTTAAGAGCTTTCAAAGTCATTATAAAAATTGCCTTGTTATTTAGCTTTGTTTTGTTCAACTTGACAAAAAATTCAGTGCCATATAAATAAGGGAGGGGAATAAGGTCATGTTTTGAGTGTTATAAAATATCCTTAAATTTTTTTGCCTTTGAATATAGGATGTATTTTGAATTCCTATACAGATTGTCTGCTAAGTATAGAGAACTATCAGCTCTTAACACTTTGCTTGTAGCATAAGGGTGTGTGCTTTTTAAAATGGCTGGCAGAACAAATTGCACACAGGAGGAGTGAGGGGGTTTTTTGTGTACAGCACAGACGTGTAGGAGATGGAAAGTTAAGCTTTGGAACAGTAAACTGTTGAGAAAGGTGGAGATTTCCCTTACTGTTTTCATGCCTCATCTTTTGAAATATAGCGAGATGAAAGGTGGTGTAGTTTCATTTGACTGACAGAAT
The DNA here is from genome assembly GCA_013399225.1 of Rhipidura dahli. NCBI lineage: Eukaryota > Metazoa > Chordata > Aves > Passeriformes > Rhipiduridae > Rhipidura > Rhipidura dahli. Next base: position 117,230 of record VXAC01005075.1, on the reverse strand, counting down.
GAGAGTAGTAGTCAAATGTGTTTCAGGAGAGGAGGGTTTTAATCTGTGTCCTCATACATGTCTGTGCAAGCACGGGGTGCACTATGGAGCAGTATATGTTGGCAGGGATAGTATGAACAGCCCACTTTATTTTAGGTAGAGTTGGAAGGAATAGGTATGAAACTACATTTTTTTGGGAAGCTATAGAAGGAATGTAAAGCTGAAGGTAGCTGTCTCCCTTGGAGTCCTGAATGCTTAGGGAAGGTGATAGGGAAGAAACAACCTCAGCAAAGGCAAATTTGTGCTTGATTTTGGGGAGGAGAGGAGATAGGGGGTGTCTACAGCTCAAAGCTGAGACACTGAGCATCCCCATGTCTTGTGGATGGACCTTGTGTTGGTGTATAAGCAGCTGTGAGGCAGCATGGGGTTAACCTCAACTTGTTGCAGTTACGGAAAGCTTTCAGGTTCAAAAAGCTCTCTGTTTGAAATATGTCATGAAAATTTTAGTGATCTGATTTTTATGCCTCTGTTGATACTGCCTAAGTTGTAAATGATGACTGACATGAACCACAGTTGAGGTAGCATGCCCAGGATTGACAGCTGTGATGTCAGTAATAAAGAAAGAATCCATTTTTTCTGCTTCAAATATACTTGGCTAAGTTCTGGCGAGTTACGCAGTGATTTTTGTGTGCAGTTGCCTGTTCTCTGAAGAACATTGTCAATGAGGAGAAAATGGTAGGAAGCTCACACTGATGTCTTGTATGGGAACTACAAGAAAGGGTGTTATTTAGTGCTATTTACATGTGGTATATTCCTTTGGTAGCTGATGCTACCAAGACATGGCTGTGGTTATGTATATGTAATCAGTAATGAGCAACTGGTGTTATTTTCCTTTATCCTTCTTATGATGCACTGATATTTTTTTCCTCTGATATTGAGTACTCTACTGTAAAAAACCTTTATTAGTTGAAGTCACTAACTCATGACATTTGTTCTGATGTTTCCCTTTCTACTTAGTTCACTTACAAATGTTTGCATTTTGTGAGGAAGACATGCTTGCTAGTCAGTGACTGTGACTTGATCTCTTAGAAGGGCATAGAGCTCTGCAATCACTTGAATCTTAAAAAGAGAAAAAAATGCGTGGGGGAGGGAGAGGAGACAAGACATTGGAAAGCTGGTGGGTATGTTTTGTTTTTAGAGATGCTGACTTAAAAGCAAGAATGAAGCTCATCATTTTAGTGTTGAAACCTTGAAAAATTGTGGGGGATAAATAATAAGACACTTAAGCTAAAACTGAGCAAGCACATGCTTAATGAAGAATGACATATATTAATTAAACAATAAACAGGGTCCATATACATTCTTATTGTGTGAAGAAATGTCATTAGGAGAGTGTAACTCACCAATTTTCATTGTAATCCTGTTATATATTTATTTATAAATGTAAAAACGTAAGGGGTTTGTGTATTGATTTTTTTCTTTCCCTTAGTCAAATCTCTGCCTTTGTGAAAGAATCTTTTAAAAGGAGCATCCTGCCTTCTGTTAGATGATCCTGGAAAAGAAAATCGATGTATGAGGTTGCATACCGGAACATCTACTAGATATGCATTGACTTAATAATCTTTAATCCTGCATGTAAACAGAAAGAAAAATGCTGTTCAGTAAGACTATTTTTTTCTTACTGTTTGTTATCTTTCATCTTCTGGTAACAGATTTAACTTTTGAAGTTTTTATGTGCATATAGGTATATGTGTGTATATATATATCGGTGCACACACACACAAAAATTGCTCTGAAGTGTCCTGTATTTATTTATACTTAGAATTCTCCTACACAGAGTTGCAGGAAAGCAAATGGTGTGCATCCCTGTGGTTCAGTGGGATTTATTGTCATGATGGGAAAAGGAATAATGGGATTAAGATTAAATAAAGGTTGAGAATTTTATGCTGGCATTACTGCAGTGCTGTTGTTTCCTAGTGACCTTTTGCAAGCATTGCTCTTGCTGTGCTTTCATTAAACTATGAAAACCCTGAACTCTCTTTGGTTTTGTTTCTTATCTCTGAGGTTAACAGGGCATGAGCGCTGTCTATTTCACGCTGCTCTGAGCATTCAGCTTGAGCAAGTGCTGAACCCAAAAGTGTACATTGGAAGGCTGGTACTATTACTGTGTTAGTTGGTTGGAACCCTGCTAAACAGTACATGCTAATGAAGATTTACACAGGTTTGTCACAGGTGAAGAAGGTACTGTCAAGTGCAGATTTGTCAGTGTTACATCAGGAACTGGGTTCACTTCATCTATTTTAGGCATTCTGCTTAAATGTTTCAGTTCTGATGAAATTGGTTTTGAGGCTGTTTTATCTCTTTTGCAATCCAAGGAAATAATTATGAAATACAGTACCTAATATTTCAGTTCCTTTGCTCAGATGCTTTAGCTGGTGTCTTCCATTCTTCTCAATCTTGCTGTTCTGTCCTTTTGTTCCCTTGAGGTCTGTTCCTCTGACAGTGTAGAAGTGCTGCCTTCATTCAGGAACCCAAAGGCTGATTGGTGGTGTGTAGAGTAATATGTAATGGAATTGAAAAATACGAGCTTTAGGTAGTCTAATTGTTAGAAACCCCGATTTTAGAGTGTGCTCTTTTAGAAGAGATCCTTAGCTGAAAATTCATCATTAAATGCCCTTCCCTGAAGTGATCTATGTTCAGCTCCTTAATGTTCTTCATTTGTCATCAGTAAAAATGTAGAATTTTGAGATTCCCCTGCCAAAAATTAAAAGTTTAAATAAAAACTTCTTCCTTTGCTATTACATGTGCAGTGTCATTTTTCAGCTGTTAATAGCAGGCAAATGAAGACAGTTGGTATTTTGAAAATACCTGTAGAAAATCCTGCCATTCCCTGTATGTGCCCTAATGCCTCACTGACGGGAGAGCGCACAAATTGCATTACTTTGCACAATTAGGTTCTCTGCAGGAATTCGTCTGACATCTGTGTACCCTGGTTGTCTTGGGCTCCCTTTGAGTAGAGTGGAATAGGCACTTCTAAATTCCTCCCCCAGGAGGAAGTGACAGGATTGAGAAGTACCCTGCTCTCTGTAAAGTGAGTGAGAGGGAAGCTGAGAGCTGCTGCCTCTCAGCGGTGTCTGTTTACTGGGGCAGCTGAAGTTTGACTGCATCTCACCCTTCCTGGTACACTGGAGGTGCTGTAGTTGTCCTAATGTGGTGCTCTGTAACTGAGAAGACAATTTGTGAGCTGCCATCTACTTCATGATATGCTGACAGCTATAGCAGTCGCTTCACTCCATGCTGCTCAGGCTTTCAGGATGCTCAAGAGGCACAGCAGGGCTGGTCATGGCCCCTCTGTACACTGTTGGAGCTGCTGCCTGTGTGCCCAGAGGCAGGAAGCTGGGTGCTGTTTACAAGTCGGGTTGACCATTTTTGTTGCGAAGGTTAAATGCCAGTCTGCTCTGACATTTTCCCCTCTGTAGCAGTATGTTGCTGCTGGTTTGCAATTCATGGAGCCATGGCTCAGTCATGGCCTTTCTCAGAAACCTTTCACTCACTCACGAAGATGTAGTCAGTGGGACTTTTCCAGTGGCAGCAGTTTGTTCTTAGCTGCTGTCTTCCTTGGTACCCCTATGGCCTTCCCTAGTGTGTGACTTGAAGTGCCCCATTGAGGCAAGGGAAAGCTGCTTGTGATCTGTGTGACTTGTATGATGGGCGGGATGTGGCCAGGAGGCTGTTGGTGCAGTATCACTAAGTTGGTTGTTGGTAATCACTTCATTCAAACTGCTTACCACTTCATTTAAATCTCTTCTTCATTTAAGAAGGCAGGCAAATTTCATAGGACGCTCTATTTCAATTAGAGATATGTTGTTATGTTGTGAAAATACTTGTCATGCTCTTGCTTCTCTGGATCTGAAAGCTTATTTTAATAATCAAAAGAATTACTGTTCCATATATACTGTATATCACTATAACCTTTGACCACTGAGGTTACGACATGTGCCATTTAAGCAAACACTATTTGTGGTGTTTTAGTTTATTGCAATATAGTGATTAGAAATGTGGGATAGAGAGGTTATGAGAATTGCCAATCCCTGTTTTAGAAAAGTCTGTGTAGGGTGAACCCATATATACATGGACTCCTGTGCAGTCTATCAATTCAGCCAAGCATTTGAGACAAGGTTTGAAAACGTTTAAAAATGCCCAAAGTCATCAAGCCTCAGGCTTTTTATTTGAATTTTGTTTTGATTATACAAACTGTTGATCCATGTGTAGGGTGGTTTTTTTTGCTAAATTGAGGATAGTCATGAAGACTAAGACTTATCATACCGTATTAATTCTGTTTATTTGACCTTGATACTGGGGACATGTTTTGCTTATTATGTGCTTCCTGGTGAATGTAAGATTACTTTCCAGACACAACTAGAAGGCTACAGACTTAGCAGGCTTAGCTGCATCTCCCCTGCTTTGGAGATGAAGCCATTACTGATGCTCCAAAACTCTGAACAAATGAAACCTCCTTTTCTGCATCATTTGCTAAATACAGGTAGTATTTAATCTTTGACCAGTTTTCCTGCCAGAGCTGCCTTATATAATTTTTAATGCCTTATTACTATTATAACTATAATCACTGGGGGACATGGACTGCTTTTTATCTTGTGCTTCTAATGCACAGTACAACTCTGAGCCAAGTATTAATGAGTTTGTGCAATTTCTTCCTACAGTAGAAAGGATTTTTTTTTTCCAGAAGAAAAACCAAAATCTATCAAAATAATATTTTGTTTGAATCCTTAAAACATTGTTAAACAGCAGAGTGAAGGAGTATATTGAAAATAAAGGAGCAATTGGGAAATGTATCCAAAGTAGACCATGGAAGGGAGTATGATCTCTGGAAAGTTAGATTTTAAAATTGCAAGACAATTATTTTTGAGGAGCAAACTGGCAAAGGCATAAAAAGAACAGTGAACATGTCACCCTTCATACAGATCCTCCCAGACTTTGTGGTTGCTAAATGGTCCATGTGTGAAAGAACAGTCAAGAAACATAAGGCTGTATCACTGAAGCTTAGTTACGTACTTTAGTGTACTGTGTGGAGGAGCTTTAGGGTGTTTCTTGTCCAAGTCTTTCTTAAAATGGAATATACTTTAATTTATTGCTTCAATTATATTTGATGCTAGAGGAAATTAGCCTTAATACAAAGGTTTACAAACTCTAGAGAACTGAAGAATGGAAAATGAAAGTTTTCAACCATAAAACTGAGTAGATGAAATATGATACACTGGGAAGAGCCTTTGAGCTTTCTGTGAGATAATGTATTTTGTACAACGGGCCTTCTCACAAGATGTCCACAAATAGGCAAGGTGGAGTGATCCAGAAAAAGGAGTATGCTTGGGTTTTTTAAAAGATGTTTGTAGAAACCTTTATCAAAGACACTAAACATCTCGAAAGCTCTTTACTATGTGGAGATTTCACGATTGATATGAAAAAATGTGTGAATACTGTGATGGGGTTTCCTGTTGATAAGGTTTTAAGAATAGTCATGTAAAGTGTAGTCACTAAAGTTTGTTAGAAAAAGGAATACCAAGTGACTGAGCAGTAAATGGCAGATAAATTTCAGTGTGCATTGGTACAGATGTATGTCAGGAGTAATGCCTGTGGCACACCATATATAAACAATGAGGTATTTTGAATTACCCAGTAACATTGGGGAAGGTGGTTTTGCTGGAGGGCCAGTTTGTGGAGGATGGATCAAACAGTGGGGGTGGCAGTGTATCAAATGTGGGGATGACAGGCTTCCCTGCAGAAAGTCCCTAAGCTTGTGAGGGTGGGTTTGGCTGGGGTTCCTGCACGTGCCTTGTGCCTGTGTCTTCAGGAGTAGTGAAGTTGCCTGTAGCTGGGAACAGTCTTTTGTTCTGAGTGGTATTAATGATCATTCAGAAGCTGGTTTTCTCTGGAGGTTTTCTATGCAATGCATGTGAGTGAAACTTTTTTTAAAACCAGTAATTAAGGGTGTGTGATAGAAGTATTTCCTAAATATGATACATGATTTATTTTTAGGGAGAAACTCTAATGGTGGTGGTAGAATTATTGATGATAATTTTAAATAATTTAAAAAACATGACCTCTCTACAGAATTTGGCATATGTGAAAAGATTGCCTATTAAAAATGCCTTTAGCCATTTTTTACACTGTGAAGTCTCAAATATATTTGAAAGGTAACTTTCTGCAGAATATATACAACAAGGAAAACTTTGTCAAGCCTGTCTCTTGTACAATCTACAGGTTTACTCTGTATTTTGTGCTTTTTTTTTCTTGTACAGATTAGGCATCCAATTTCATAAATATGTGACCACAGTGTAGACTTGCAGAGATTTTCAATTATCTGTTATAGCTAGGAGTAATTTTGAGAATGAAAATTTAATTATATAGAGAGCATTCTCTTTTCTTCATTTAGTATTTTCTGTTTTAATCAGATATAAATGTAATCCTCCATACCAAAATGAATTCTTTCTTATTGGTTTACATTCAAAGGGACTTTATAAGTTGTCCTTTAAAATCCTAGGGTGGTTTTAATCAAGAATAAACAACTTTCCTTTTTTCCAGAAGCCAGAATTTTTTTGTTGTTTTTGAAGATTATGATGGTATTACTGTTAGTAGTTTGTCACAAAACATCTGCAGTAATGCTGTTTCTGGAGCATACATTGTCTGTTGCTTCTGAGCAGAAAAGCTTGTAATTTGTCCCATAGATAATCATTTTTTGGTGTAATTGTGCAGTGAAAGCACATTGACTATAAAGTCAAGTCAGAGTTCTTTGGTCCTGTTTTTGCTTTAGAAGGCTATTTATTCTTACTGTGTTGATGTTTCAAATAAGGGAAATGGTGTTTCTGATTGAGTTCAAATATCATGGCTTTTACTGTAAATGGACCAGTTCTTAATGAAGTTCCAGGATAACTGTAGCTAGTGTTCTGAAGACTTAACACCATGCAATGTTTCCATTTTCATCCTTGATTTCCTGCCCCCTCCATCAGTTTCCTGCATGTAATTTTGCACACCTGGCCTAATATGCTTTTACTCCCTCTGTCTCTCACCTTCAGGAATGCAGTCACAGTATTATATTTGCTTGTTTTTCATCCTTGTCAAAGTGTTCACATCTTTATCTCCTCTTGGTTCTGTTATGTCCTAGGTGTCCAGAACTGGTCTTCGCAAAGGAGAGCAATCCATGCATGTCACTTCCATGCTTGGCTCTATTGGTTTCAAGTTCAAATTAAGAGCATTGCTTGCCTGTGCTGCAAATCTACATGCTCTCTTTAAATTTTGATCTGTGTTTGATGAAGCAGTATCTTATTGAAATCCTATCCTTACGTGTCTATTAAATGGATATCTTGTTTTTCTTTCAAATATCCCTGTAGGGTACAGAAGTTAGCTTCTCATTCTTACATCAATTTGACAGGATTGGAACCCTGTGTAAAATGCAGGCATCCCTGACTGCATTTTTGCTTGTTTTGTGAATGCCTGTTCAGTCAAGACAAGGAGAAAGGGAGATCCCTTCCCTGCTTCGCCACATCCCAGGCAACAGCACTTGGCACCCTGCTGGTGGTGTACTCCATTTGTCTCCCTGTGCAGCCCTGAGACGGCCTTCTGTCTAGCCCTGCTTCCTTGAACTTGGCTGTTATGCCTGTTTTGACTTCCTTAGCCTAAAGCTGTACAGTCTGCTCTAAGTTTGGCTCATTTCATGATGATGCAGACTATTTCTTGGGCTTTTCTTCTTTGACCCACAGAAGAACTGCTATTAACAACATGCAAAAATACAGTGATATCAAAGAACTGAAGTTTTGGCCCTTGAAAAGGAGCACAGTGCTCTGAACCCCCCTAGGCCTCTGGGGTGTGCACATTAAGGGAATTTTCACTGGATTACTCTTAAAGATTGACTGGCTTTGTAAAGTACTCTGAACTAGGGCTTGAGTGACTGCGGACAATACAAACTAGAATTTTAAGAGCATGTATTAAATCCTCATACTACCCTAACTTTGTCTTCCCACATACACTATTTGCTTCTGTTTTTGTTTCTAAAAGCTTTTTTTGCCTCTGGAGGCTTTCAAAGTGATGTTCTTTCTTCCCTAGGTTCTGTATGCCAAAATAGTTAGCTTGGTCAGGATTTTTTTGTGCACAGATGATGGAGGATGTCACTGCATGCTTTATTAACATGTTCCTCAGTGTTCTCAAACAAGTAAGATAAATAAGTAAAATTAAATGGTCTCAGTTGCTCCAAGTAAAAGCCCTTTCTCCTTGCCCTGTAAAGCCATCTGCATCCTGGATTTTGATTCACACAATGAAGTTCTTAAGCAAAGACCCCCTGATTGTGCCCCTGTACTTGGCATTGTTGAGGCTGCACCTCAAGTCCTGTGTCCATTTCTGGACCCCTCACTACAAGAAAGACATTGAGGGGCTGGAATGTGTTCAAAGAAGGGCAGCAGAGCTGGGGAAGGGTCTGGGGAGTAAGTCAGTGAGGAGCAGCTGCATCTCTTTAGCCTGAAGGAAAGGGAGCTCAGGGGAGACCTTACCACTCTCTAAAACTGCCTGAAAGGATGTTGTAGCCAGGTGGAGGTCACACTCTTGCAGGCAACCAGTGACAGGAGTAGAGGAAATGGCTTCAAGTTGTGTAAACGGAGGTTGAGGTTAGCTATTAGGAAGAACTCCTTCACTGAAAGGGTTGTCAGTGGACTTCCTCATAAAGCAGTGGAGTCATCATCTCTGGATGGGTTCAAGAAATGACTGCTTTAGTTAACAGGGTAGTGTTCAGTCAAAGATTGGACTCAATGATCTTGGAGTCTTTTCCAACTTGAACAATTTTGTGATTCAATGAAAAGGGCATACAATTTGAGTGTATGGATAAAGTTAAAATACTGCAACAGATTTAACAGTTTGAAAGAAGTTTACATTAGCTTACATTCCCAGGCATAGCATTGTGTTTAAGTGTATGATTAATTAAATAAAATCAAGCATTAAACAAAATCATAAATCAGGCACATCAGGTTGTGTGGCTTAGGTGTAAACTTCCCTAATTTAGGCAGGTCAACACTCACCTCTTAGCTTTAAAGACCTATGATATCACCTTCTCGTGTCAGACAGTTGCCTGCTCCAGCTGTAACCTGCCAAACCACACCAAGGCAGAGATGATGGTGCAGAAGTGCTGTGGGGTTGGGTGTGCTACTCAGGGTGTCTTTTACTTTCCTTCCACTAGCAGTGCACAGGATGGCCCTCCCATACCTCTCTGCCTTGCCCAGTCAGTGCACTTCACCAGTCCTTCACCTTTCCAGGGCAGGCAAGAAGGTGAGTGATCTGCTTTGCTTTTGTGCAAACGTAAAACAGAAATCCCCAAATAGGATCTGCTGCTTGTAGGCTTGGTTAGGCATACTCTGGATTGCATGTACCTACACACACACAATTTAGTGATTCTGTTCCCAAGGCCAAATATTTCTACTTGAAGCTATTTTGGTGCAGTGAGTAGGATGAAAATTTTCGTACTAAGCCTTAAAAAGTAGTCAGAAAACAACCTAGTATTTTCAAATACCACGCTTGAGTGTGTGACAGACTTGCTGGGTGAGTAATCTATGTAAGTTATCTACAGAATACTCATCACCTTGGTACTGGAATACTAAATCATGCGTGGTGTAGATTCAGACTCTGTAAGGACTCTGATGGTTTGTTCTGTTCCTTGCTTCTCGGGTGCCCAGCAGCCCTGCAGTGTAGCTGCACACTGCTGGAACATTATATATATTCCAAATACATTTCGGAGGGGCAGCCTGAACATGAGCCTTGCTGCTGCAGTGTGGAGGTATTTCTGGCTGTCACAGGCAGCAAGCCAGTCCTCTTTTGAGACACAGCCTTGCATCCAATTAATGGATTTCTACACCTGCACAGAGCCTTCCTGATTGTGGCTGTGGGAATCCAACTGTACAGATCCATTGCAGGATAAAAGCACATAGCTATGTGATCCTATAGACCTTCCTCACTCCTGGAGCACATCTGATATGTCAGGTCTACAGTGTAATGGTTGATAAGTCTTTTTTTGCTGTAGAAGTTTAAAAGCAGGTCTGTGATACTTCAGGCTGCAACTGCTTACGAAATCCCATAATTATATCTTGGTATGGTAATGTCTTAATTTCTTTTAAATACATTGACTCCCCAGGAAAAGCTGTTATACTGAGAATGAGCTTAATTTCTCATTTACAAATAAGTGAATTTCATAACAGCTTGAATGCCTTATGTTGAGCTGCTTATTTCTGATTTAATGAATAATGGAAGAACTGGAGGACACTTCGTGGTGGGTTTTTTGTTTTGTTTTTAATTGCATAATTTGATAAACCTAGTAGATTTTAATAATTATGAAATCAGAGACAAGCTCCTGTTGCCCAAATCAGTATCCCACATTTTGTGAAACAAATGGGTGTGATCCACACTTCCTCAAGCCAGTTGACTAGGGCATATCTATAAAATTATGAAGATCCATTCCACTTGCAAAAAATTGCGTATTTTTGTATGGAAATTAGATTCTGAGCACTGGAAGGCAGTTATCAAAAATACCATTTGCTCGGCTGCTGTAAGCTGGCCCAGTTCCTCTCCTGTGGCTTGGATCTTGAAATGAAAGCAATACAGTTATTTCTCACGCTGCTGTGGTTCCAATCAGATATGTAGCTATGCTGATTACCACTACTTAAATGTGCCTGGTTTTGATTGCCCTATTGCCCCAGGAAAATAATGCCCAGTATGTTGGTTATTTTTGTTGCTGAATTTGAAGCTGCTGTAGCATAGAAGCAATAGCATCCAAATGATCTCCTCCTCTGCTGTAATTATGTGTAGTAGATGAGAGTCTAGTACTTCTCACTGCAAAAGGGAATTTGTTCTGAAATTGACTGTAAAGTGCTATAAAAACATTCTTTTAGTAAAGAGGCAATTTTCTTTTCAAAGTACTGTGTGCAGGCTCACTCCAAATTAGCTATATTAAGGTAATCACAATATTCACGAAGTAAAACCAGTGTATGTTTTGTGTACAGATGCTCAAGGGCATCCTTTTGTGTTGAAATGATGGCTGCAGAACTAATGACTGAAAAAACTCTTGTTGTGGGTGGGTTTTTTGGTGTGGTTTTTTTGTTGCTTTTTTTTTTTTTTTAATTTTTACTCTGGTGTTATTTATAAAAGGAGCAGATCTGCAGAGTTGACGGTGTTCCATCATCTTGCTTTCAGTGATGTAGTGCAATAATGTGAAACTTTTAATTGGCCTGTAAGTTGGGACTCTGCTATGTGGGTGTTAGCTACTTTTGCTCGCTGAACCAGTAATAAGCTCCCTAAATTGTTATGCTCACTCAGTTATCACAACTGACAGGAAGAGCCTGCAGCGCCCACAGCCCGCCTGCAAGGACCCCTGAGCTATTCCCCTCTCCTGATCCCATTTATCAGGGAAAGTTTTTTACATCTTTACAAAGCTTTTCTATTCAAGCAAGCCTGTCACCCTCAGTTTCTGAGCATTGCATTGAAGTGGCTGTGGTACCCAAAGACTTTGGGTTCTTTGAAAAGTGGTGTATGAAGTAGAAATTATAGTTGTTTTGTCTGTGTAGCATAATAAGATGTTGTTTAGAAGATGGCAAATAAGGCTTTGAAGGTTAAAAGCAGAGAGATTAGAGGACTCAGAAATGGTAACTTTACAGAATTAAATGTCTTTGCTGATAAGTATAGGTGGAGTGAAAAAGGGAAGAAATATTCCTTAAAGGGGGTTCAAAGACTGTCAAGTCAAAGCAGCTTTAGCCAAGGATGAGAAAGGGACTTGATTTTCCATTATATCATAACTATAAACTTACTGATTTGTTATTTCTGAGTGATGTAATTATTTCCATTTATAATTTCAAAATTTTAAAAGAAAAATCAGTAATTTTTCTATTGAAAGAAATACACTGAACACTTCAGAAAGAAATACATGTTAGACTTGTGACTGTATAATTAGAAACAAACTGAGAATTCTTCTGTTCAAGGAGGCAATGAGCAAACTTGAGAAGATCCATTTGAAGTTAAGGTTATAGTTTTTGCCCTTAAAAAAAGTCATCTGCACCTTTCTACCTCTCATGGAAAACATAAAACCAGATAGAGTTCTGAGTAATGCCACAAGATAAGCCAACTTTAGTAATAAAAAAAAGGATGCCCAGTACATCATCTCCATATCCTTGAATCCTTTTAGACAAAATATTGTGATACTGTTCTGGTTTGGGTCAGGTCGTTGCAAGGATAATCACATGGGCCAAATATTTGCAGATTACTTCTATATCATGTTGAGGTGTGTAAATGTTAAGAACTAATCAGAAGTACTTTGTAAAATTGAACATTGTCTTTGCTTTAAGGTAGTTCTGGTGTACTGACATTACTTTCTAATTTTTTAAACTTTGCTTTTACACTTTCCCTGTTCTTTAAGCAGTCAAATATCAATGCTTATATACACCTGAAATGTAAGGCAAGGCTTGCAGAAAATGCTTCAAGTTAAATTTCACTTGTTTTTCTGATTGCCACATTCCCTTTAGCCAAATTGTTTCAATTGATCTTGCAAAGATGATGTTAGTATTCTCTTTGAATAGCTTAAACTATTACAGTTACAACAGAATTATTTGTTGAAGAGTATTTAACTGGGTATAACAAATTAATATTATTTCAAGTATGCACCTATATATTTTGATTAAGAGATGACTTGGAAGCTTAAGTGTATTTTAGAATCAAATAGAACTTGATTTTATGGAAGTGTGATATTGAAATATCAGTGTGCACTTTTTATATAGGAAGTCATGTAATCTAGAATTTTGAGGCATAAAATTCAACAGATGGTTTCTAAAAGCTCTCTATGATTTAGGATCAGTTTGGGTTTTAATTTTGTGTCTGAATAATAATCCCTCAGTGAAGTTTGAATGATGGGGGGATCATAAGGAGTAATTCTTACACTTAGTGTAAGAACAGGTTTTTCACTAGAGGATTTATTTCCCATATCTAAATTTAGGCTATTTTATTGAATGTTTTATTATTAAAATAATACTGAAAGCTGTATATTGACATCTGGCTACTGATTAATAATTGACAATTTTTCCATCAAATATTTCTGGACTAATTTAGTTCAAAAAGAAAAACAGACCTGTTTTTCCTAGTCAGCTGAGTACAAAACATGTCTATGATTCCTGTCAGGGAGCACCTAGATAGAGCTCTATAAAACCTAAGTTTTGAAATATTCATATTTTAGTTCTGTGTAATTCATTTGTTTGTATAGATTCTCTGTTTTCTTCTATTGGAAATCAGAGGGACTCTTAGTGTAAGGTATACTGGAGAAAATTATGCTTGCACCTCTCTTAAAATTGACAATAATACCTAATCTAGTCAGCTAATGAAAAAAGTGCTCTTTTCTGTTCCGTCTTAATACTGATGGAAAAAAACCCAGCAGTGGGCTTCTGTATTGTGTTACAAACATGCAAAAATATGATAATTCTTTAACTTATAATTAGCACAGTTGCCTCAGATCATTTTGATACTCCTGACTGGGCTGCTGTCCTGCTTAAAATATACTCCAGGACCCTGCTGCAGACGTATTCCTAGAGTTTTAGTAGGAGAAGAGCATCCACCTCTTGTTTCTGCCCCTTCATCTGTGCTGCAGCCTGGTCTTCTGCTCATATCTTTCTGCCTCACTGGGTATCAGCAGGCACTTGTTTTTATTTTCCTGTTCTTTCTGTTGGAGATCAGGTGTTTCCCCTGGAGAAGAGGAGGCTCAGGAGGACCTCATCACCATATTCCAGTACTAAAAGGATGCTTAAAGGATGGCTACAAAGAGGATGCAAGTTCTGTCTTCCAACTAGCCACATGGAGAAAGCAAAAAGGAATGGTACCAGCAGAGACTTTAAATAAAAAATATTTTTTTGTACAATGACAACAGTAATCACTGTAACAGCCTCCTAAGGGGCATGGTGGAGGCCCTATCAGTGCATGTTTTCAAGATGGGGTTGGACAGGATGTTGGATAATCTCATCTGGGCTCCCTCTCCCATGGAAGATTGGACCAGATGATCGTTAGAGGTCCTTTCCATCCTGGGCAGTGCTGTGGTTGCATGAACCTACAACCCTGCCTCACCTTCAGAGCACAACCTCTAGAAAGCAACAAGCAGATTACATATTTGCAGTACCAAAACGGAAGTTTTGGAATAAGAGCTGATGTATGATTTTTATAAGGAAAGCCCATGTATGGTTTCTCTGTGAGGTCTGATGCTGCTCTGGGTCAGGAGCAACAGCCTCATGGCTGGCAGGGCTTCTGGCAAAGCCCATGGAAGTGTCCAAACTACCTTCCCCTGAGAATGCAGTGGCTGGGTGTCAGGGAGAGACTTGATGGTCCTGAAAAATGTGTCTGTTTTCTGGCTGCAGGCTTCTCAAGCTTCCTAAAACAGCGAGCACATGTGGGGTGTGTGGGTTTGCTTGCAGCTGGTGTGCTGGAGCATGCCAGTCACCTCTGACAGCAGAGTGCTGGTGGCAATTGCCCTGCCAAGGATGTCAGGTCAGCCCCAGCAATCCCTCAGGAGCTTCCTGGGGCAGTTTGCCAGTCAGGGGGGATGCCTGTGATGGTGGGGTGCAGGACAGGTGTGCTGAAAGCCGCAGGGCTGCAGGAACGGTGTGCTGGACGTGGCAGAGGGCATTCTATTTGAGGGGTAAGGTTTTGAAGGGAGGCAAGAGCTTATGCAGATCTGTGCTGAGAGGTGGGGATGTATGGGGCATGCCTGAGAAGGGGCATATTGTGCATAGGCAGGACCTGAAGGCAGGGGGCTGGTTTTGGTGTAACTTGAATTATTTCAAAAAAGAAGGGCAAAGGTAGGGAGAGGACATCTTCATCTATTTCTTGTTGTCTCTTTAATCATAAGAGAAGAAAACTGCTTAGAGTGAGGAGAAACTGCAGAACTCAGCATACTAGTACTCTCTGCAACCAAATTCCATAAAAGTGGAAGCAGGTAATGATCCTAGTAACAGTGAAGTGTCTTCTCAGAAGCATTGTATATGTACTTGTATTGCTCAGGTGTATGTAAATGCAACTTTTTTCTTTGCTAAATAAAGTCTAAAAAATAAACATAGAGTAACGCTTACCACCACTGAAGCTTAATGTGTTTATTGTTCTTTACACAGCAAAATTCTTAACATGGCCCTAGCATGCTCAGTGCTGCTCATTTGGCAATTCGCAGTCTGTCTTGCACAAGGAGGTTGTGGCAATGGTTTTTCCACTGATACTTGAGAGAACCTTCCTGCCCTTAACACTATTTCCAAGCCAGGATGCTCACCAATTTTCAAGGTTAAATGAGCCTGCCATGAGATCTCCAATGAATAAAGAAACACATGAGGTGTTTGAAAAGACAGATGTTCACACAGTGCTACTATTTATCATTCTGCTTATAGAAGACTCTTCCCGTTTTCATGGTTTTTGTTTTTCAATTTATGTCCTCCCACTTTGACCATATATATGTATGTGGGAGGAATCTTATCTGTCTAGTCACACATAAATCTTTTTCTAAATCCTGCTGTTTACCCTTGATGCTGTGAATCAATCTAAAATGGCTGAGACAAATAAATGTAAGAGCTAATTCAGTCTTTGGCTCTTCATATAACAGGCAACACTTCTGACAGAACTCTGCCATCAAGAAAAGTAATCTTGAATTAATGATGTGCTCACTATATGAGGCGTATATATTTTTGCCTAGAAAGATAGAGTGCTACTCACCGATTCTTCTGTAGAAGTTAGCTTTGTATAAATCACAACAATTGACCTATTAATTTTTTACAAAGTATGGAAAGTGTTTAGAAAAAACCTGCATGCACTTCCAGTGAGAGGAGGGAAGCTCAGTTGCCAGCATCACTATCTGGAGATGTCTTTGTCCAAAGTAATTTTGAGTGCAATTGAATCGGTTCTATTCATACATTTTTTGTATTCATGAGAGAAGGGAAACATATATGGTCTCTTCAAATAGTGTTCAGGAATGTTGTCTTTGAGATTATCATGCTGTTTGCTTAAGTGGTTGTCAGAAACATCCTTAAGAGCTCCTCTTCAACACAGAGAAGGAAATCATTGTGGCTTGTCTGTGGCAGTGGCAGTTACAGACAACACTCAGGAGAGGCTGTACTTTACTTTTTATTCAAAATAAATCCTGCAGAGTGTTTTCTGAAAACAACTATTAGTGCTGGCTGTGGTATTACAGTTGAAAAGAAGAATGATATTATTTCCCTGCTGTTGTTTTTCTCAGCTGTGCTGTGCAGGATATTGTCTCCCATCTGGCTAGATCTTTATGATATTAATAATGAGAGTTGTTCACAAAGCAGGCTGATTTCATTTTCACCTTGACTGCTTCCTATTTTCAAACTGAAACCTTTCAGATTTCTTTCTGGCTCTACCTTTAGCAATTTCAGGTCTTGCTGTGAGTGTTTGTATTGGGTTGTCCTGTTTTGTTTTGTTTTCATTAATATGTGAATCTAAATGGCTTTTGGTAGACCTATCACCCTGGACTTTTAGAGCTGCAGATTTTATTAGGCAGGTAGCCCTGATCTTTTAGCTGAACTGCTGTGATGGATTACATAGGGTAGGAATCTGCCTTTCAGTAAACGTATTCAAAAGACTCTTCATCCTAAGTCTTGTTTTTTAAGGTAGCAAAATAAAAATACTTCTGTTTCATCATTCAGAACCTGATGATTCTCACTGACATTCCAACCTTTAGTTTGGGGAAATGTTGATAAGCAATGTGTCCAGTAACTTGAGAAGAATGTGGGAGGTTAATACAAAGTGAGGTGAGGGAACCCAAAACATAGCTGTGTAGGTTTAATTGTTTTTATTTGATCACTTCTCACTCATTAAGTAGGAGTGGCTGCTGGTTTCTTGGGATGTGCATTATGGAGCAGAATAACTTATCCTTCCCTTCCACTAGCAGCAGGTGGACCCTGTGCAGTGAGCAAATGGATGGTTTGCTGGCCTCTGGTCATTTGTGCACCAGCACCCATTTCTGTGTGTTAAAATTGGTTTTTTATGAGCATCTTTTATGTGTAAAATATTTGACCCAGCATGATCATAGGCATGGGTAGTGGGTATGTGTTGCTTATTAAAAGAGAAATAGAAGAATGTAGTAATACCAGTTTTAAACACTTGAATTTACTGATTCTTCGAAGCTAGGAGTAGAAAAGAGCAGGCAGGTTTCTGTTACAATGAAAGGGATGAAACATAAAAAGGAGCCTGGGAGAAAGTCAGTATTTACTGGTCCTGTGCTTTTACAGGGCTGTTCAGTGATGGTGTGCAGATTGTGCTCTCCATGGACAGTGAAGGAGGTCCTGGGCCGTGAGTAACAGAGATGTGGAGCTGAGCACTTTGATGGTTCTCTCATGTAAAACAAAGGAATAATTCAGAGTTTTGTGCATTGGCAATAGTGCAGCACAGTTTTTGTGCTCTCTCTCCCAGCACTGCAGAGTGGACATAGCAGTCCCATGCCAGTTGGGTGGTCAGATGAATCCAGGGATCCAGCTGAGGTGAGCAGGAGTTGGGCTGGAGATGGGGCTACCAGTGACATAGTCCAGAGGCACAGCCAGTCTGCAGCCTCAGCTTGGATCCGTCCATATGGCATTGGCCCCTTCTCCGTGCCAGAGGTGTCTTCAAGGGAGTGATCTCCTGGGTAAAACCCCTCCTAATGAAAGAGTTGATGTGGAGGGCAGACAGGTGCAAGGTAGTTTCAGTGTTTACCCAAAACTCTTGTGCTGTCCAGTAGAACTGTTACTCTGGTCAGGGTGCTTGGACCTTGGTGTCTGTGAGGACTTCTGAGATCTTGGCGTGTTTTGGTTTTTGTTTTGCTTGCAAATTCCTTTGGATTAACCCCTTTTGTCGTTCAGTGTCTGTGCAGTTTGTAAACATATACATTTGTAATTAAGGGGTTTCCAAGTAATTTTTAATACCTTTAGCAACTATTTATCACTTGTAATTTAGTTTAGATTGCATAATTCATGGGAAATTATTTCAGTCACTCATATGAAACCTGCCTGCTACAGTCCATTTATTTTTGAGGTAGAAAATAGCAATAGGACATGTGTATATGTGGCAAATTCTAAATAACTATATTACAAACCAGAAAAAAAAAAACCTGTTGAAAAGACAGTCTAACTTGAATAAACTTGGTAGATTCCTGGAAGATAAAAGAAGTTAGTCCATTGATAATTGTATGGTATTTCCATAATTGTGTTGCACACTTGCACCAGTTTATCCCTGAGGTATAGCTGAGAAGATAATTTTTAAATAAAAGCTTCTTTAGTGTTGTAGGTTCCAGACTAGGAATTGTTTTAAATACTTGAGGATGTTCTTAGTATGAGGAAAGTTTTGAATGTATCTCTACTCTGTAGCTGTAATGCCAGCTCTGGCAGCCTGAGAGGTGAATGGTCTCACTGGAAACCACAGTGTGATGTTAAGGGCAAAGATAAGGAGTAAATTGTAAATAGATACTCAGACATTGAATTACTGTACAGCAAGATTTAATGATGCAAATATCAAGAACTGAAGTACTATGTAAAACTAGAGCTTTCTTACTGGTTTTGTGACATGAAAAGAAAAATAATCAGATAGGAGAGAACCTAGTTTGGGATTTAATGTTGACATTGGGGCAGGAAAAGGTGATGAGACAGGTTGTTACAAGAATTGAACCAGGATTATTTTGGTACTTTTTGATGCAAAGTTTTAAGCATTTGACTGTAAATTCCTACATTTTGGTGCCAAATAAATCTACATTTGTTTTATTTGCAGGATCAGTCAGGCTGAATTTTCTGCCAATAATTGCTTTATTAAAACCACAGCTGCAGCACATCAGAAAAGAGGGAGAGGAAGGAACAAAGAATAAGAGAAATTTAAAAAGTAAATTTTAAATAGAAAATACCAGCTAACCTATGCGCAGGCTAATTGTAGAGTTATGAAGTCTAAACACCCATTAGAAGGAATTAAGCCAACTGGCCTTGATCTTCCAAAATGTATAATTATGTTGTATTACAAGTAAATAATTTAATTCCTAAATCATCATTCAAGTGTTTTGAAAATGAATTAGAACAAAGCATTGCCTGCCAAGCATATGCGACCTTCAATTCCTCGCATTCATCGTGCATTTATCTCTATTGAAGAGCTTTCTTTTTATCCCCACAAACTCATCCACACCACGTGTTACTAGACTATGTCATAGCATTAAATAAATCTGTGTGCCAAAGAAGAGTCAGGCTGCGTGATTAGATTTGGTGGATTCAGTGTAGCATCTCACACAGGAGAAAGCTGAGTGGTAATTCAGCCATCATCAACCTTAATCTATGCTACTATTCATTTATGCCAATAATTATCTTTGTTTCCTTTTAGAGCTTGGTATGTTTCATGCAAATAATTTTTTCAAACTTATCTGTCAGCCTCCACTTTTTTAGCTAAAGAGTGATGTTTTGACAAACTGCAAGCACTCAGTTTCTCATTCTGCTTTTTATAAATAAGCCAAAAGACATTACCACTGAAAATTATTCCGCCATTATTGTTGGTCAGTTTATCTTGGCAGTTTTACTTTGTGACACTGGATTAAGCTTCTTTTGCAGTTCTCATCTTATATGTTGTCTGTGCCTTTCTTTAAGCCTAAGTCAGGTTAAATGTCAGGCAGTTAAATAAGTTCTCTGAATATCAGTATAGAATAACATCATATGTATTTTTCCTGAAATATTTAGCTGTGTATTTAAATCCTGAAATATTTAAACTGTGTTTTTTGACTAATCTATGTACTCACTTTTTTTTTCCTTACCTTTATTCTAGGTGAATCATTCAGAAAATGGGCAGAAGACAGAGATTTTTCTCTGAACTATTAGATTATTAAAAAACATTATATGCAGATTTCTGTATTTATTGTTTTTAGAAACTTCCATGACTTTTGATAGATTTTCTTGAGTTCTTGTGGGTTTTCTTTTTACTCAAGGCCATCATGTTGTGAGTAGCTGGGGCCTTGAAGATAGAAAGCCTTTAATGATGTAGGGCACCATATACTTAACATGCTTCATTTCTTGAGGCATGGAAATGAATAAGGATTTTGCTGCAGGTTTTAAGTGTCTTGCTACAATTTCAAGAACTCAGTTGTTTGTATTTCTTCATAAAGAAATTAAATGTAGAGGATCACTCCTATTTGTCTGTCCATCCTTCTTTCTTCTCACCAATAACTAACTGTTGAAGCCATCAGTCTCCTTCAGCCAAATTTGTCATAAATGACAGTCTAAAGGGTGCTATGTTCCTGCAAAGATGATAAAACCAGATGATGCCACAGGACACGGTAAAAGCTCACCCCTGTATTACATGGCTTAAAATTCACCACTTTTAGGAGGAAATTGTTTATGAATGACCCTGGCTCCTGGGAACACTCAAGCAGAGAATCTGGTGTCAAGGCACAGCCCTGTAAGAAATGAGGCTTTTTAGTGCCCTGTAGAGGGTTTTTTTGAAGCCGTTGTTTGAAAAATTTAGATTATCAGAAAAATAAGATTCTGTAGGCAAGATTTCTAGCTCTGCCCTTACATATGAATGAGAAAGGAAATTTGCTTTGCAAAGTACTACAAAATCATGTGAAAGAGTAAACAGAGGCAGAAGGAATAAAGTAATAAAATAATTTTGCCTTTTCTCATACAGTGGTGGAAGACCCATAATAGCATCTTAAGAGCCTCATAATAGATGTCAGTAATTTTGGACAAATATAAACCACTTTTTTTTTTTTCTTGAAACATTTAAAATCACTTTCTGCTTGGTTTTGTGCCCAGAAAGCATTTGGACACTGATGTTGAATTACTGATTCTAGCACTTATATGCCGGCTTTGGATTTTGTTCTGAATCAAGTCAGTCTTCTCCAGATGGCTGAAGGATCAACAGACATACTCCAGGAAATGTCATTCTATAAGTACCTGTATTTTCTTAAAAAGCAGTGTGCTGGGCCAGTGTCTCTGGTCTCTGAGATGAATTCAATGAAAAGAAGCTGCAGTGCCTGTCGAGTGCATGTGTATGTGCAAGGGCCTGTTTGTGTCTAAAGGCTCTAAAATGCTCATGCCATGGGAGCACCAGCTGGGTGTCCTGGTTCTCCCCTGGTGCCTGCAGTGGCTGCTCCTGCACAGGACTCCCCATGAGCCAGGGCAGAGGCAGCTGTGTCACAGCAGTGAAAACTGCACGTTGATGACTGTAATATTAACTCTGGGTCTCGACTTGTTTCTCTGTGGGCCACAAAGGTTACAAAAGAGGATAGGAGACACCAGGGCAAACCAGAGTTTCCCTTCATCCTGTGTAGTTTTGCCACACATCACTGCGAAAGTTTAGATGAACTTAGACAGAAAATACTGAATACAGGATCTGATCTCTGTGCTAAGCACTCCTTACTGCAAAGCTTAGTGACCCACTTTGTTTTAATTGGCCTCTTTGTGTTGGCCTAAGTGTGCTGCTGATCCTGGATTCCGTGTATGATTTCATCTTTATCATTTAAGCACTTTGCATACAGCTTAGTCACTTTATGTTCTGATGTATCCTTTAATTTTATAGATTTTTGTAAATATTTGTAAATGTTCCAAATTCTTACCCTGAAAAAACCCCTACCTTCTTTTTGTGATTTGAAAAGTCAGTGGATGCATATTCCACTCATCTCTTTTGTGTAGAGAAGTTTGGGTTTGGTAAATTACCTTTATTATTCTGTAGGTTAAGAGCTCTGTGAATAATGTGATTTGTGTTCTGAGTTTGCATAAACAACTAATACAATTTCTAGCTGGAATTCAGTGAATAATCAGAGAAATTACAGATTAAACAAAGATTTATCTTTTGCAGTGGTAAAAAGGCAGACTTAATATTTTTTACATTTGTTAAGGTATTGAATCTCCAAATCAATTCCACTTAAGAACATGAGTTCACATAACTTTTTCAAGGGATACAGAAATGTTCAGCCTTAGTTTGTGTATCCATCCATCTCCATGCTGTCTCTGGTCCTTGAAAAATAATCTTCCCAGTGCTAACCTAGTAGATCAAGGTCTTCTGTTTCCACAAAATGCAAACATTGCCAGAAAGGAGCAGGATTTAGGCAAGGGGGGCAGGACCCAACATGTCTCAGTTCTCACTGTTCCCTCACTGCCCTTGAAATGCTCATTCACCAAACCTCTGTCTTCCAAGTGTGAGCCCTTTATTTGGAGATTTTTTGTTTTGTTTTGTTTTATGATTCCTTCCATGATTAGTCTTACATTTTTTAAATGATCGTTTATGAGACCATATTGACATATCCTTGTCATTTTTACTTCAGGCTCCAAAAGAAGACTTTCTAGCTGAATTTGGTTTAGAAGCAAGCTGTAGTTTTGTGTCCTGCTTTTGTTTGTGTACCTAGACAAAGAGGTTAATGAAGAGTTTGATTATAGGACTTTTCTTTTTAAATCTTTGTTGGCTGGCCCATCTGCAGGTAGTTACTTTGCTGCAGAGATCCATGGCCTGCAAAAAGGCCACAGTGGAAGGGTGGCTGTACAGAGACTGCTGGGGCATCCTTCAAAGCGCTGTCCTGTGACCCTTGAGTCAGCTGGAATTAAGAGATTTGCAGCTGCCATGGACTGGTGCTGTAAAAAGGAGCTCTGGTAGCACAATAGTGGCCTTCAGCACTTTAGTGCCTTGAGCTGGGCAGCTTGACATGCTCCAGGTAACTGCCACAGCGAGAAAATCATTTCGACTTCCCACTTCACCATGCAGCAAAATCTTAGTGCTGGGTGCTGGTGTGGGGACTTTGGGGGAGTCTGGCCTGCAGAGGGGAAGGTGACTGGGGTCACAGGGCCAGTGACACCAAAGAGCCTGAGCATGAAGACAGGAGCTCAGCCCGGTGTGCTCCAAGGGACCTGGGTGCTCGCAATGGGGAAGCTCTGTTTTCTACGGGTAGTGTTTGCAAGTCCTGGCTCCTGCACCTTTGGTTTTAAATGTGCAGCATGCGATGCTGCTGTTTGATCGAGGGTTCAGCAGGGAAACAACCTGCAGGAAAATGAGCTGTGGTGCACCTCAGCTGTGGTCAGCTCCTCGCCTGCCTGAGGGCTGTGCAGGGCTTCCACTAACGCCCTTCCTACCTGATACAGGAAGGCAGCTTAGTGCTCCCTTTGCTTTTGCTGTCTTCATGCACTTCAGCTGTCACTGGAGAGTGCAACACAGCAGTGACCTTTGTAAAGCCACCAAAGCATAAGATCACTATTCAGTGCTGTGCACCAGCAAAGCCAATTAACTTGAACAGGAAGTGGGGTTTAACATGCATTGGGAATTACAAGCTAGCTGGAGGTGGGAGAAATGGGTACTTACATTTCCCATCTGGTCTGCTCATGCTAAAATTATCTGGATTTCTCAGTGAGATGGTAATTTTTCACTAAGTTTTGGTTATCTAATACCTTAATAATCAATATATAACATCAGCAGATGTTGATACATAGATGTGTATTGTCAGCCCAGAAACACTTTTAATTAGGAATTGAATTGTGCTAGACTACACTATACACATAAATACAGCTATAAATGTTCATGTGTGTTAAATCTGGGAGAAGGACACTGTCAAGCTGAACTTCGGGACTCTTTTCTGCCTGAGAGATTACAGAAGGACATAAAAAAAAAATCCGTGTAGAGCACACATTGGACACAGTTCTGTTGACTACATCGATGCACTATAGATCCAAAACTTCTTTTTTTGTTCATTTTGGTAACAAAAATTGTTACCAATAAATGGGACTTCTTTCGTTTTGATGTGTATGTTCCTAAAAAGGAGGCTGTTCAGAATTTTCTGTGATGGAAGAACTAAGTTATCTGATCCTGAAAAGTTTCCCTTAGATAATTTGGGCAAAATAACTGTGACTTGAGGGTTATTGTCTTACACTGAGGCTTTTTCTTGCAAAAGTCAGAGTAAAGGGAACCAGACAAGCAGTGTCTACAGTATTTTTAGCTACTCTTCTTTCAAAAAATAAATTTTCCATTCAATATGATAGTACATAAGTGATAGGACCTTTTTTTTTCAGACTTGGGGAGGGTTACCATGGGCTTTCTGATCTTAAAAAGGTTGTTCCATATTTTCTGTTTTAACACAGTCATTTTGCTGAAGTCAGTGAAACTAGTCTGTGCAAGTTTATCAATGCAAAATTATAAGTACAAGTTGAGACTGTTGCTGATTCAGGAGATAAGCAGTGAGTGAACAAGAGAAGAAAAGTATTTCAGTCATGGAAAAAAAAATGTGTATTTGAAATGTTTATAGCTTTGGGGTTCATGGGTTTGCTTGTTTTAGTATAAAATTTCCAGCTAATGCCACCTTGGCAAACCCTAGAAGTTTCAAAATGTTAATTGTGAATTAGAAACAATAGGGTTGATTTGGTTTGATTTGGGTTTTTTTTGTTGTTGTTTTGTTTTGGTGGGGGTTTTTTTGTTTGTTTTTTGTTTGTTTGTTCATTTTTTGGTTTTTGTTTGTTTGTTTTTGGTTGGTTGGTTTGGGGTTTTTTTGGTTTGGTTTGGCTTGGCTTGGCTTGGCTTGGCTTTTTTGTCCTTTGCAGAATACACAGTGTTTCCTTACAGAAAGTTGCTGGACAGGCTATAGAAGGGAAGATCTTACCTACAGATGTCAAATGGGTCTGGGGTCTAGTGGTGCTTGAAAAATACAGCTGTAAATGTTCATGTGTGTTAAATCTGTGAGAAAGACACTGCTGAGCACAGGACTCCTTTCTTCCTGAGAGGTTACAGAAGCACATGAATAAACATCAGTGTTGAACACGTTGGACACAGTGCTACTGCTTGCTATGGGCTACGTGGGGGGCTGTCTAGCAGGGTCCTGTTCAGTAAACTAACTAACTAATAACACTAGATTAAGTATCTAGTGTTTTCATAAGTGAAAACACTCTGCTAATATATCTTACCATTCTCTTAAGTGCTCTTGAGGTGCATCTGCTGTGTCTGCTTGATACCAGAGTCTCCTTGGCACATTGTTAGGGCTGTGCACACATTTGTACACAACCCCAAGTAGTTGATTAGGTGTCTGTGGGCTCATGCAAAACTAAGATCTGCCATTTATATTTTAGCAATTTTTCCTCCACGTGCAATAATTAAGATATTTCTATTAATATGTGTGTTATGAAATGACCCATATGTACTCTCTATATAATTCCACGGTTATTTGGCCAGCATTTTGGAGCAATTTCGCCCTAAACTTAAATAAACATACTAGTAGTATATATTTAACTACTGCACTCTTTGCATAGAATGTTTTACAGCTGAAGTTCTTGATTCAAATGGATAATTTGAAAATCTAGGGTGAGGACCAGGAGCATAAGGCAGGTGTCCTAGTTGTTTAACCAGAGCGTGCAGTCCCTGACAGCTTCTCTGTTCTATCTGCCAGGCCACCTCTCAGACAATTAGCCTGGGGTTCTGAAATGTCACTGTTTGGCAACTGTTTGCCTTTAATGACTTCATCCACTTAACATCTTTATAACAACAAATAGATATCCTGATATTTTAATTAGGTGTAATGGAAAATACTCCTTTTTCTTTTGTGGTTACATTTGAAATCCAGCCTGGCAAATTAAGTAGCTGAAAGAGGGAAAATTCTGATTCTTTGTATTAAGATTTTTGAATGCAATAGAATAAAGAGCTTTTTTAATTAAAGAAAATGTAGAAAAAGACAATTATCAAAAAGAACAACAGTCCACTAAATCTTACTGAACCTACCTGCAAAGCCCTTGTGGTGTTCCTATGTTGCCTCTACCTTAAAGCCTCTCAGCTATATAATAATTAAAATTTAGAGAAGTGCCTCTTAAAATTTATAAAGTGTCATCCAGATACAGTCACATGCAGCTTTGTAACTTTTTTCACCTCAAAATATAGTTGGTAGGTGAAAATTTGAACATGTCTTCATTCAGAAATACCTGGAGGGAAACAGTGACAGGTGGAAAACAGCTTTTCATTATTGTCTCAAAGAACAGTCCCAAGGGAGAGAAAGCAGGTTTTTAGGGAGCAAAACCTTGATTTTATAGATGAAGATTATATTATTTGAAACAACAGTTTGCCAGCAGAACAGTGGGTGTAAGTGCAGTGGTGTCTCAGTCTCATCTGGTCCCACGCAAGGCCACCCATCGGCAGAACTGCATCCAGACTGGGAATTCCACTAATGCAGCAACATCAGTGTAGGTGGCACACACTGTGGCAAAGGTCCAAAAGTGTTGGACAATGTCAGGTAGAATAGATAAAGGTCTAAATGTGTTGAATATTGTCCTGCAGGTTGGCCAGAGGTCTTGGTGTGGGGGAGCACTGTTATGTAGAACTGGTCTCAGATGCCCAGCTTACTCTTCTTGTGTCAGGGTGCCTGACAAGGGCTTCAATATATATATATATATATATATAAATACATTGTGAAACCAAATACCATTAGAGAGGACAGAAGGGAGTGTGGGTTCAACAGCAAAGTTGAAAAAAAAAAAATGGAGACCTTACCTGCTGACAATTACTCAGGTGTGAATTTCAGGGGAGAAGATGCCCAAGCATCCTGTTGATCCTTTTGAAATGTAGTCTCAGCTTCCAATAACCTGATTGTCCTGCTCGAGTCCTTGTCTTCTCGTCAAAAACAGGATATGGATTTCAAAAGACAGGATTGTGTCTCATCAGGAGGGGACAGCCTTCCTCTGCCTTGAGCAACCACCAAGAGACTTTCACAAGCAATACATGGAGCGGAGCAGTGTATGGACATGTTCTGTCACTGTTTCATCAGTCTGAATACGTTTGCCTTGCCCATAAAAAAGTGTTGAAGCACTGATTAACATGTTGGGTTTTACTTCCGTGAATATTTAATTTCAAATATCCTGAAAGTATTGAAGGAATCCTGCAGCATTAGCTGTTATATTATTGCTGCTGGTCTGCTGCTGACATTTGAATTCGTTTTACATTACGTCTTTTTCTTTAGAAACACTCATTGTAACAAAGTCCCAGATGAACAGCTGGCCCTCCTCAATCAAAAAAATGAGGCACAATCTCAAGGAATTAGCCCAGTGCCTAAGTGCAAGCCTTTGAGAGTGGAGACTCTGTGCAAAGGAGACTTTTGGGGAGGGCTGAGAGGTAGAATAAGAAGTAGCAGCAATTTGTGCATGTGCATTTCCTAAGAGTAAAATCTTTGATGTTGTTACTGCAGTTTCCTTATTCCTCTTGCAAGTCTGGGAATAAAGGTTTATTAGAGAATTGTCTGCCAGTATCCCCTTGTATTCATTACTCTGGTTGGCGGAAGAACAACCAGCCTGCATTTACATCCTGACTCTAAACATGTTGTTAGCTGTTACGTGCCTCTAAGTGGGGGATCAGAGGCTTAGCCGTAAATATGAGGAAAGCTCAGGATAAAGCTGCGTACACAGACTTAACCTGAGGTCACTTAGCTCAGTGAGAGCGATTTTGCTGTGGGGTTTTGTTGTTCATTCAGACCTTTTCCTGCCCTCTGCTGGCACCTCCCCGTTAGGGACGCCCATGCACTGTTCCCGGGATCGTTACCTGGGCCAGCTTGCTGCTTGCAGTCTGCTTTGAC
Organism: Rhipidura dahli; assembly: GCA_013399225.1. Taxonomy (NCBI): domain Eukaryota; kingdom Metazoa; phylum Chordata; class Aves; order Passeriformes; family Rhipiduridae; genus Rhipidura; species Rhipidura dahli. Next base: position 89,650 of record VXAC01005075.1, on the reverse strand, counting down.
AAACGCGATTTGAATTCCCGTCCTTAATGCAATTTCTTGCCACAGGTAACTGCTGTGCCCACTGCATTTATAATGTTATCTAAATGATATATGAAGATGCATAAAGTACAGTAGTTTTGGCATTTGAAAATCATCTTAAGGTACAAGCTATCACCCAGGGATCAGTTATTCTGTCCCTCAAAACTGTGTTTCTGAAGGCAAGCAAGTTTCTGATTTTTGTCAGGCATGGTGGTTTGCAAAGTCAAGTACTTGAGTTAAGAAATGCCAGTATTGAGAGTGGCAGTGCTATTTTAATGCTACTCTTGTCATCTTGTATTTTATGCCTCTATGTATTAGAATGCAGTTTTCCTCCACTGTTTTGGTGGGCGGGGGGAGGGTTGCATGTTGCTTTATTGCATATTTAATGAGTGGTAATTCCATGTAATTGTAGTTTCACCTGTGATGTAGCCAAGTCTGGAGTGCTGTTCTCTAAAAAGCCTTCAGGTATAGCTCTGTCTACTTCTCAGTTTCAGAAAGAAATGAAGCAAGAAGCACTAATAACTTTGAACTTGGTTCAACTCTTATGCATTGGATAAGTAAGCAAAGAGATCTAAGAGGAAAAAAATGTAATATATATGTAAGAATAGGCAAAATAAAGATTGTACAGACTGTTTCAATTTGGATACATTCTCATTTCTTAAGTATGTGACATTACAGCCTTGATCATCTTTTAGTATTTTCCAAATTGGGTTGAGATATTCAATTGCTTGAGAACACCAACCTGAAAAATTATGTATCAGCTTTGGATAGCAATGGCAGTTGTGAGCAAGGCTTTTAGATCCACTTCTACTAGTTGTTGTTCGTAAAGCAATTGAAGTAGAGATGAGTTAGCTGTGATTTTATTGATAGGCATAATGGGATGTATTTTTGCTGATGGGTTTCTGAGATAGTTACTGTAAGTAGGACAGTGATGAGAATCAGTGCAGGATTTTGTGAACATAGGACATGGACATGAACTCTCCTGCTGTAACTCTCCTGTTCCTCCTACTTATCCCCATTCTAGTTTCTGTACTTTAGGTTCCACCTCTCTATCTGAATTACATCCTTTGCCACAGAAGACCTGAAGTCATGCCTCTGCTTGTTTCTTTCCCTTTCTCCAGTCTCCTTGTTCCCAAGCTTAGTTTTCCAACTTTGGGTTCTTGATCCAATCTCAACTTCACATTCCTCTGCTGCTCCTAGCCTGAGTTGTAGGTTTCATGTTTGTTTGACTTCAAGACCACTGGAAAACCTTCCACTGGAGCTGTAATATACCTGTGCAGACAACAGGATTCACCTTCTTGGCTACTAATTGTGGGCCCCTTCCAAGCAGTTACAAACCTTTGCTGTGGTTGCTTTCCTGCCATCTCTTGTCTCCTTCTTCCTTGTCAAATCTGAAAATAAATGTCAGCCAAGTGAGCAAACAAGTGGACTAGTATGGAAGTTGGATGAGTGTTCAGTAATAAATAAATATGTATTTGACCCACAAATTCAGTTGTAATTAACCAGCTGGGAGCTATAATCACATTTTTCTAGGAGCCTGGCTGCCTTCAGGTAGTCACGGTCTGTGTGTGCTGAGGGGGATTAGAGACGGTCTTTGAAGGTGCTGCTTGGGGAAAAAGCAAGCTGTTATTGTAATGGGGGACAGCTGAGACCCCACCTTTGTCACCAGGGGCCACTGAGACTGGCTTTCAGCCTTTCATAGAGCAGTGCATTTTATAGAAAGGTACTTCCTATGCAAAATCCTTGCTCCAACAGACAGGAAGCCTTTGGAAAGGAACCTGCAAGTGTGACTTCTCAGGAAGTTAGTTGGCGTTACAGTCTATGTAATTTTTCCATTCATATTTATCTGATAAAATTAACAAGTGCAGTTCTCAGAGCAAAAGGAAGGGGCGATTCAATTAGAATTCATTACTCAGTAGGGTGCCCAGATAATGATTGCAAAGGATGTAAACTGTGCTGTGAGACACTGTGCCTGTTTTCTCTGTAGCACTGCTCAAACTGCAGGAGAGCCTGAGAAGAGAGGGCAGGGAGGGCACTGGAGGTCCTGTCAGCTGTTTTAAGCAGGTACCATCCTCTGGTTGGTTTGTCAAGGCACTTGGTGGTGGCCTTACCCCTGCTGTTGCAGGAGGTCCACCTAAGGTCCATCTGGTGCTTGTTCCAGGGTGTGTAGGCGGGTGACCCCAAGACACCTGGTGTGTCACACTCTGCCTTCCTGCCTCCTTAAACTGGGCTTTTCAGCTGCTCATGCTGTTTGAAGAACTGGGGTGTCCAGATCCAGGTACAAAACCCTTAGGCAGCCTCCTCCCAAACAAGCATCCTGCTTCTAGATACCAACTCCAGGAGGAAACAAAATTGTTTCCTGCCTGGGAAAGAGGGCAGGAGTGCTGCTGCTTCCATAATCTCATCCAGCAGTAATTGCTGGTTCCTGAAATGAGCTGATGCTGAGCAAGCAAGGAAACTGGGGGGCTGTGGTCAGCCATAAATATGAAGGCTGGGACTCCACATGGCTGCTTACTGCTTTTCTGAGCTACCTTTTTCTTTCTAGCCAAAAAATTTTAAATGAGCTTATTAACAAAGATAAATGCATGTTAATTGCATCCTTATGGTTTTTCCCAAGGAAGTTTTGAAACAAGCACTAACAGCATGCTTGTTTGCTCTGAGAAGAGGAGTCAGGCATTTACACTGAGGAACCGTGCTTGGAGTTCAGCAGTAGGTGGGAGACTGTGCTCAAGAGGTACCCAAATCCCAGCTCACTAACCCGCCTGCATACAAGAGCAAAATTGGTTTAGTTATTGGAGTTGTTAAATGCAGTAGTTAGGATTTCTTTTTGATGGATTTTTAAAATTTGTTTTGAATGCTTCTTTAGTTTTGCTAACAGCTTTTTAAGACTTTTTCCCTTCCTCTGTTTTCAGCTATTGATGGATTTCTAAAAACTGATGAAAGACAAAGACTGGCAAAGGAAAGGAGAGAAGAAAGGGAGAAATACCTTGGTAAGTTGGCAGGAGGTCTATGTATTATTTATATACACATTTTAATAGGCTTAACTAACTAACATAGCATTTTTTCTTTCTGAATTTTAAATCTTTTCATTCAGTCTGTTCCTAGTCTTCATCACTTCTTTTAACTCAAATTATAAAAAATACTATTTCTGTATTACCAGTCAAATATTAATATTCTATATTTACAAGTTGACTTTCTCCTTTGATTTGTGAGCTTTTGAATATAGGCTTGTGTTCAAGATACTGCTGTTATGATCCTGGTTTATGAAAATATCACATAAGCCTAGAATAATACTCAGAATAATATGTAGGAGGATTTGGTAAAGCAACCTCAATTTTAATCTGCTTGGTTTTAGCCATCTTGAAATTTATGATAGCCTTGTTAAGTAAAGCATTAAAGCCTGTACTTTTCTTTTAAGTTGTAAAATGGTTAATCTTTCAGGCGAATGATAAAAAACATTATTCAGTTCCTGAATAACATAAGCAATGATTTCTGATTTTTTTTAAAACAATCAGTTATTTTTAATCTATTAATATGATCAGGGAAATGTTGAGAGAATTGTAAAATATATACGTGAAAATTATAAATATATATTTAAGGGGAGTGAGTGTATACACAATTTAAAAATACACATATAAATATATATGTGTGTGTGTGTATATAGATATACACATATGCATACATAAATGAAATTAACTGTTCAACATTGGTTTGGACTTCCTGTATCTCTCTCTCTGGATTTAAAGAAGTGTTAAACAGTTAACTTCACTTTTCCATGTTGTAACGACAAGAAAGGTCAGTAGCAATGTTCCTAGAGACTACCTGACAATACCTACCAGAAGGAATTGTCACTGTTTTATGGTTTTTGTAAAATACAAGATAAGCATATATTTTGAAAAAATGTCAACTAAACAAGTATGGGCACCTGTCAAAAAAATCATAGGAAAATACTATTTTCCTTCCAGTAAGTAAACAAACTGTTGATTGTTTCTTGACAAAGTCTGGGGCTTGAGACCAGTGACTTGACATTTTTTATTACCATGGGCTTGGTCAGCAAGATTCCTTTTGGAAGTTGTGGTGAAAATCTGATGCTTTTTAGTACTTAATCTTGCCTGAGCTTCTGTCTACTTGGGGCTTACTTCTCTTCCAGGTATGCTCAGTGTGGGCTATCTCTTCTGTCCTCCTGATTATCTCTTCTTTTCTTGTTCCCAACAAAGCGGTATGATGATTAGATTTGAAAGGACTTGGAGCAGAACAGGAGAGGAGAAGGAAACCGAAACCTGTAGAATTTGGGAGTGGTTGGCCCAGGGGATTTAGAAGGTAGTGTCTGCAGTTTTCTCCCAGACATCCTAATATGCCTCCTGGAAATATATTTCTTTAGGGTTAAGACCATTATTCTAATGGGGAGTTTTGGATTTTGGTCACAGTTTGACCATGACAATTTTCATCTAGAAGTTCAGAAAAAAGTAGTGTGTTCCCCAGAAGGTCAGGTCTTTAAACAGTCAGCAGGTACTATGTAGCAATGTGAAGTAACTTTTTCACCCAAGACAAACTCATTAATCAGTGGTTTAGCATCTCTAAATTAAGCAACAAGAATGGTACATGTATCCATGATGACAGAATTGTTTACTTCTCTGTCCAGAATGAGTCCAGGTTTCACCTGCTTACTCAGAAGGTAATCTTAGCACAATCTCTGGACACCTGAGTTTATTTTTGGTTTTTATGAACTCCAGCATGCTTTTTTTCACCTGCTCTACCTCATGTGGCTAGCAGTTGGAACAATTAATTTCTGGTCACTTGTCTCTGAGGTAACTTTTTCTGTTGACAAGTCTGAATCTTCATGCATTCAATCCAGGCTCACTGCATCACTGACATTCCCCTCCTACTGCCCTGTCCTGAGTGGGAAGGATGAGTGGATTTTCATAAGGCAAAAGGGGAAGACAACTTCGACTGTATTTTAACAAGAATAAGCTAGAAGGTGTTCTGAAAAGCAAGCTGGATTTGAGGAACAAGTATTGTAGAAGGATTGTGTGTATTCAAGGGAAAGAAGTGGAATGTTGGAAAAGGATCTGGGTGTTGGAAGGACTCTGGCTTTCACCCAGGGGCATGAAGATGGAGTGGGGCTAAGAGGGACTGGAAGTCAGAGCCTGGGGGCAGGAACTGAGGGGAAAAGGCTGATCTGAGAATTTGGAATGGGGTTTGGGATGGCTGGGCAATAGCCTAGGAAGGATGAGAAGATAATGTGAGAGAGTTAGAAGGATGACAATGTGCTTCATAAGGAAACAGGAACTGAAGAAACACAGGCTGAAGAAGTGAGCAGGAAGAAGGACTAGCTCTAATATAAACAGTGTTAATTCTGGCTTTCCCTGCCTTTCAAGTTCTTAGCCTGGCAATATTCCTTCTTTGATACTGGCTGTATGTCTGTTGGTATGTGGCACTACAGGCTTGTGTGTATGAAGGCATGCTTACTGAACTCCCCTTTCCTGCCTTTTTATGGAATACACCTGCATGGGAAATAGATTTTTCCTCTCAATTTGCCACATCAATTCCTACTACTTGTTTTCCTATGTACACCTGAAGCAACAGTCCAGTTGTCAGAGTCTGAATTTCTGGAACATCAGGGTAATGTCCCATGAAGATTATTGCTCCAGTTGGAATAAACAGCTAGGCAAACCCTCAATAACAGAAGTAATTTTTTTTTCATGTGAAGAGGCAGAAGTGGGTAAAGATGTAGCACCAAATTATGAGTTGAAAGATGTATTTTCAAAACTTCATAGAAAACTTAGCATATATTGTTTACATGTGTCTATTCTGAAGGCAGCTCCATAACAAGAAGCACAGATCTAAAGAAATCCCAGGGGCTTTTGCTTCAACATATATAGCTGATTTCCTTCAAAGTTTACGTGGAACAGTGTGTCTGAAAAAATAATTTGGCTTTAAGCTTCAGAATGACTTGAAACATAAAAAAATTTGTTCAACTGTTCTGTACACTGTTTTTATATAGGTAAGGGGTACAAACTGGCACCTTGTGTACAAGGGCTTCCTTATTTATTGAGCAAATCACTTAGATTTACTAATAGTTCAGTACTTCTGTGCACTATATTTTTAATCTTAGTGGACTAAAACATTGTGTACTTGTATTTTACACTATTGTTTCATGTTATCAAATAATTTTTAAGCAAAAGCAAATTTGCATGAAGTGAGATACACCTTTTTCTCTGCAATAGCTGCTAGGGAACAGCAGATACTGGAGAAGGAGAGAAGAGCAAAACTTCAGTATGAAAAGCAAATGGAGGAGCGATGGAGAAGACTGGAGGAACAGAGGCAGAGAGAGGAGCAGAAGAGAGCAGCTGTTGAAGAAAAACGGAGACAAAAGCTTAAAGAGGAGGAGGTAAGGTCCACTGGGAGATGTATGGCAGCATTAAACGTGGCTGAATATTGACATGCATTGAATGATTGGGGGTGGGGGCTGGACTGGAGACATGTGAGCAATTACTGCAGGAACTGCAAACCACATCACCACAGCTGTAAGTAGTCTACCACCGTATATCAAAAACACTTTCCAAAACAGTTGTGTTTTATTTTTGTCTGATCTCCTGGAATAGTTGTCTACTATTGCTGGGACTCTGATTGTCAAATATAAAGCACCAGCTTTCTGGAAGGAAGTCTTTAAAGATGAGTGTTTCCAAAAAGGGAAAGATTTTTCTTACTGTTCTGTTTACTGTCCATGAAACAGAAATACTGTTTGTGAAAATGTGTTATTCCATTTTTCCTTGGTGACAGAAATTCAGAAATTGTACTTAAAGCACTGAAGAATCTAGTCTGTTTTTAATACTAGCACAGAACAGAATCACATGTTTTTAAGCATCTTCATACCCTTTCTCTCTTCTATGCTCCCTGCTGAGATCATTTAAGGTTCTTTTTTTGCTCTAGTGAGTCCAATTTCTGGTGCAGCTCTGAATGCAGGGTGTGTGTGTATATCTCTGCATGACATTATGTAGAGAACACTACACTGCTGCCCGCAACTGATAAAGAATTAATGATTTTTGGAAAAAGGGGCAGTGGTAAAAAAAAAAAAAAAAGCCAAAAGAAAATATTTCCCCAATTCCTAAATAAAAAAGCTTTATAAATCCAAAGTTCTTAAATTCCTTTTTTCTGCCCCCTGTACTTTCATCACAATAACTTTGCAAAACAGGTAAAACACTTCTGCATGATTTCAGAATAACATACAGCTGTTCATTGGATTTTTTTGTTTGATTTTTCACTTTAACTTGAAGAGAAGATTATATCCTGTCATTCATCGTTCAACTTTAACATGCTCTTTGTGGCTTCTATGTAATGGCTGAGGATTAATTTAAAAATATTTTGTCATGTGGTTTATTTCTAATTCTTTTAAGAAAAATGGGGAAAAGCAGAAACAAAGGGTGGGAGGTCTCTCTCCTGTAGTAACAGCATTGAAGTCATGTGCTCCTTCCCCAGCATTTCCTGCTGTAATAACCTTTTGTAGCTAAGCAGAATTGATTCCCTTTGTGAGGGTTGTAAGGGGAAGGGGCAGGTTCAAAAACTTCCAAAACCCTGTCCTCAAAATTTTCAGCAGAGCAGCACAGAGAGGCAGAGAGGTGTAGGAAGAGTGAGTATGTGCCAGCTTTCCCTGCTTGTATGGTTTGCCTTTGCTGGAGAAATGAGAGCTGAGTTTTTGGATGTGAGAGGCTGTGACAGGTCAGACCCAAAGCGTCTGTTTAGGGGGGGCCAACTCCATCTCCTGCAGTGGCCTCCTGCACTTCCCCAGAGATGGGTGTAAGAGGCTGAGCACACTGTGATGTTCTTCCCAAGCATCAGCAAACCTGTTCCAGCTCCCCAAGACACTGCACGTGTGAGGGGAGACTTCTGTAATGGTGACGGAGAGGCTGCTTCCAAGTGTTTGGTCATAATGTGAGTACCACTTGTAGCTCTCTGCTCACCAGGCCGGTCCTTTTTGCTTAAAGTGTCCAAAGCCTTTTTTGGAAGCTAAAGCAGGCCTGTGTCTGGATTCTTTCCCTCTACTCCATGTTCCTCCCTCAGGATGAATAACCTGAGAGAAGGCTATGTGGACAGGAGGGCAGGAGAGGATGCTTGGTTGTTTGGGGATGGATTAAACCTGTTGGGAGGAAAAAGTCCAGGAGCCTCTGAAGGCGAAGAGGGTGCACAGGGGAATAATTTATGAAACAGGGGAGGGTCAGAGAGAAGGAAAGCCAGAATAGGAGACATCATCACCTCCTAGCTTCTGTTCACAGTTTCTTGTTCCTCATTTCTCAAATTCTGTTTGAATTCTACTAAAGGATCTGCCAGTTTAGCCCCATGTTCCCTGGCCCTTGCTCTTGTGATGAACCCCTCAAACTCTGTGTGCATAGTAACAGTGCAGGTCTGAGTAAGGATGGTGATGAACTTGCAGCTCCCTGGGCACTGCAAGTTACTCACTGCTTGTGAGTCATTCTAGCCATTTAAAACCTTCTTTACTGGAGAAGCTTTGAATATATATTTCCCACACCTGGGGTGTGTGTGCTTCAGCCAATGAGCCAGTGTACAGCAGCATCTTCTAAGTGTTTCTCCTTTTAACACTGTTTTATACTGGCTGGGGACTGAAGTACCCATTTTACGTGCTTATCAGGTGTCTGAAATGACAAGTAGAGAGATTTGCTTCCTTGCTTACTGTCCTTACTGGTTGTCCTGTATTTTCCCTAAGTTTTTTAACACAACAGAAAGTAGTGCACATTTGTGATAAGAACAGATTATTTATATCTCTCTACAAAATGTTGTTGTTGCATCTGAAAGAGTCTGAGAGGAGTAGCTCTTAACAAAATGATGGGAACTTGTTGGGTTACCCCAGGACACTCCTATATCAGAGCATTCTCTGCTTGACTGTTTACCATGCAGAGGACTTCCTAAAGAGGTGGCTAAATTCCGATTTGTTTTGCTTACTTTTGCCCCTCTACAGTGCCAGATAAGAGATGGTGGTTTTAAGGTCTCTTGGTAGGAATCGAGGTGTTCTGTCAGAGTTCTTTGGGGCAGCTGGAGCTTGTTGCAGAGCACAGTGGAAGTGTCCAATTCTTCAGAAGGAACTGAAAAATAACATTTAGAAATTATTCTGTCTACATTGGTTGCATCTTTCTTATCTGCAGAGGTCTTCAGTATCACTACCCTTCCCTTTGTATTACTTTTAAAGCTGCCCACTTCTTTTAGTAAAAGCAGTCCTTGAGCCTTGAGGAAACCAGCATGTTGTTCTACAGAATTGATTTCAAGGTTTCTTCTAAAAGGGAACGGGACAAAAGTACAGCTAGTCCTTTTCCAGTTAAAATCTTTTTTTTCACTTTTCCTATCTTCAATTTCCCATGTGACTTGGAAATACCTTGTAAATGGATGCCTAGCTGCACACAGGTTATTGAGAAGAGATTTTTGTGGTTCATGTGCATTTTGTTACATTGTAAAAAGTATGTGCTTAGACGCCAGAGAGTGAAAAGCTCTCAAGGTGTTACGGCTTTAATGACTTACTGTACTCCACTGCAAAGGTGAAGCCAACTGATAATGTCAGGAAACAGTGAGCTACTTACATACAGTGCTGTATATAAAGTGAAGAGGAAGAGATGGTTTTAGGCTCTTTTAGATCTTTGTGTTGAACATATAAGGAGATTGGTTTAGAATTATTTGCATAAATTATTTTAAGTCATAATACTTGAAACATTATTTTTTCCCTTGTTGTCACATGTGTTATATTTTACACAGAGAAAAGGAAAGTACTTAGTCAAATTCCTTGCCTTCTCACAACTGAGTTTTGAGCAGGGGGTTTCTTTGTTTTTAATTCAAACAGTGCAAATGTTTATTCTGTTGCTCAGGCTGAGGAAAACTTGCATGAATAACTGAATTTTGGAAAGTAATGTGTATTTTAGATACTAGCAGTAGATGGCTCTCTTCTATGATTTTATTAATTCTTAATTTAACCTACATGCAGTGCTTGTGCATTATAGGGTTTTTCATGTGAAAACTCACTATATTGTGAGAGCAGACATTGTTTGCTCTATCTGTAGCTGTTAGAGTTCCCAAATGAGATCACATGGATAGTTTGTTATGTTTTCAAGAAGGTGCTTCATCTATAACATACACTGGAAGGGTTTTCCACATTGTTTGCTGATGGGGGAAGGCTTTGTCTTGTGGTTTAGTTTTCGTCATGGAGCAAATTGTTAATGTATGAGTCATTTATGCTATGCTTCCTTATGTCTTAGTATTTTCTCTGGCTTTTTAGTTTTGTGCCAACTTAAAATGTTTTTTAATAACTATCCTTTCTTTGTGAAAAGCAGCCTTCATATTGTTCGTTATCTAACCTGTATCTGCAGAGGTTTCATGAGTTTTGATAATTATGTTCTGTGAGGCTTTAATGAAAGGCTCTCTGCAAATGAAAATAAATGATCCATTCCAAATATCGTAACTGAAGATTTCAACCTCAGATTGTAGGTAACATGGGCTTTCAAATGTCTGTGAAAAGTCATTTAATTTCTTTAATATATTTCACCATGCATTTTATTCTTGAAACAATACTTTGATAGTGGGTGCTGTAAGTGTGTTCTGTGGTTTGCAAACCGTAGAATATTGCTTACTCCAAGCATAATTTTAAAAACCCCAAACAAGACAGTAAACAGAAATAATTGAAACTTGACTACTTTAATATTTTTTTTTAATTAATGAATAATAATATTCATTAGAAATGGAAAAAAAAGGGATAAGACTGTGTAAGAGTATGCTTTAATTAAAAAGAAATGGGAGGGTGATTTTTTCCTTGGTAGAGAGTGTGGGTAGAAAGATAGGTTAGGGCAAGATGCATAGTAGAAGAAAGTGGTGAAAAGCAGACTGCGGAGAAGAACTGGTGATGAAATGTGTGAGGTTTGCAAAGACTAGGTGCAGAAAAGGGACTCAAACAGAATTAAGTTAGAGAGGTGGGAAGCTAAAAGGAAAAAAGCACCAACCTTGTTATGCAAAGCCAGCACGTACAGGTTTTAAATGTGAAAATTGTATCATTGAGTAGTAATAGGAGAAAGAAAGGCTGTAGCAAACTAAAGCAGAGAGGAGTGACTTTGGATTCCAGAGAGTTGGGCATTGTCTCCTTTTCCCTCATAGGACGTTTGCAAGAAGCCAGTGGGGTGTTCAGGGCTGTGGGGGGTTTCTGTGCTGTTCCCAAAGAGGCTGCACTTGAGCCATGTGATGCTGCGTGCATTTGCTCTGTAGGGAGAAGGAGAAGGAAAGAGGCAGAGCTCACATTTTCATGCCTGCGTGGACACTGATGGCACTGAGGAGACAGAGAGGGGAAGAAGGGGAGAGGGGAGGGCAGGGAAGCAGCTGCCTGCTCTCAGTGGTCTTTGTGTGATGTTACCTGACAGACCATGAGCTTACAACATGACTGAAAGTTTGTCTTCCTGGAGACAGCAGCAGAAATTTTAACAGCAGGGTGGGTCACCTGGCCAAAAGGTAACAGGGATAGGAGAAGTAGGAATGATAGAGGATGCAAGACTTTCCTTTTTTCACTTGTTGTATGGAGGGTAAGAGAAGATTTTATAGCGCAAGTGACTTGTGATAAAATTAGAAGAGAACAAAGATTAAAAGATAGGAGAATCTTGCTGTTGATACGGATGGATAACTGGTAGCAGGGTTGGATGAGGTGGAAAAAATGAGTTCAGAAATAAATTACTGCGAGCCATGGTAGTAGAAGAGATTCTTCAAAGATGTGGAAGAGGCTAAAGTATATTGTAAATAGCCAGAAGATGATGAGAGGACATCTGGCAATATAGAAAATCAATGACCAAGGTCAGAACCCCAGGAAGGTAAGACAAAGTTTACAGATACATCTATGTATGCAGTATGTAAAGTATGGAGATGAAAAGTATGGATGTTACTGGAGGTGCCTGATGTTAGAGTCTGATGTACTGAAGGAGCTCCATCAGAGACAACTGGCTCGACACCAGTGCAGAGCCTGAAGGAGACGTACTTGAACAAAGACTGAAACTTTTTGGTAAAATATCTCAGGAAAGGGCAACAGGAAAGCCAGAGCAAAGGTGTTAATCAGTGAAGGAAAGTAATCTGGCCAAGAGATGTATGATATTGAAATCCACTCAGTTTATCTGAGCTGCCAAAAGATATCGGAGATAGAGCAGGGGATAAAAATCAAAAGGGATATGATATAATCACAGAAACCGGCAGGATCCAGTTTCACTTCACTCCAGTGAAGTGAATAAGAGTAGAGCAGAAGGACACAGCAAAGGTAATAAGGAATAGCACCAAATATACTAATAGGATCAAAGGGCTAAAACTCACTGAGGCAGGAGCTGGAGGCAGCAAGAGCAGACTTATCTTTCACAGTAGGGGTTGGGCTGCTGAAATGTGAGGGTGAGGAGGTTGCCAGATGCGAGTGAGGTACTGGGAGGAGGAAAAAGGAAGAGGCTGTTAGATGATGGAATTGTGGGTGGGGAAGAACCACATTTTATCTGCTTGAAAGGAGGAAAAGAAAAGGTGCAGGGATCATTGCCACCACAATAAATCACTGAGAAACTAGCAGAGGGAGGAGGTGGGAATGAAACTCAGGGGAGGTCTTTAAGTGAGAGTCAGGAGGTGATGGAGAGGGAATAAAGTGACCACACTTAGCTGTAAGTTAAAGGTAGAGCAAGATTTCGGAAGGGAAAAAATTAATTTTATTCTTCCCCTGTGAAAATCCTAACTCATGGAGAAGAACATAGGCGTGGCAGGGGAGAAAAAAGGTAAATCTTTGAGCAGTATGATCTAGGTATGCACTAAAAAAAATACACAGAGAAGAAAATGAAATCAGAAGGTCTTAAATGCCTAGACTCAAGGAACATAATAGAAGAAAAGAGGGAGTTTTTGTAAAAATAAATAAATAAGTCGGGCATCCTGCAAAGTAACCTACTTTGGGTTTGAAGTGATCATTTATCTGAGTGACTAGGTGGAGCCACTGGCATTGCAGCAATTTAACTGTTCAGAAAGGGATGGGAAAAAATCCTGATGTCTGCATAGACAAGAAGGAGTTAATGCTTGTCGAGCATTATTCTTATACAAATTAAGTCCGGAGCACAGCAGCAGCCTCACCAGCAGGAGCAGATGCTAGGCAGTGATGCAACCTGTGTTATTTACTTAGGCCTCTGTAGTGACCTCAGTGGCTTGCAGACAAAGGATACGCATATCTGAAGGTAGGTAGCATGCTGATACCTTCTTTATTTATTAGTTCCTTTTCTTTTATTGTGAGCAGGCTCCTGTAATCATCTTGTGTGGAGCAACAGGGGGACTGTATATTTTTAGCATGGTTTTGGAAGGCGGGGGAAGGAAGCCCCCAAAGACCTGATGGAGATTTGTGTCTGGGTTTGTACCAATATTACCAGGAGCGTTTAGAAGCCATGATGCGCCGGTCCCTTGAACGCAGCCAGCAGCTGGAACAGAAGCAGAAGCGATGGTCGTGGGGAGGAGCACTGGCTGCAGGCTCAGGAGGCAGAGATGGTAAGTGAAACAGGCTGCCTGCATTGCAGATCTGCAAGTGCAAAATGCATGAGATTGTGGAGATAGTAAGTATGATGGGTTTATAGTTAGGGTGGTACTGTAGGGGCTACTGCCTTGGGGCATGAATAAGTGCTTTGTAATTGCTTGCCAGGCTTCCTCTCCCTAATACCTTCTGTGGAGAAAGGTTCCTCCTAACTTTAGGAATGCCTATCATTTTAATAGAGTAACCAGAATCTGTTTGGAAGATGCTCAATGCTAAAATTAAAACTGATGCACGGTCTCCCTTATTGGCTTCTTCCACATTGTCTTCCCATGCACAAAAATAAAATTTAGCATTAAATTTAGGAAATTTAATATTCACCAAAGGACTGAGTGCTGTTTAAGGCTTGCAAAAGATAAACTGTTTTTGTTTGGTACTTCTAAAAACCTGACGGGAATTTCTACATGACTATGCAGCCTGTGCAGTTTAAAATAGTTTGGGTTTTTTTCCCCACATACATTCTGTTACTGCTATTTTTGCTTAGGTTTCAGAGGAAATTCTTTTTATTACATAATCAGTCATGTCCTGCTTTTATTTTTCAGAAAGATGCATGTTTTCTCTTTTAAATCATATAATTTATTTAAATTTGTTATGTTGAATAAACTGATGTTATAGGGAAAAATATCCATGTTTGTGTTTAGATGAAGTATAACAATTGCTCTCTTTTAAACAGTGTGTAAGTATACTTAACTTTAAAAAGGCACTCTCTTTCATATCAAAAAACTCAAATTCATATCAAATGAGCTCTCTTTCATATCATAGTTTTCATGATATGTCATTTTAAAAAGCCAGGAAATTAAATATATATAACAGTAAAAGAAGTCTCTTATACTTTGAGAAAGAAACAGGTTTTCTTTGTGATGCAGTTTATGCTTAATGCCAGCTCCCCCAACTTATTCAGTAATTTCTTTCACCTCTTTTTGCTCTGATTTCTCTGCTGTATAGGTGAATCAGAAAATACCCCACCCCCTGTTCTAGGTTTAGCTGCCAACACCCTTCCTCCAGACCCTGTGACCTCTACTGCTCCTGCTGATTCCTTCAATGGTATTTCAGAGAATCACAGTATCATCGTGTCTCGTTTATAACTGTTCTAATCCCTGTAATCCATCCACTGATCTTGTTCTTCCTAACCACTGTTTTCTTACCATTTCAGTCTGGTACTCTACGGCATTACCCTTAGTGATGTAGACCAGTGTCTTTTTAATTTCCTTTTTTTTTTTGCCATAGTGGAGCAGTGCATGCCTCACATCCCAGCACAGTAGAGGCATTTCATGGTTTCCTCAGTAATTGTAGACTTCTACCGCTCAGATTGTCATCTTTGTTAATTCTGCAGGTGCTCTCTCTGTGTGTGTGTCTATAATTACACCTATATTTGACAGTTCTAATGGAGGTGGCTGTTGAGAAAAATTTCAGTGGCACAATAAGAAAATGTGTTATGAAGACCTCGTTTCTTCAAAACAGCCCTCTTCTCCCATTTCAAGGGCCTTCTGCAATATTTTAAGAACAAGTAAATTTGGTATAAAAAGCTGTGTTATGTTTTCAGCCTCCTGAAATGAATTTTGGCCAAGCTGGTATTTGTAACAAACTGAAGCGGTTGTCTTTATTTAAGTAATCATGTTATATATTGTTTTATTTAATTTATATCTTTTTTTGGGAGGGGGTTTATTTGTGTTTTGTTTTTGTTTTTATTATTTATTAATTATTATTCCCATAAAAGGACTCTGAAGTAGATGAGTCCTCCAAAATTACAAGTGGATTGCATATAGGATTTCTAATCTTGATTGCAAATGTACTTGGCATTTTGAAAAGAAAACACAGCCTTTGCTTTTGAGAAATAGGTTCCTTCTCTCCCCCAGAGGAGGAGTTAAGCTTGGCTATTACTCCTGCAGAATTCACAATAAATGTTGTTCTGCCTATGATCTTACAGAGCTATTATTTCTGTGCAAACAGATTCAAATTTTTTTACTGATTGTTGTTAATGTGCAAAGGTATTTGCCTGTGCAACTGATGTTTTGCAGCATACCAGCATTATATGTGCTTTTCTAAGAAAGCAAACATAGTGAATTGCATTGCTTACTGTAGTAGATGGAGGCAAATCTTGGAAACTCCACTAAGGCAGTGATATGATGGAAAAAATAGGGAATGCAGTAACTTAGAAGGTGCAGAATTAGGACCACATACATGTCTGTAGCTGAAAATATTTTTGCTTTTGAAAGAAATAAAATTCAAATGTAGGGGACAAAGCATCTCTGCTTTCAGCTTCTGAGTATCATACAGTGATCATCATGTACTAGTACTCTGTAGTAATACGTGAGTAACATTTCTCTTTCATTTAGTTGAGTAAATGCCAAGCTAGGAAATGGGTATTTTGCTCAAGCAGAATTTGTCAAATGGTATTTCAGAAAAAAAATATACCAAAAAAACTGAGCTGTCTTTTTTTTTTTTTTTTAATTCTTCTCCAGCACAAAAAGATAAACCAAATGGCTGATGCCCATTCCATCATTAAAATAGTGGGGTCTCATACAGCTGCACAACTCCTGGCTATTTCATTTTCGTATTAGAGTGATATGTGATGTGAACCCCAGCTCTTCCAGACTGAAGATTAGAGGGGAGTGGGAATGAAGATGAGTTCAGAATTGTCACACGTGCAGTTTGTTTTCTTTGGGTAACTTTATGCTTGTGCTGGTATTAAGTATCTTGTATCAGAATAGCTTCACCCATTCAGACCTGATATATAACTATTTGCTAGTGTCAGTATAAAAAATAGGTTGTTGGGAAACTGGAATGTTAAATTCACAAGCAGAAAAGTTGCATGCCAAAGCATGTGTCATAGGGTGCTGGTCCTCAGTGCTCAGAAAGGAGCTCACCTCATGCCTAATTCAGTGCTATGGTCAGTGGCAAGGGCCACGAATACAAATGCAGGGTTAATTTTTGGAGTTTATCAACACTGTGGTGTGAATACAAATATCTTCCATGCGTTTCTCTGCAGCGTGTGACAAACTTTCAGCTTCTACAATGAATCTGCCAAAGCAAATGGAGTCGCCAATCAATAAACGCCTCTCGTCCTCCACAGCGGCCATAACACGTTCCCCCGACAGAGGCAAGTGAATGTGCTGCTCTCCTGCCAGCAAAAACTCTCCTTCTGCTTAAAGCACTTCTTTCTGGTCCATACAGCTTTGTGGTTTGCTTAGGTCTGTTATTCAAAGGAACTCAAACATTTGAGAGGTTCTTTATTATACAATAACATGGTTCTGTAGCCTGTCCCAAGGCTGTGCTGGAAATCATAGTCCAGCAACAAATGCTGGGGGGTTTTTACTGATTCTTTTTCAATTTTTGATACTCCAGCAAACAGGGTTGTAAGTACAGGCTGCGACTGCAGCACTTTGCTATGTGTGTACTGCTTGTGACCTTCTAGCAAAAGGAAATACAAGCAAACCAAAGATGTGGCTTGACAGTAGATATGGGATGTACCATAGGCAGAAGTCTGATGAGCCACCTGGGAGACTTCAGTCTGGTGACCAGAGCTGTAGAGCCCTTTAATTTCTTAAGAAACTCTGATCCTTGAGAGACTCTGCAAAAGATGATCATCTTGTAGGATTAGTGGTTGCTAAACACTACAAAGAGCACTGAAGGGTTTATCTCACTGTATACTCTTTGTATTTTTTTAGGTTTATTTTGTGTTTGCTTTTTTCTTCTACCCCATTTTTTTTAAAGTCTAATGGAAAAAAATACATATTTACCGAAACAAATTACTATGAATGCTTATTTCTAGAATGAAAAAAGAAGGTAAATTTATTATGAATAAAAATTTTTGGATTGCTTAAGGAAAGCTCATCAGTAGCTTTGAGGTTATTGTGACAGATGGCTATGTATACATATAATAGGAACATCTATAAATATGTCTTATATAGTTGACACTTGTATTTCTGGAGTAGGAAGTAATGCAGGCATATTGTATAAATAAGACTTACGTAACACAGTGAGATGGCAGATTTTAAGTGCAACCCCAGTATGGGTGGCACATTAGTGAGCAGCTGCGCTGTTCTACCAAGTGTTTTACCTTTCCTACTGGGGAAGAAGACAAACCCTTTTTGTGCTGAGTCATGAAAGTAACCATTTTGCAGAATGGAACATGCCTCTGAGTAAAAACAAAATACAACATGATCCTAACCTTACTGTATGTATTGTACAGGTGGGGGAGCTTAAAACAGTGGGGAAATAAGAAGGTTTTTTTCAGAGGAAAAGTGTTCAAGTGTTTTAAGTATCAGAAATATCAAGGGTTTTTTTGTCATTTCATTTAATCATTTCATCATTTTGTTTCAGTTATTTTAATGTAACATTTTTTTTTTCTTTGCATTTTATATTTTATGTTATTTGCTCCCATCCTTCAGCTCACCGCATGCATCTTAGTCCAATGGAAAACTTTATTGTTTCTCGACTGCTGACTCCCACACAATCATCTTTAGCCAGAAGCAGAAGTACATTAATGCTTTCTGAGCAGTACAATACTCCAGGTAAAAATGTGACTTCCTCACTTTGAAACCACTGAGATATGTTTTAGCTGCATTTGTGTAGCTGCTGAAAGAAATGGAGTAATCTGAAACAAATGACAACTTACAGAATAGTACAAAATCAATGATGAACTAAGTTGTTTCAGACAGCAATCTATTTAAAATCTTTGAAAAGCACATTATCTTGTCTATGCTGTTCTGAATATCTATTTTAGGGAAAAAACCCCATTACAACTGGAGACTATAAAAAATTAATATATTTGTATAAGAAACATGTTTTTAGACAAGGATGTGACAACTCTCAGAGGCTTTGATTGATTTATTAATGTTAGCCCTGTCATACCCAAATAATATGTAGAACAAAAATCCCAGTGCACCACTGAGCCTTAATTATTTTTACCAGGGTTCCAGTTCCTAGCTGTTAAATATCTTTCTGCCTTTCACTGTATGACTGTGTGTATTTATATATATATATAGGTGTACATACACATATGAAAGAACAGTATTGATAAGAAGGTGTCAGTTCCAGAAATTATTGATCTTTAAGGGATGATAGTTACCATTCCTATGTATAAAGAGTAGTCTAATAAAACCATTATTTTGCAAACATCTACAAAAATAATGTTTTCCGTCCTGCAAGCATCTGACTTTGACTAGTTTCTGCCTATAGAGCCATACTTGGTCATAGCATTGGCTGAAACAAGACAAAAGTTTACCAGCCCTTTTTACTTTTAATAGAACAGACAAACAAAAAAGCACCCCAAAGTGCACACCCAAATGCCTGTCTGCAAAAGGAAACAGCTTCAGGATTAAGCTATTTAGATGATAAAAGACTGATCATCTTTTTGATGAGTGTTTTCACACATCTTGGTTAAAATAGGCTTAGGTTCTGCATCTGTGCTTTTAATACAAAGCTATTTAAAAATGAATTGCTAAGTAAACCTACTTTCCCTTGTGCATTACTTCTCTGTTCAGTGCATGGGGACATTGATATTGAATGCCTCTAAAATTGCTTCCCTTGTTTCTGCATTAAAAGCAGCCTCTACTGGAAGCAGAAATGTTGCCATATAGTGCTTGAGAAAGTTCTCAGTTTGCTTACTGCTCAGGGACCGACTGCTGCCAAGAGTGAGCAAAACCCAAGTCAAAATTAGATCAGTACATTCTACTTAAGATTTTGAGCTGAATTGCTGAGGCCACCTAAGGATGATGTTTTCTGTCTTGTATTTGATATCAAAGCAATCAGTAAGGATGACTTTTGTCCTTCCTCATTTATTTTGTTTGTAAACTCTCAGGTTTATCTCTCTTTATCACAAGATCTTTAAAGTAACACACTGGCATGTCTGACAGGGGTACAATTTGTTTTGCAAACTGCTTTTTCACTAAGCTGAACCAGGGCAGCTGATTTTGGGAACAGCATTTTGAACAAGCATCTTGTTGTCATTTCCTCACAAGGCAATCAGGCGGTAGCACAGGTTGTAAACAACAATCTCAGAGTGACCATTGACATTTTGTCAGTAATTGCCAGCAAAATAGTTGAGGGAGATCTCCCATTTATCTTCTCACCATAGAAGTAGCTTCCTGAACAGGGAAGAGGGTTCTTCCTTTCCAAGAGCTCATAATGTGCCTCCTGTCATTATGCTGGGGTCAAAATTGCTCTGCTGCTGCATTTTCTGTAAGCTTAGAAATGAGGAGCCTCAAATTCAGACTCTACAGCAACACATTATTAATGTCACTCCAAGTCAAGCTAGTCAGGCAGACAGTTGTTACTGGACACATGATTAATTCTGTTAACAGTTGAAGTAAAAATATTTCTCTTAGTCAGCTTTTAAGTTTCTGAACATTTTTCTTAATATTCAGTGACCTTATGCCAACTGGCTGGAAAGTGGGTCAAAGAATACTAAGGTCCAGTTGAACTTTAAAGCATATGAAAAGGCTTCATAAAAAGTTATTAGGGCTGCCTCCAGTAAAAAATTTGGGAATGTGATTTTCTTTACATTAGTGCATAATTACTGCTTTTTCAAAGTCAATATCCCTCCTGGCTTTAGTTGACTAAAATTGGAAACACTCTATCATTTGATTGCAATTAGCATCTGTCTTATTGACAAGCATATACTCTGTTGATTGTTCTATATGTATGTGAAAGTTTCATCTTAGAAGGCAATATGAGCAAAATCAAGAGTAAAATATCCCATTAAAAAAAAATCCTGTTCATATTGCAAATACAAAAAAGACTTGCCCTGTAAGCTGTAATGAGTGTGTCACACTCAAATTGATGTCTCCCTCAAATAACAATAACTGAAATACCTACATCAGCATTTAGTTTAGGTTTGGGGGATTTTTTTGTTAGTTTTTTTAACTGTTATTTGGGAAAGTAATTAAAGTATATCAGGGCCTTTGCATGTTTAGGCTTTAAAAAAGACAAAACAAAACTCCCTATGCCTCTGTCACCTTTCCTGTTTTGCAGTTTGTGTTCAAAAGTCACCCAGCTAGAATTATCTGTTTACTTTTTTATCATATGCAAAGGGAGCTGGACTTCTTAGAAGGAAAAACAGTCACAGTATTAGTCAGGTGATTCAAAAGGTACATGAGTAAGAGAGCAATATTTTAGAGATAATTTTTTTTAAATCCTGTAAAATGTTTCAGTTGACACATTTTTAGTAAACGTAGGATCATGTTGAATGTGTTATATGTGATATATATATTTTGAAACACTAAAATACACTTTAAAACTACCTTTGAACATTGTAACATAAAAGTATGCTGTTTTCTCCCCTCCTTTACTTCCTCTATCTGTGCTCCCTTTTGCTCTTGCTATTGTACTATAACTCTTTAGTATTCCATATCTGTCCTCGTGTAGCACCAGCTAGTCCTCTTAAATCTCCCTACAAGCCTTCCCCCACCCGAAGCACCGACAGGAAGAAGGCAGCTTCACCCTCCACTGCCAATGCCATGAAAGGGGCACCTGCAGCTGAAGTTACTCAGGTGAGTTTGTAATGGTTTTGATTTCACTGTTGGGTAAACTGATGCAGCTTCTGCTTGTTATCTTTCCCTTTGCATGAATACAAATGAAGTGCTTCCCCTGCTGTAAGAAACAGCAGTAGGGAAGAAAGCCATGCCAACACCTGTTTCCTTTGTGCTCCTGTTAAGGAGCATTTCAGTATCTCCTGCCTCCTGGGAATTATTGTTGAGTGCTGGTACTGGAACACTTAACACCATTATTTTCAGAGAACTGAGGCACTGAAGTATGTTTTTGGACTTGCTTGTAACTTCTGGGAATGGGGATGACAATAGAATTCCCCCGAGTATGACTATCCTGTCTTGCTGGTTAATGAGCAAGCTTCATATATTTCAGAAACTCTCCAAGTGTATTGATGATGCCTCTGTTTTACATCAATTGCTTTAACTCTTTCTGTGGGCATTTTTAATGCTGTTTCCTTAAAAGATGCATTATCAATCCACTGTAGTTTCCAAAAAAGAAAAGGCAGTTCACTCACCTTCCTTGAGTCTACACAATTTAAGGCATGCTTTAAAAAAAAGAAAATCTGTTAGCCTATAAAATTCACATAAGGTCCTTTATCTTGTAATACTTAATGATAGGGGAATTCATGTCATCTAAATTAGCTGCAGGTGAGAGCAGCAAAGCTGGTAGTAAAGATTCATGTCGTGTCAGTCTTAGGTGTGATTCAGTGTTGCAGCAGCATTTCTGTGAGGTGCCAGTTTGCACTGGTGATCCTGTCTAAGCAGGGGCATATGGATGATTTTGAAGATTCCACCCAGTGTCACCACCCCTCCCAAGAACTCTTGTAGAGGCTCTGATGTGGTATTATTTATCTGCAATTTGGCATGCTCTGTCCATGCAAGACAGGGGTGGGTGTGTGCTATGCCTATGTAAAATAAAGAACTGTTAATAGCACCTCAGTTGTGAGCTGCTGTTTAAAAAGCTTTTACAAGTATGCCACACAAATCTCTTTATATGCCATCTTGCTGATAAAAAAATCAAATGCATTTTTGATTTATTGATCCTAATTATGAAAATTAAAATGAACTGTGCTTCTAGACTGAGAAGATAAAGAAGGAGAAGCGACCTGCAACACCTGGTTCATCATCTGGTATGGGATCTCCTCTGAGGAGGTCTGATTCTCCTGCTGCCATGTCCAGAAGATCTGCATCGCCTGCAACACCTAAGTATGCATTTCTCATTAGTGAAATAACATCCTGTGAATCTCTCATTACTTGTAAATAAGACATAGATTCTTGAGGAACTTCCTTTGAAGTGTTATATAAAATCTACTTAATTTTACTTATACATAAAAATATATGGGCAAGAGAGGAGAGAGGTATAGATAACAAATCTAATATCTGTAATATTGTGTTAGTGCCCACTAGAGATACTTCCCTCTACCTTTCCTCAGTCTTGAGATTATAATGCATTTCATAATTCATGTGAAATTTTATTTCCCATTTATTTTAAATTTTTTTTTGTTTGATTTTTAAGAAACTGCCTAATGTGAAGAAATGCACTCATCATGAATACTAACTAGAAATTCTAGCATTTAATATATGCATTTCCTATTGTTGGCATGACCATCTGGTGCCATAAATACACTTAACTATGTGTCATCTAAACCATTAGTTTTAACCTTTACTCATTTGCAGACCTCTGTTGCTTTTTGTTCTTTTTTTTTTTTAAATGCAGAGCTATGGACCTGTAGCATATCTGGACTTACTGGCAACTGACTTGTTTTTCTTGATTGCCTTTTGCTGAAAACTGTATTATGTATACCACAGCTTGCAACTCAAGTCTAAGCAATTGGGCTTCCAGGTTTCTTATAACAGAATATTAAGTCTGACTCTAGTGTAGGAGTATGCTAAAGTAGTCCTGGTCTACAGTAATTGGCTGTTTTTTTGGCTGGTTGATTTGTTTGGGGGATTTTTGGGACCTTATTTGTGGGTGCCACTTGTGTCTTGAAAATTGTCTTATTCATTTATCTTTTTAAATCTGAAGCTGGCCATATTTTGAACTAGGCTTGATGATCCCCTCTCTGACAAATTTCTTCTGCCTGGGAAACCAGCTGGTGTTCCTCTTCTGTTTCAGCTCTGAGATCATAGCCCTTTAGCAGGGGATGATTTTGGGTGTGAATCTGATGTTAGACAACATAAGGAAACCATCTGACTCTCAGCATTCTTTCTGGTTTAGACATCCCCTTGTATGTAACTGGGACACTGAAGTTCTTGGTTCATATTAAAAGGCTGCAAATTCTCAAACTTCCAGTATTATATCTGTCATCAGATTCTGTGGTATGAACTACATCCATTTTGTGCAAAAATTGAATGAAATGCAGTGTTAATGACAATCAGCTTTTTTATTATAGTTTTGAGCAGATCATTGTCTAGTGGCACTCTGCAATGTAAAGTAAATAAAAATTTGAGCTCTAAGACTGTACATTATTCTGTAAGTACTGAGACTCCCTGCTCAGAATGCATTTTTCAGTTTGCTCAGCCAGTATATGAGACAAACCAAGAGACACATTTAGTTAAGCAAAATGATTGGTGGGAAGTGAATAACTGAGAGTGAAGTGCTTCTTGCTGGGCAGACGAAGGTTAGTGTAGAGCATCATAGTGGTTGAAAGAAAAAGTTATTGGGAGACAGCACTTCAGTGCTTCATGAAAGAAGTATGCCCAGTCTTAATTTGTAGAACTAATTTCCAAAAAAGATTAGGAAATGATGGAGAATTTTTTTTCCCAGAGGTGCAAATTATGATAACCTTTGCGCAGTAAAATGTTTTCATGCTTATAAGGGATACTCTTTAGAGGAAGAAACAGATGCTGTGTGAAGGAATTAAGAAGCTTGCTGGTGGGCTGTTCTGTGATTGTGAGCCATAGTAGTGATCTCTTTTTTTTTTTTTTCTCCTCCTCCTTCTCAAGGGAATTGATTCTGACCATGGCTAGAAATGTATTACTGAGTATTTAATCTTAAAGTGGCCCAATTAGAACACCCTCCTTGGCCTTAAGAGAGATACAGTAAATAGAGTTTAAATCCATGTTTATTACTGATTGCAAAAAGAGAGTTCTGGTTCAGCACTTTAAAAACTTCCCCTCATAATTCTAAAATAAAAAAGGTGCCCTGATCACCATATTGTATTTTTATTACATTTAGATAATAATAGTGGTAAAATAAACTATGTATTTTTTTCATACAATTCAAATTCCACTGTAAATTTTCAATTAAGAGATAAAGCTATACAATCTAAAGGAAGGTTCCAGAAGTCTTACTGCCTTTATTTAAATCCACTGACCAGCAAGATCATTATCTGACATTTAAGTATAATTTTAATCTGACTAAATGCCCGTAATGAAACGGGACGGGGGAGCCAAGGCAGACGCTCTGTGAGCTTATATTATTTTATTCACCTCATAAAATGACCAGAGACATCAGAGATAACGCAAGCTCACACTGCCGGCGAAAACCCCAAGATTTCCTGGTTACAGAATATTCTTAAAAGCTGCTCAGCCAATAGCAGTTGTTCTAGAGGTTACAGACAGCTGTCTCAACCAATCTTTTATATTGCATGTACACTTGTTAAAACAATACTTGCTTGTTTTATACCTTATACAACAGTGCATAATATTCCATTATTAAGCTTAACTTTATCATCTCTTGCTAAGCATCATTTTGCAACTTCTAAAAGTTCTCTCAGCTAGGCCTAAACCCATAGTTCTTTGTTTTCATGTCCTTGCTCTAATGTAGAATTGTATCTTCTTGAATATTTTCTCAGGCAAAGCTGTTCTCTAAAATCTTTCTGCTTGATTCTTAAAGCCTGCTTTTTGTTTCTCATCCTTAGAAATCCCTTTACCTTTTTCTGTGTTTCATACACTAAATATGTGTACAAATATTCGTTCTTTTTGCAAACCTGATGATCTTTTATAAATTTAATCTTACTCCTTCTAGCACACTTTATGACTGAAAAAATACCCTGGAAGAAATGAGAATACATATTGTACAGCAGTAGTAGTTAGTGATCCTGCATAGCACCTTAACCTCTAAAGCTGCTGAGGAAAGAATCGAGTATGGCCAATGGTTTAGATGACAATAAGCTGTATGCAGTTCTTTTCTTAAGAATATGTGACTTGACATTCAAGTTTTCTTGGTGTTGTTCTAGTTACTAGTTCTTCACAGTTGCCATCTTTGTTTCTGAGTGGCAGTAACTTGTCTTCTTAATACTTTATTTCATTATGTATTAAATAAAAATCTCTTTTTATCATGGTGAAATGGATTAAACAAGACAACAAAGCTTTAGCCTACAGAGACACAGTCATTAATGGCAGAAGAGAATTGCAGTAATGACATAAATTAAATACTAATGTTCTGAATGTGCAGATTTTACTGAGAAAGCAAAAAAAGTCAGCCCAAAAGCATAGCATCTGAGAGAAAATGAGTGACCAGATATGGATGTAAAAAGGAGAAAAGGGGGAAAAATATGTTGAACAACAATTAAAAGTGGGAAAGGAATTGAAAACTTAAAGATATTTTGGAAAAGTAAATATATCAAGAAATGTCACAGAAGGAAATCCAAAACTACTATTTTGAATCTTAATGTGGATCAGCTGACAAAGATGAAAGTTAATGGGTTAGGGAGTTTGAATAATTGAGAAATTGTCTTTAATTTTTTTCAATTGCTATTGGATACTGATGGTGTAAAGTGCTCCTTTTCTTCAGATCTTTCAGAAGATCAATAATAACAGGATGAGGGGTTTGGATAATTTTTTGTTTTATGCTTGATCTTCAAAGATCTATACATTAATTGGTTTATTCTTGCAGTGTCCCTCAGAGAATAGGTGAGTGTGCTTTCTTATTGATCAGGAAGGCTATAAAGCCTGTGTCCTTCACATGTCTTTGGGTAATTTGTCCCTAAATAAATCAATGGCACCTGACTGAACCAAGGAAGTAGGATTTAGTTTAGCGTCTTCAGATGAACCATAGCATAAGCCAGTGAATAAAAATCGAAGGCTCTGATGAGCCTCTGTGTCACATACTTTTGCCAAAGCATTACCTCATGAAAGAACGAGAAAGGAGCAAGGGGGAAGGGAAAAGTGACTGTAGTGCTGCTGATGGGTGGTGGTTCGTGTTTCCTTCCCAGATCCCAGGCTGGTCATTGTTCTTTGCTCATGGTTTTGCTGAACCCCTCGCTTGGTGGTTCTTTTAGGTGACAGCCCCCTGTAGCCTGGAGGACACACTTTGGGCATCAGAAATATGCATGCTCAGTTAAATTGCAGAATACTGATGGAATATGAACATAGAGTAGTACAAAAAAAGCTCCTCAAACTTGTAAAATGTTTAAAAATGAGTTATTGTAAAGGTGTCTGCATGTGGTGAATTCCCCACAGAATTAGCTTCTATGTCCTGCAGTGGCCTATTTTAGATTTTATTTTGTATGTGCTACATTTACTGCTCTTGGTTTTTGTTTTGATTTGGAAAGATAAAAACAATGAGTAGAATGTTGAATCAAGAGTATTTTGAGGGATTTTTCAGCAGTTAGCTAAATAACAGGCCATTTCAAGATTTTGACATACCTGTAATAACACAGCTATTTAAAACGCTATTCTGCAGACCTATGTTGAGTTCATTCTCTTTTAAGAAATGTAAAAGAGAAATGGATCTGTCTTTGGCTACAAAAGCTCAAAACTAAGAGTGAAAGAAAACTACTTTTGAGAAAGTGTTACAGATAGAGCAGAAATGTCAGAACTCAGAAATAGCTTGTGATCAAAGCAGTGTAAGAAAGCAGGCTTGGAAACATGCAGGTCCTTGGTTTCAGCAGAGTTTTTTTTGAATTAATGGGGAGAAAAAGGAAAAATAATGCAGCTCTGGCATTGCTGCAGATTTCTGATTTACAGTCCACCTCGTGAGCAGCCATAACCAGTGACCTGTCATGTAGCTGGCTTTTCAGGAGATGGCCAGAGCTGGATGTGACCTCTGCTTTGTGTGCTACATGTACTTTATTATCTCTGTTTAGCAAAAGTAAGCTCAGAACCCCTTGTATGCTCTTCCTGGGACATTGTTCTGCAGAATGGACTATCCCTTTCATAATTAAATAAGAGCCTTTGTAGTTAAGAGCCAGTGGATCCTCACACCTGATAGATGTTCTAGCAGTGCATGCAGGGGGCAACTTCCTACATGCTGCTGCCCCTATGTCAGCTCAGGGCAGTTAGGTGAGAAAATGAATGTATTCTTGGAGGGAGGAAGGTGCTTCTGGTCCTTCTGTATTCCCCTGTAAAATCCATGAGAATGAGTGAGCTGTCTGACAACTGGCATGCTACCACTTCTTGGATTTTAGTGATTTGTCATCTTAACTCTGTAATCCTTATCAGGCATAATTCTGTGTTTCCCACTTTCTTATCACGGTTTAAGCCTAAACAGGCTCTTATACAAGTGATTATAAATTTTTTTCTTAATAATTCAATTTTTCTTTCTTCATAATCAAGTTTGGCCCTTTCTGGTGTAAAGCAGCATAACTTAAATATTATTTAGAAGGAGTGTTTTTTCCAGTTACATTTCTCCCTTTGTCAAGGAATGTTAAAAATGCTAAGTTGAGAATATGTTTTAAATACAAGGGGGAAACAGTGTTGATTTAGTGCTTTCTACTGGCATCCAGTAAATGATATACAAATTCTGAAAAAATATTCTTATTCCTGCTGGACTTTCTCAGTTTTGCACTCCACACACTGCACTATTCTCATCCTTGCAGTAATCAGTGTTTTCTATTCTTCCCACTTTTAGCTACTTTATATGAAGCAAACTCTGCTATTTTCTTGTTCTTCTGGTCCAAGAGCCAAAGAAATAATTACTGTAGGTCTAAAAGTTCAAAGATGCAGTACCTAAATAACACCTTCAACACATGTTTCTAATCCAACAGCTGAGTTGTACAGCCAGTCTGCTCTAATGCCTATGCATTATACGTGACTGTCATGACTAGACTCCTTCCTACCAACCTCTTTAATTGTCTTGTCTTTATTAGAGAGCAGCTACTTCTGTATTAATACTGAGAATGACTCAGCCTTAGTTATTAGCCTGTGTTGCTCCTTCTGTCACAACAAGTTAAATCAAAAGCATTGCGAGGAACATGTGGTAAAGTTGGAAATGTAAACCAAAGACAGCAAGAAGGGACTCTGCTTTGAAGAAGTGTCTAATTAGCAAGAAGCATGCTCTGTGCTGCAAAAAACATGAGAAAAATGTTTTCTTTTTATTTACTAATTATATTTTTATGAAGTGCAGTTGGAAATGACTGCAGTGATGAGGCGTGTGTGAGATGTACACATGTAGGTGGGGCCTTGAAATCTGCCTTTGCCTTCAGAAGGACCTGGAAATCCATCTATATCCTAAAGAGGAATCTAAAGACAATGCTAAAACCAGATTTGGTCAGCAACAGCCAATTTCATTGACTTCTCCCATTGCTGTTTTTTTCAAGAACTGGAAACAGGCTTGCCTGTTCAAATCTTCCAAAGCCTTTTTCTGTCACGGAACAGTGGGATCCATAGGCAGCAGCAGGACAGATGAGGACAGGGACCTTGCCCACAGCACCCCATCCCATAGCAGGCAAAAGGAGTGACCAGGGTAGGTCTGGTGATGGTGAGCAGGGTCAACCAAGAGCCCAGTGACAGCCAATAAAGGCCTGACTGAGGCAAGTCCAAGGACAAGCCAGGACATCATGTCAGGATCAGCAGGTTAGAAAGCCAAGAACTGGCTTACCTAGAGCTGAGCTCAGGCAAGGACCAAGGGCGAGGACCTGAGCTGACAGGGAGCTCCTGGGCCTGCGGGCAGCGGGTACCTGAGATGAACTTCAAATTTAGTTGGGTGCTACTCTTCCTGCAGCCCGAGGGCTTTTGGAGTCTGTGGTGGCTCTTCAGTGGGAGTAAGAAAGTAGGGATGGTGCAACACTGTGCAGTGTTTTCCTCCCCACAAACAGGCAGCTCTGAGTGAGCTCCTTGTATTCTGATGTCTCAACCTCTTTCAAATGCAGTCTCATATGGTAGAAAAGAAGCCTTTCTTCTGCAGAATTCATGAGTTTGGGGAGGAGTCGAAAGACATCTTGTGTTTATTGTCTGCTCTGTAATGCAAATGCTCTTCTGGTTATAATAGTCTCTGACCACACAATACTGTAGATAGATCTCTACAAAACTTGCCACTCCAGTCAATTAATTTTCAGCTGTTCATGTTTCCATGCTTGTGTTCTGCCAGAATGAGTGTGTAGTCCAGAAAACATGTTATAGTATATGAAACCCTATGTTCTGTAGATGAAAGAAGTGATATGGGATAATACATTTATATTGTAATTGCATATCCAGGAAGAAGTTTAGAAATACATATGTAATGCTCACTTTAATGTAAGATAATTTATTCTAATGAGACTCACATAAATCATTATTTTAAGATTGTAATCTCTTGATTCTTACACTACTTAGTCACACATCCCAGCCTTTCTTAACGTTACAAGTGCTAGCTACTGGTGTTACATAAATAATGAATGGTGTTTGTGTGTAGTGTTATGTTTCCTGGGATCTCTTCTCTTTACGTGCAACTATTTTCAGTGAATATCAGGTATCTTTACCCTTCCACTTTCCCAGAACTGACTTCAGGGTTATCATTTCACCTGAAGTGTGCAACAGCCAGATGAGCAGTGGGCTGTATTGCTGCTGT
Source organism: Rhipidura dahli (assembly GCA_013399225.1). Lineage (NCBI taxonomy): Eukaryota > Metazoa > Chordata > Aves > Passeriformes > Rhipiduridae > Rhipidura > Rhipidura dahli. Next base: position 59,862 of record VXAC01005075.1, on the reverse strand, counting down.
GCATCACCGTCACCACAAGTGCAGCGTGTGAAAGGCTACAGGGGCTGAGTTTGGAGTCTTCTTGTGTTGGTGCTGAAAAAAGCACTACCTCAAACAGTGTTGCTGATGATATAATGGTTTGATTAGTTGTCTCATTCTGTGGTACCCAGCCTTATCTTTGTATATACTGGCATTTGCTGCTTTTTTGGAAAATCAGATACTATTAGAAAAAGACCGTGGTTGGCCAAGTGGTATTCAGATGAAAGCAGAACACTATAGCTCATTATAATTTCTACAGACAGAAAGCAGCCATGGCTTTGGTTTGCATGTTGGGAAGGACTGTAGAAACAGTAATGTTGACAGAATTCTTTTGAAAAGGTAATTACTAAAATCATTGGTTTAGGTAGTCCACAATTTCCTATCTCTCACCTAGACCTTAGACAGTGTTATTGGTTTATTTTAATGAGAATTTTCTGTAATCATGTGCACTTCCATGTCATTTCCTTGCATTTCAAGTTCTGATTGCATCCAGGTGGTTCTTTTCAGTGTTGTGCAAAACGACTGATACTCCTTTGCAACCAGAGACAGAAAGCATGAGAGGTGTGAGGATGGAGTTTGATTTCAAGCTGTGTAATATATGGCCTGTTTTGATTTTTGTTTTCCCTATTCAGGACGGTTGCAAAGACTTATCCTCAGTCTCCTAAGAACAACAAACAATATCCAGCTTCTCCTGTGAAGCATCGTGCCACTTCCAATCTCAGCCAGGAAACACCTAAAAAGAAAGCAGACAAGGAGAAAGAAAACGTCAGTCACCCGAAGTCCCCGGGAGCACGCGCTGATGACGCGGGCCAGGTGGCTCCTGAGAAGCACGCACCTTCTGCTGGAAAGGCTGAGAGCAGTGAAGGTGAGCCTTACTGCAAGATGTTATTGCAAGATACCCTGGGACCCTGAGACTTTTAAACAGTGATGAGCTGTTCTTTTCATGAAGCTGCTCAGTCATAGGCTTATGAGAATGTGTAAAGATAAATACTGGAACCTGTAAATACATAGTTTTCACTAATGTACCTCACTGTTAATGAGGATGTGAAAATACTGGCATCCAGGGATGCCCTTATTAATTCCATCTTCTCTCTGCTGAAAATGCTGAAGTGTGCTTTTAAAAAGGTATCTTACCACTCTGAACCAAGCCCATTGCAGCCTCTGTACAAACCTGGAATTTCTGGACACTCTCTTTGTTCCCTGCCTGACTTTCCACCCTTGGTTGTCTTCTCCTAGGGAAAATCACAGCAGGAACAAGTGATGCAGAAGAAGCTGCAAAAATTCTAGCTGAAAAAAGACGACAGGCCCGCCTGCAAAAAGAACAAGAGGAAAGAGAGAGACAGGAAAGAGAAGAAAGGGAAAGGTATCTCTGTTGCTTTGTGAAAGTTATTACCTAGTAATTTAACCTGTATCACTGAATATGCTTGAAACTGGAAATTTTGGAATCGAGTGGGAGTTTACATGTATTTGTTAATTTGTTTAATTTCAGACTCTTGTTTCATTAGTATCTTTTGCAGTCTCTATGACTAGTGAAGTTAGAAAATAATAATTTGGTCTCTTCAAGGACCCTGAATAAACTATTACTTTTCCAAATACTTTAGGCATGTCCATGCTGAAGTGAACTGCACACTGCAGTCTGGACGTTCCTAAAGTATTTTACATGGTAAAAAAATATTTGAGGTGACTTTAAATGAGCTAGATCACGTAGCAGAAACAGTATTGCAGCAGCAGGATATGCATTAAATGGCAAGGCTTGAATCATTCATAATTAACCTGAAGTTCATCTTCATGCCCAACTCTGCTGTAGGCACTGAGGGCTTTGAGTGTGGCAGTATAAAGGTTGCTGTGTGTGAGCAGTTCTGCCTCTGTTCTGGGAAGAGGCTTTTAGGTGGTTCTCTGCATGGGATGCTGGTTGCAAGTGTCAGTAAATCACTTCCTTCAAACCCATAGTAGTAAATCACTAATTCTGCATGTCTAGGTTCAGCTTTGGGGTTTCTTGTTAGAAACACAGTGGGTGGGGTGGGAGCTGAATGACCAGCTCCTGCCACTTTGGCCCTGATAGAATGATAAGAACAACTGCTTACAAAACAACTCCTAAGGAGCATGATGTCCCTCAGTGGGGCAAGGAACAACTCAGGTGGAATTCAGTCCCACTCCTTCCAGGGTTCCACTGTGTTTTGTGGACTTTGCTGCTACTTATCCCATCTGTTTATCTTCAGATAAAGCAAAAGATAAAAGAATTTGCTTATTTATAGATACCAGCATTCTGGTTGTCAAGTACAGGGGAAGAGGGATCTCTTTATTCTTGAAACTAAATTTTGTTATTGGCACTCTAATTGAAATTAGAACAGAAGTGTTTTCTTTGATCACACATGTTTTTTCAATGTAAATAATAATTTCTATGAAATATTTTAGGCATTAGAAACAAGATTGGAGTAAATAGCAATTCAGCTATTGCTGAATAGATTGGAGTAATAGCAAATTCAGGTGATAGCAACCTGAATATTGAGCAGGTGCTCAACCTCTTCACTGTATCCTGGCATCTTTCATGAAAATGTGTGCTGATGCATGTGTTATTAGTTACTGATGTACAACAATAGGATTCATGCTAAACAAGATGAAGCCTTTTAAACCTTCTGTTATATTTTTTGTAGGCTTGAAAGAGAAGAACAGAAAAGAAAGGCAGAGGAAGAAAAACTTCGTCTGGAAGAAGAAGCTCGTAAGAAGGAGGAGGAAAGAAAACGTGAAGAAGAGGCAGCTAGAAAAAAGGCAGAAGAGAAAGCCAGGAGAAGAGCTGAGGAAGAACAAATGCTAAAGGAAAAGCAAGAAAAAGAGCTCCAAGCCAAACTTGAGAAACAGGTATCACCTCAAATAGAAATGTGACATTTTAATACATGTAAATAAATACTTTTTAATATTTGGTAGTCTGCCTGAAATAAATAATGGCCCTAACATATTTTACACATTTTAATTAGAGGGAAGAAGCAGAAATCAAAGCCCGTGAGGCAGCTGAACAACTTCGTCTTGAAAGGGAACAAATCATGCAGCAAATTGAGCAAGAAAGGCTGGAGCGGAAGAAGGTGGGTATTTGCATCTCAGGATAACTATTTCATTTCTTGTTTAAATACATAACCCAGGAAGCACCCAGTAATATCTACTAACAATGATCTGGAGGGATTACAAGTGAATAGTTATGCCAAACTTAGTATTTACTACTTGCCTGTTAGGGGAATGTGGACATCAAAATTTGTAACAAAGTGGAATTGCCTAAGGCAAATGACTTTCTACTAGGCACTGAGCAAACACAGAGCCAGCCTCTGCCTGAGAAGTTAAATGCCTGAGACAAACAGGGAATGGCATGCCAAGGCAAATGTTGATTGCTGCCCAACCCAGGACATCACAAACTACTGAGAAATATGACTGACTTTGTTTAAAAGTCACTCAACAAAAGCTCAGTGTCATCAATTGAGAAATTTTGTGAGCAACAAAAAGCTTTTCCCCCACCTGGCTGTCTCTGGCTGCATTATGCAGAGGAGCAGGACTGTCTGGCTGCTAATGCACACAGAAATGGCTGAAGCTGCATAAATTAGCTTCATTTACAGCTGTGTAGCAGGAAAGAGACAACAACTGCAGAACCCCTGTCTAGTTACAAAAGGTCATCTATCCATAGATGTTATTCCAGTGTTTTAAACTGCTCATCACTGAACTGGAGGCATGTTGCAGTTGCAGATTAGAATACCAAACCAAAGTGGTTTACATCTCAAATAATTTCCTTTTTTTATAGTGAAGAAAGAAGGAAAACAAAAGTATTTTAAGATAATGCCTTAGACATTTCCAGCAAGAATAACTTCAGATATTTCATTTTGCTCTTCTTTTCCAAAAAGGCTAACTATATTTAAAGGAACTGTTTGGAAATAATTGGAAAAGCAACTAGATTAAAATAACCACAGTTGGTTTTAAACAAATGTCTTGTTCCAGAACTGAGCATAACTCATAACTGCAAACACCTGATATTAAAATGCTTGTTTCTAAAGTGCATCTACTTAGAAAGTCACGTTCTGTAAGATCTCATAGATGAAAGCCAGCTCCAAGATGTTTTCTATCTTTTCTTTATTTATCTTATTTGTTCTCTCTTTTTCAAGACAGGCAGAGATGATGTCATGACAGTAAAGAAAAGTTTCTTTTTGTCTTTTTTTTCCCCTTTCTGTCTCTTGTGTTACATATTCTGTCCACCATATCATCCTCAAATTCATTTTGCTTTATAGAGAATAGATGAAATAATGAAGAGAACAAGGAAGAGTGAAACCCCAGAAATAAAGGTATGAAACAGTATGTGGATTTTTTTGTTTAGCTTTATTTTGATATGTGGAAATTAAATTGTAGGGTAGTTCCATCCTAGTAAGTGTACTTAGGTACACTCTAGACCCAAATTTTAGATGGATTTCACACTGAGAGTGACTGTTGCTGTGTCTCAGTCACTGCCACAGAGACACAGCTTTTATGCAGCCTTTGCAGGTAACACCCTCACTATCTAACAAGGGGCAGCAGCACATTCCTGGATGCTGGAGCTGGAGTGTTTGCTGCTGTTGATGTGTCTTCCTGCTTTGTACCAGCCAGTGAGTTAGCTACTGAGCTCTCTTTGTTAAGCCTGTCAGGAATGTGAGATTAAAAAGACGGCAATTGTGCTCAGCTGAGAAGTGACAGTCAGGTTTTCATTTCTAACCTACTAAGGAAACTGTTTGTTCGGTTACTTTCAGAGAATGTTTTCTTTTTGAGTTAAAAAAAAATGCTATGTCTAACTAAAAAAGGGAAAAAAAAGTCCTGTCTTGCTGTTGATGGTTCTTTGTCACCCTGTGGCCCTGGGCACTCTCACATGTTTTGAGACCAATTAGTTCCATGAAGGTTACAGTCTTCCCTCTAATACAGCTGAGCCATTACTTGATTTCAGAAGGAAGAGCCAAAATTGGAGATACCATCAACTTTGAATGTGGAAAAGCAACCAAAGGCCCTTGTTCTCAATCAGCCAGGTAAAAATTGCCATATTTTTCTGACCTATTTTTACAGTTCATTCTCTTCAGAATTTTTTGTTCTGAGGCAGAGCACTGTGTATTATCATAAGTTCTTTGCTTTCATCTCAAAAAGAACAGCTACGTTTGCATCAGTGACAAATGTTAGAAACCAGAGACAGCTTTGCTTTGCCACTTAAGCAAAAGCAGAATAAAGGTTCTGCTCCATTTTAGTACCTGATGTAGCATTTTTGTAAATGAAAAGTTCTAATCTGCCAATGTTTGATTGCTGCAATCTACCTTCAGATTTTGTAGGCAGAAAATCTTTGCACACAACCAAGCTCTTCACAGTATGACTCTAAATTTTACATTTAATTTGACTTTATAGAAAAAAAGTATATTTATTTTAAGGATTATTAAATAAAATATACATCTCTGACATTTATGTATATTTTGTTTACTTCCCCAGGTTAAAGTTTTTAGTATGACATGAAAGATAAAATATTCTCTTCCTATTTCCTCAAATTTAAAAAATGTAAATTAAAATGAAAGCATAGAGAGCAGTTTTGGAGTGGAATAGAGGAATGACAGTATAGTATGATGAATCATGGATTAAACTGAATCTCTACTGCATTGTTAGTCTTCCTTTCTACTCAATCTATAACTTAAAACTATTTAAATAAGGAAGTTTCTACTGTCATAATTTCTAACCTTCTTTTATAGAGATCAATGGATTGGCAACCTGCCTGAAAAATAAAAGTTTAGAAAGTGCTACTTCTGTAATCCCTTCCCACGATGTAGTGGCTAATGGACTGAAGTCAGTTTCAGGACTTATTCAGCTGGAAGCTGTTGATGGGAAATCTAACAGCATGGAAGACTCAACAGATGAGGTTCAGTCCATGGATGTGAGGTACAGACAAGATCTACCAATAGGGGTTGTGCAATTCATATGAGACAGAGAGATTTTGGGTTTTATTTGTTAATACTTCACTACTTTGCTTCTCGTGTCCCCCCCCGGATGGCAGCTGGGTGTGTGCCGGGTGTGCTCTGCTTCTTCCAGGATGTTTGAGACAAGAGCCACACAACCTCATCTCACTCTCACATACTCAGGGAAGGGGACTCTGAAATCCTTCCACAGTCCTGACTTATGGATTCCATGCAAGTTTGCCCAAACCTTTCAGACAGTTTTATGAAAGCAGCTACTGTAGATATTGTTCTGATGGCACCATTTTTTAATTTGGCTGCATAGCTGTGAGGCAGGACCATTTCTGCCTCCATACAAACAATAAAGAAAATAATGGATTTAGAATTTTAAGTACTTAACAAGTAGAAATATATAGAAATCAGTAAATAACTTTGTGATTCTAAATACTCTCACATTTTGATGGCAGGAAGTGCAGAAAAGAAGGATTTTTAATTTAAGTTTTTTTATTTACATATTTTCATACATTGGTGTTAATTTAAGGCTGCTAAGACAAAGCTAGGTCTGAATTTTAAACGTGGAATTTTTTTACTGTTCTCCTTTAATCAGTAAGCCAGTTGAACCTCTCATACTGTTTCAGTATTTTCAGCAAATATGCATAAATATGTAGAAAATGCCCTACTGGGACAGACCAGTAGCCCATTATTTGGTCTCAGAGAGTACCAATAAGAAAAACTAGTGAGGGAGAGCACCTGAGCCCACCACTTCCTGCAATCCAAGATGACACTGAAGTGTTGCCTTAGGGATATTGAGGGTGCAACTCTGCCTTGGCCTTTTAAGTGGCCATTGGTTAAAATGTTGCCCTTGAGTTTATCCAGCTCTTTTGTTTTTTTACCTGCTGATGTTTGTGTCCAGGACCTCTCCTGGAAGCAAGCTGTACAGTACAGTCTCACTGGGTAGATTATGTCCTCTGATCCCTACTAAGCCCAGTTTCTTAATGGTGGCATTGAACAACCCTTACATTTTGTGTTGCAGGATTTCATACACAGTAGTTTTGCCCTCAACTCATCCACCACCACATCATAGTTTAGAAATGGCTGTGAAAGCCTTACTCTGTCTTCTCTTCTCCAAACTAAAATGCACTAGCCTTGCTAGTCTCAGCAAAGCAGCCGGTTGTAGCATTTCTTAAATTTAATTATGGGATCTCTATGTCTGAAGTAAGGTCTTAAGAAATAACTTTTTTATTTAGCTGTGGAATGGGAGTGCTTTAAGTAAATGTTAGCAGGATCAGGACAGTAATGTGAAAGGTGCAATAAACATTTAGGTAAAGAAATGGTGCAGGGGCTGAAATAATGATCAGTGAATGCAATTCAGTAAACTGTCAGAGATGTGGGTTCAGGAGATGAGTGCTCATGTCACACAGCTAGCACAAACCTTAATCATTAAGGGCATAGGTTACGTATGACCTTCCATCCTGAACAGGGCAATATCTTTTTCTTTAGACATTCTTTATGTAAAGGCTTGCTGCAGCTGCCTTAAGATGAGTGGTACTTTCTGAACAGTCATAGGTTTAATTTGACTGCTGTTTAATGAAAAGTTATACACATCTTATTCTGTGTCTTTCTTTCCTTTATCTTTTGTACAGCCCGGTTTCAAAAGAAGAACTTATCTCTATCCCTGAATATTCACCCATGAATGAACTCATGCCAGGTGTTTCTTTGGACCAAAATGGGACAAGTAATGCCAAGGCTCTTGAAGACCTCTTGGATTTCACAGGCCAAGCTACCTACTCCAAGATGTCCAGTGATACCCTTAGCCTAGATGACTGTAACAAAAACTTGATTGAGGGATTTAACAGCCCAGGACAGGAAAATACACTTAATTCTATCTGTTGACAGCCTCGCTTTTCAGCAGAACAGATACAGGTACAGTATTGTGATAAACATCTTAGGTATAATAAATTGCTGTGATTACTTACTAGCTTCCCAGAAAAATACAGCAGTTGTACACAGCAGTGTGGAGAGAGAAAGAAAGCTGTTCTCCTAGGTATTTAGATTCATCATAATCTTCGATATTTGCAGCTGTCTGTAAATTGGTGTCATATGTAAACTGACTGTCACATAGCAACCACAAGTATCTGGTAAATGGAAACATTTCCTTTTTGCATCCAGAATTTCTTCATTAATACAGTGCATTTCCTGTATATCTTTGGAGCCTCTTTGCATGAAGAAAACAGTTACAAGTGGGGCCAGTCTAGGCAATGGTAGTTATTGCTGCTGCTTTCTCTTTACTGCTGCTATAAAACTTGCAGTTTAGAATCACATACCCTGAAAACCCAGCACAGTAAAATACCAAAGTAGGCTTCAGTGACAGTTTAGAAATCATAGTCAGGTTTTTTGGAAGAGTCTATTCTAAATTATAAAACTGAGGTCATCTAACTTGCATAGCTGACTTGATACTCTTTTCTCTCTTTTTAATTGACAGAGATTACTATTTCTGGAGGATATGTATCCCTGTGATGCTACTGGCAGTAAAATATGAGCTTGTCACATGAAAAAGCTTCTGCAGTCCTTGAACACTGGATTTCAAATAACCAGAGCTGAATATAACTTGTCTTCCCAGGGAATATGTTGAATAACTGGCTGCTTTTGGTAGAAACCAATGATCTAGAGCCTTGATGGTTTCAGGGAAGACAGAGCGTGCATTAGAATTTGAGCTTTAGCTGCTAATAAAGCACTTACTTCTCCTAATTTAAAATTCATCTCAACACTTCACTGTGATTTTTACCTGTGCATTTTATTTTTAAATCATTTTTTCCTAAGGTTGGTCATACATCCATTTAGACATCTTTTTCTTGTAAATAACGATGGGGTTTGCCCACAGTGCATTGAAACAAAATAATATACCGTACTTTAGTTTTGTGCCTATTTTTTTTGTCTTTAATAAGGAGTTATTGGCAACTTTTATGAGGTGTGTAATTCAAAACTGTAGCTGAAGAGGCTTGAAAAAAATATAGCTGCTGGAATCAAAAAGAGCCTTCTTATTGACTGTGGAGTGTGGGAACTATCCCCTTATGATTATGTTGACACTGTTAGTCACTAGTGGCACTTACTGGTTAATATTAATTAGTCTGGGAGCAACTATCAACTGTGTTTAAAAACATATTTGTGTAACACCTGTAAGCAAAATAGGCAAAATGTCAAGTGTAACCCCTTAATATATATGTAGTGTAGCTGTAGTAGATCCAAATGACTAATCAGGAGGGTAACACGTTAACCTTTGAAGATACAGACACTTGATTGTTACCAGCAGGCTTTCTATCACACAGAGAAGTATTTTGTCTTCCTGTAGGCTCAACAAAATGGGATTTGGTCAGCAGCAAAACAATAAGTGAATTTCAGAAACACAAAGGCCAAAACACATGCAGGGAACACTGGGGGCCCTTAATGTTCTGTAAACATCTGTGTGGAACAGTCCACATCAAGATGTACAAGGTCAGGATGTCATGTGCCATACAGTGTTAACTTTATTTCTGTTGGTGAACCTTTATGCTAGATCAGGTGCTGCTTTGAGGACATTTTGTCCAGTCCCTTATGAGAATAAATTATAAATACAACTCTCTTTGGACACTAACACAAAAGATGTGAAAACCTGGGGGGCAGGGGTGTTTAGCTTGTTTTTTTTTTCCACGTGTAAGAGTTCACAGTGTAGATTGAGCTCAGTTGTAGCACCATTCTTGTGCTCTTAAAAGTCAGCAGTGGGAAAGTAACCAGTGACATGATGTGCAATGCCTAAAAAAAGTCATACCTACAACAACCCAGCTCTATTTATGTTAGTGTACTTCGAAGAAATACTTTCTTTTGACTGTGCAGTAAGCTGTAGCATGGTACTGTGTCTTCCAAATTAGTCCTTCATCTATTTCCTAAATAATAAACAAACAGAAACAGTTTGTTTTGCTGTAATACATTGTGTTTGACAAATGTCATATTATATTTTATTATGGTGTCATTGTATAACCTGTAGATTTCTGTATTTGCATGACCTGTATAGCATGTATAAAGGTGAAATACATTTTCATTTATGAATCTGACTTGTTTCTTAGCACTTTTTATTCCCACAACAGTATGAATGATTTAAAAATACATGTATGTTAATTTGTTTTGAGGTGTTTTCTGAAAGAGGGTGTAATATTGAATGAAGGAGTGGTTGTCAAAACCTCAGAATATTTCACCATTGTTCCCACTGCTGTATATTCATTTGCTTTCTGAGGTCCTGCCAATACACTGAGGAAATGCAGCCTGGTGGCTACAGAGCCTTAAGGTGTGGACTCCAAATTGTGGCATTCAGAGGAGTGGTGACAGTATAGGGACCAGTTTGCAGCCTCAGCCTCTGCTCTCTGGCAAAGAAAATAAGCAAAAGAAAAGTTGGGAGCTGTGGTAAGAAGACACTGTTCTGTTTAGTGTGCAAGAGCTGTTTTGTAAGAGGACCCGTTACATAAATGCTGAACTTCTCCTCAAGCTACATGCACACACTACTGCTTGGAAAGGGACTGGCCTGGAGCTGCTGTTAGTTCTCTAGTGAAATGCTGAGGGGAAATTTTTTAAAAATATCTTTTTAAAATCATAACTTCAGTCAAAATTGCAAATGAGAGAATTTAGTTTTATTATGAAGTATATTAATACTTTCCATGGTGACAGTTCATTTGTATTGACTCCTGGAACATTCATGTTATTTGTCCACTGAATTACTTACTAAGATTGAAGGAAGCAAGATGAGTATTTGTGAAGAAAGGTATTGTATATTTACCTTTATATTTGTTTTCAATGTAACTTTTCAAATTTGGCTGAATATCTGGAGCAGATATTGTCAGCTGAGGGATTAAATCAATCACTTCTTTTTGCTTTTGATGATGTAACTTCTTCATACCAGCACCATCCCAGTGTTTGCTGCTGTGATTCAAGACTGCAATGAGCTTTACTTTGAATTTGTCAGTGGTCTTGCAACTGCAGTGCAGGATCACTAGTGATTTACACAAGTCCTTGATAGAGCTTTTCTGCTGTTGTTTTATATAACTATTAGTAAGTGTCTAATACATAAATAACACCTGTGAGGTAATTGGGCATCACAGTAGCTTTCTGATTGGGTTCAGCACTTTACATGGTGTTGCCCTGGGAAATGGCACCCAAAGCTTGTCTAGGATCACAGCAAAGGCTCTGAGTGGACCTCTTGTCTCCCCAGGGAGTGTATTTCAAAACAAAATTGCATCAGTGAGGGGTGGATTTGGACCCCCAGGCTTCATTTTCCTCTAGTGATGAACAGCTAGAAGCAGGGGGAATCATCCTCTCCCCTTTAATTGTACAAATGAGATATATGCAGAAAGCTGCAGAAATAGCACAGATTGCAATTCTGGCTGGCAGGGTGGGAATATTCCCTCTGCCACCTCTTGTAAAGAGAGCAGCACCTTGCCCTGAGTCCCAGCTTGACAGCATCTACAGCTCAGGTGTCCCTCCACACCCCGCTCCTGTTCCAGGCCTTGTCAGTGTGGCACTGCAGCTCTTGTACTGCCCAAGGTAGCACAGTGGCCTTCAGCACTGATCACGCTGGCTGGAAAAGCCAGAGATCCCAGGATAACTGGGCTTCAGTGCTGCACAGCAGCCTGGAAACCGTAGAAACCCATCCTTCCCATTAAGGTTTAACTGTATTAAAATGTGGATAGTTCAATACTCAGGAGCTGAAATCTAGACTGAGCTTTCTATCTTGTTTTTGCTAAGCCTGGCCTGTGTCCTGCACAAGAGGAGACTGTCCATGAGTGGCACAAATGAATCAGTGGTAATATGCTGCTCCTTTTCCTGATTTAGTGACCTGTGTGGCTTCTGCCTTACTTCTCTCTTCTACCTCCCTATTCAAGAACAAGGTAGAGACTGAAAAATGTCTCTTCATTTGCATTCATTTCTGGTTAATGTTGTTCAGGCTGTTGGTTGCCTCCAAAACCAGCATGGAGATTAGTGATTCTTTATGCTGCCACTGTGTATGGGTACACAAATAGACCTAAATGGCAATTACCTGACATTGAGGATGTTGGTTTTCAATATCAGTATTAAATTCTGAAAAGTGTATTATTACTGCTGAGCCACTATGCTAAAATCTGGAAAATATATATTGTATGTTATGACTCAATGCAATTTTCTCTGGATTTTTTTTTTAATCTTCAGGAAAGCATGTTTTAAATTCAATCTCTCCAGAATACATACACTTAAAAATAACAGAAAACTTATAATATTCAGATGCATTTTTGTTATTACTGTTAGTGCAATAATACCTGTCCAGAAAACCGTGAGCCACAATGTTCATTTCTCCTCCACTTTTTTATCTCATCATTTATCTTATCCTTACGATCTCCTACAGCTGAAGAGCAGGTGATGCTGTTCACTCCAATTTAACGTGTCTGTTGAAGCAACTTGTGAGGTGGAAAAGTCCTTAAAACTGCAGCAGAAACTGTAAGAGAAAGTATATTTAAGCTTTTAAAAGTATCAAAGAATGGTTTCTTGATCACCAGAATTTTAGATACTTGTTTTCTTCCCAGCAGCCTTATTTGCTCTCTAGCTTGTGTATGTTTTATAGCATTTTGATTATTCAAGACTGAGCTTAGTAGTGTTTTTAAACTAGTGGGTTTGATGATTACCTGAGGACTGTAATTTTCAGGATCAAAATAGAGGCTCTGGAAGATAGCTTGTCATGTTCACTTGGGAGCTTTACAAAAATATATGTGTATCCTTGCTATAATCAAGCCTTAATGATTTCCAGAAAAATATCAACTATCATGCAGGAGAGATCCAATGAATAGAAGGAGCAGTAAGCAATGAACTTCATGCTCTAGGAAGTCCTTGCTCTAAGAATAAGTTTTTAAATAGTTACATAAATAGCTCAAACGAGCAGCTTTGCATTATCACTTAGATCTTCTTACTCTGCCTACAAGGAATAACTTGAAGTCCATTGCAATTGTAGTTGATTGACATTGTGAAATAATGGACCCAAGGACATAAAATTGCATAACTGATGAAAAATCTGTGTGTAGAGATGTTCAGAATCAGGGAAATTACTCTGTCAGTATTTCCTCATGTTTTTTCTAGAAATAATAGCCCTTCTCACCAAATTCAGTAAGCAGCACAGTAGGCAGGATCAGGGCAATACCTGTAACCCTATATTAACAGGCTTGCATATCCCTTTTCAGAGTAACCTCTTTTTTGAAATACAGATGGCAGCATTGTCTGAAATATGATTTTTAGCACCTTAAATATGCAAAGCTGTGGGGATTTATACCATTAAAATCTATGGAGTTACTCCTGATTTTCCTGGTGTGACGTCTCAATAATAATTTTCACTCCTTTTTTCTTTTCTTAAACCTCTTAGCAGTTCAAATACAGAAATTCAAAAGAATACAGATTCTGGCCACTGCCTGCTGGAATGGGTTTGTTCTCTCAGTTCCTGGGCAAAGACTGCCCACACCACAGCTGGCAGAGAGACAGAAGTCTGAGGAGTCTTTCAAAGACTGATTGTGTGCAGTAGTGTGTCAGGGACAGCAGTGAAACCCTGCTGGCATGGGCAACAGGTACAGTCCTGGTCAGGCATGGCTAAAACTTCCCCAGCTGAAGACTGGGTCAGAAGTTCTTCCCTTTTGGCAAGCAATGTTTGCATTTCTAATTACATTTTTACAAGATTAATTATGCCAATATTCTTGGGCCAGTGTTGGGCTTTTGGGCAGGTGTCCTGTAGCAAATGAACTGCTGGTGGATTTAGCAAATAAATGAGCTGATGAATGGGTGAAGGTCGCAGTCACTAAAGAATGCTAAGACACTTTGCACATATTTACTATGACATAATTACTATTAAAATTCCTAAGGCAAATCAGTATCAGTCATGCCCACAATGTTGTCTCAAGCTGGATGTTTTGAAATTTTATCTCTGCTCAGTCAGACTTTCATCCTGCTGTTCTACTGCAATTTCTCCTTCTGTCATCTTTTCAAGACCTGGCTCTTGCACAAGCAAGAATTGCAGCCTTTTTGCACCTCTGCCTTCCTCCTCAAATTCATCTGCTGTGGCCTCTTGGGTGATAAGGTCAAGGCCTTTGCTTTTAAAATCCTCTTACTGCACTTATGTCACACACTGGTGTTAGTTCATACACTGCGATTGTTTTCATTGGTGTTTTGCCAAAACCCTGCCAAGTTCACATGGGCTGTATGCCCAGCAGCAATGGCACATTTTCATGTGTTGTTACAGGAAAGCCACGATAACCTTATAAATAAAACACAAGGTTTGTTACATCATGAGAGCCCAGGCTTGCTGGAGGCTCTCTTTGAAGAGTAATTTGGTGATGCTATCAGAGCTAAGTCATGCAGTTAGTCATCCTCTCACATTCCTTCAGGTTTTAATTAAACAATTACTTTCCAGTTTTCCTAAAATTTCTAGGCTAAAGAATGCAGGACATATTTCCTCAATTAAGGAGGGAGTTGTTATCCGTTGCTTTGAGCCTAGACTGAAAAAAGTATCATAGTTCCACAGAAAACTGTTGAAGTTCTTACTACTGAATTTGGGGGGGTTTGCTTCATTCTTGAACAAATGCTTGTCTGTGTAAGGTATTACAGATTTGAAGTTCCTTTGACAAATAACCTCAGGAATTGACTTAAACCCTGGTGTCTAATTTTTTATAAATTAAGAGAAAGAGCTGATGCTCCTTTGCTGGGGACTTAGAGGTTTAGCTAATTTTGCTCCACTGAATGATAGAAATATTTTTTTTATTACTACCATTAGAAGAAGCAAATGACCAATGTGCCTGCAAAGAATTAGGCAGCTCACACTCATTTCACAGCAGGAGACACACTCTGCAGCTTGGTGAAAGCATTTTGATAAAAAAGTGCCTGACTGCATTAAGGGAGAGGCATGGGTGAGAGGCAGAAGAAGAAATCATGAATGTGAAACTCCTTCAAAAGCAGAGATCCAAGTTAATGAAGCCATGCAAATCTAATTAGGAGGCATAACAAGGTAGTGAAGTACAAAAGAATACCTTTCCCTTTAGGTATTATGAGAGGTTGGCTGGTAAAACCATGATTTAACCTTGGTCAGCAGTACTTGACAGTGGATCAGGATCATCTTGTGGGTGTTGAATCCACCAGACCCTCTCACTGCTCAAAGATGCTCCTTCTTTTTAACTATCACCATTTACAGGCTCTGTCTGCAGACACCGAAATGAATTGTGTATGACAACCCAGCCAGCCCACTCCTACAACATTTTAATGCTATTTATCTGGTGCACCTCAGTGGAGAGCATGTATTCAGCAGCAGCTGCTGTGGTGGTCAGCCCTGGCAGTGCAGGAAAGCCCAAGTGATGCTCCCCAGCACAGCTTGTTCTCTGCTTGCTTCTGTGCCTGACCTTGCCAGCGATCAAGGAGATGTTTTATTTCCCCTTTTTTTTTTTTTTAATTAGCATAATACAGTTCAGCAAAGGTCAGTGCCAAGAGTAACATTTTATGTGGAAAATGAAATGCCTTCTTGAAAGAACAGATACATATGATCTGTCTGCTGTCAAGGGCTAGTTCCTGCTTTTGAATTTTAGGTAACTTCCATTCATCATTTCCAAGTATTTAGCATGCAAACCACAGTTGTGCCCTTTCCAAAGGGAATGTTTACTAAATTAAGCATTAAAGGAATATGAAAGTGATTCTCTATTCTAATGATACTTAATTAGAAATAAAATATGGAAATAGATTAAAATAATTAGTCTTAATAAGCAGTAATTGCCAAGTCTTGTGCAACAGAATAGCCTTCCCAATTTAGAGGTTGAGAATAATGATGCTGTGGAGCTACTAATAGACACTGATTTAAATATTAATTTAACTTGTAAAGTATGTGGAAGTTGTTTTTTACTTAGACTACATGGTCCTAACCATAGAGATCCTTGTGTGTTTACTATCCATCAGGATAGTATCCATCCTGCTATCCATCAGAATAAATATATGTTGGATCAAGACCATCGGAGGGAATGTCAAGTAAATAGGTTAATAATGAAATTTGATAATTTATTTTATGTCATGTAGAGGTTTATCCTATGCACACAGAGGCTGTCTGTCTATACTTAGAGCTCAGTGTTTGTTTCAAGTGAGGTGTCTGCTTTAAGTTTCAGGGCAGTGGTAGCCCCCTATGTGCAGAGTTCAGGCAAGCCACTACACCAGCTGGAGCAGGGAATAAAACCAAATCTTTTTTACTGTTAGTTCGACTTTCTGAATCTTGATAATGGAAGTGTGGCTGCCTATACAGTGATTATCCCACATATTGCCATGTATATCAAACTGGGACTGCACCTCATCTGGCTGAGCCACCCAGGCTGGACCAGGTTCCTTTGGCAAAGTGCAGGTCAGTGGCATCTCTCTGCTTCAGTCTCACTTTCTCCATCTAAAGCTCACTGAGCCCTTTCTCATCCTGAACTTCTACTAAGAAAAACTCCAGCACAGCGAAGAGGAAGCAAGTGTTGTTTGGTGCAGCTTGCCACTGTAATTCTGTGCCCTATGGGTCAGTAAAGTTTCTGCAGTCCCTTTTAATTGGGAAAATGCTACAACTAAATTTTAAAACAATCTTATAATTATATATGAGAATTTCAAAGTGTTTTGGTGAATGCAGGAAATTCTTTTATACAACAATCATGTGGGGTTCCTTGGGTTTGAGCTAGTCCACAGAGAACCCTGTAGGCAAAGACAGCAAACAGACTGATCACTGTGACAAGGGATCCCTCAGTCCCATCTACAGCCCCAGGCTTGAGAAGACAGAAAACTAAAGATAATGCACTGCTGAAAGATCAGTCCTGTAAAAGGAGGATAGGAAGAGGAAGATGTCAACAGCTAAAAGTCCAAAGGACAGACAAAGCTGGAAGCTCACACTGGTCTTCAGAACATAAGGAAACTGAGATCATCCCTTTGAGAGGGGCCAAGAGTAAGCAACTCTTCTTCTCCACTCTATTCAGTGAATATAACTTCACCCTGTTAGGCCATGGCTTGATAACAGAGTAAAGGCAACACTATGACTCTCAGCTGGATCGAAAATGTCAAGACTGTGCAACACAGAATGCTGAGTCTGGTTGGTTTATTTGGCTTAAATTAATTTGTCTAAAAAAAATTGTTGATAAGGCTAACTTAGTAAGCTTTACACCAGCTCAGGTGTCGCTTGCCTGTGCTGCTGTAATGATACCGTATCAGGTATCACCCTTCTTCCTTTAGCTACTGTAAAAATACAAAACCAACAACGGTTGTTTAGCTTGGGCTAAAAATTGTGTGCCTGCATCTGTGCTGAATCAAATTTATATTGATGAGTTGATCTGACAATGCACCAAAATAGTATTCAAGATCCTTGACCAAAAGGCTTGGATGCCAATGTAATCTAGACAGCATCAGTGTCTCTGGTTTTGTGTGATCTATAAATCTCTTTCTCGGTGGTTTTCAGCCATAAGAAGATACTTTGTTCTGAAAGGGTTACAGTATGTTCAGTGTGTGATTCTGCTATTTATAGCTCCTGAAGGAAAAACTGACACCAAACCTGTTGGGCCTGCTGGTTATCAGGACTGGCAATCGAGGGAATTAATGCATCCCAACAGCCAAAAGAGCCTTCACACCACTGGGACTGATCTGATCCCAGGTAAGGAGAGTGCTGCCATCCTGTAGTGCATGTTCTGACGGGAACTCCAGGAACTTGCAAAAAGTCTTGGAGAGTGCTACCTGACACCTGCGAGGCGCTTCGACCCTCACAGCAGCAGCAGCCTGGGACAAGGAAGCCATGGCCCCCTCACCTGCGGGCAGCGCTGTGCTGGGTACAGCTGTGGAGCCGGACCTGTCTGGCCTCAGGGAGTCTTCAGTCCAGCCTTTCCTGCCTGACCCACTACAGGGCAGCCAAGACCAGTGAAAGGGCCAGGACTGCGGTCCCTCCCCAGCTATCCCAGGTCCGTGGGGCCTGCCCTGCACAGGAGCTGTCAGCTGCTCCTTGGGCCCGAGGGGCAGTGGGAAGTGTTTCAGAACCACAGAATATTCTGAGCTGGCAGGGACTCAAAAGAAGCAAGTCCAACTGTGGCCCTGCACAGGACAGCCCCAATGACCCCACCATGTCCTGAAAGCACTGGCCACATGCTTCTTGAACTCTGTCAGACTTGGTGCTGTGACCACTTCCCTGGGGAGCCTGTTCCAGTGCCCAGCCACCCTCGGGGTGAAGAACCCTTTCCTGATATCCAACCTAAACCTCCCCTGACACAACTTCAGGCCATGGCCTTGGGTCCTGTCACTGGTCACCACAGGAAAGAGATCAGTGCCTGTCCCTCCCCTTCCCCTCATGAGGAAGTTGGAGACCACAATGAGGTTTCCTCTAGGAACAAGTTAAGTGACCTCAGCCACTCCTTAAATAGTTTCTCCTCTAGACCTTTCACCATCTTCGTAGGCCTTCCTTGGATACTCTCTAATGGCTTTGTATCTTTTGTAAAAGATATAAAACTGCCCAAAACTGCCCCCAGCACTCGGGGTGAGGCCGCTCCTGTGTTGAGCAGAGCGCGACAGTCCCGTCCCTTGCCTGGCTGGCGATGATGTCCCTGATGCGCCCCAGGACACAGCTGACCCTCCTGGCTGCCGGTGTCACTGAAGGGCTCTGCTTCCCGCAGGGCACTGCAGCCGAGGGGCTGTCCAGAATTCAATACCCGGGAAGGGCCAGCGCACCCCGTCCTCTCTGCGCTACCGCGACCGGGAACCAGCTGCCCAGCGCCCATCCCGAGCAGCAGAACCCAGCCCACGGGGGCAGCACGCCGGGGCTCCGGGTAAGGGGCCCCGGTGTGAGAGGGGCGGCCAGGGGGCGGTGCCGGAGCCGCCCCCGCCCGGCTCCGCCCG
>VXAC01005075.1:6543-40596 GCA_013399225.1 Rhipidura dahli | reverse complement strand
CCCAGGGTGTGCTGACGGCGTGGTAGCCTGGAGCAGCGGCTCCCGGACCCGCCTCTCCCCGCGTGTGTGCCTGCATGGACAGACCGTGTGTGCTGTGCTGTGGTGCGGTGCGGTGCGCGGGGGCCGTCGGGGGGTTTGGGAGGGCCAGAAACAAAGCACAGGGCAGGGGCACACACCCAAGTGGCTGCGGGGCTGTCGGCCGTGCCCTCGAGTCGTGCCTGTTCCGGAATACCCGTGTTGCTGTGAACCCTCTGGGCCAGCAGCACCGCAGAGCTGAGGTCGCTGCTCACTGTTACTGTAAGGACACCTTAGAGGCGAGCAATGCATAAATACCAACAGTCCCTGTTTCCAGTAATTTATATGTTGTCACACGCAGAACCACTCCAGTTCTGTCTTTTTAATAACTTAGAACGGTACAGGTTTTGTGTAGCAGTCACAGCTCGGTTTTGTCTTTGGTTTAGCTTAATATATTTTCCAGATGGAGTTAAGCCAAAGCAAGAGGAATTGGTGCAGATTTGAACAGATCTGTGGGGTTTTTGATACTTCTTCGGGTGGTTTAGTTGATTATGCACAATTTTTCATACACATCTGAGTGGGTGGTAAGGAATTGGGGATAGCAGTCTCCTCACTTGGCTCGACTCCACCTAGGACAGCAACACCTAATTTCTACTGCCATTCTTACATGCCCCAAGTCACTAATAAATAGAGTTTAGATTCCTGAGTTATAAGGGTTTAAAACAAAGGCTGCTCAAATTGCTGGGAGAATTTAATTGCCTGCTTACTTTGTGTGTTTGTGGACTTCAAGGAAAAGTGAATCTTCTGTGAAAGTCTTGTTGGGTGTGGATGGCTGGAGGAAGAGCATGGAAGAGGATGCCAGGAAGGGAGGGGAAGAAATATGCAAAAGGCATGGAAGGATCTTTGGTGAAGGATGTCATATTGTGGCACAGGGGTGGACAGAGAGGGGCAGAGAACACAGATGACTGTCTTTCCCTTTGAGGATTTTTCTTTTTTTTTTTTTTGTTTATTTTTAATATTGCTGTTGATGAGGTGAACTGAAATTAATTAACTTCCTTTAGTGACACACCCTGTTATCCTGATAAACAGCTGTCTATCTTGAGTGTCCATGCACTCCTCCACATCTGCCTTCAGCAAAAGAACTGGTATTTCTGCCACTGCTTTTGTAAGAGTCATCAAACCAACTTCTCCATGTGCCTGTGCTGGGACAAGATAGGCTTGATTTTGGTGCAGTCTTGGCTTGTGGGTGTTCATCTGTCAGGAGGTAACATAGGCCGGGTTATTGTTGCAGTCAGGCTGGTGAGGGATGTGGCTGCACACAGTTAGGTTTGCTTTTCCTCTCAGGTGGCAGCGGGTGCTTGCTGTGTGCAGGGAAGGGAGGAAGCACGCTGGAGTCTTCCAGCAAAGATGCATTTTTTTTGTATGACTGGGGAAGGCAGCCTGGACTTCCCAGCCTCCGGGCAATGCTGCTCTGCAGCATGGCCGATTCTGAATAAATAAGGGTCTTATTTTGGTTTTGTGGTGGTTTTGTGAAAGCAAGGTGAAAAAGCTAAGGTTTCCATCATGGTTTGTATGTTTCGGAGAGCTTTCAGTAGGCAGGAAGTTGTTGTGGTCTGTCTCTGGGACTGACACAAGCAGATTTAACATGCTTCTGGTGTCCTCTTAGAACTGGTTGGCAGATGTGGCTGGGTATGGTGCTGTAACATTTAAAGCTCTGTAGTGAACAGGTGTTAAAGGCCTCTAATTCAGCATGTTATAGAAATGGATTGCTAATATATTTATGGGTTGGGCTTTTTGTGTAAAAAAAGTTTGAGTGTGAAATACCTTATTTATTATTCGATACAAATTTATCCTGCTCAGTCTTTCCAAGCTGGCATTCTAATTCGCTCTTTTGCAAAGGTGAGGCATTGCCTGCTAATTAGTGTAATTAAATGGGTCGGTTTTAAATGAGAACACACTGAAAAGTTATATGCTCGGTAGACCTACTCAGTTATTTTTATTCCTTTGCTCAAATATGCAGGCACAGGGGAATACTTTCTTTGTGTTCCAGCAATTACTTAGAATTTGTTAGGTGGTTCACTAACAAATGTGTGCTTGAGCTAGTACTGTACTAGGTCTTCATCCTACTGTGAATGTGAGGTGGAACAATCATTGTTATATCTCCTTCTGCTTGTGTAGCAAGCAGAGGAGAGCGATCCCCATAGGCTGCCCCTGCGTGGCAGTTACCTCACTGGTGTCAGGCCTGGTTGTCTGTTAACAGTCCTTGGCATTGGGATACAACAGGTGTAAAGCCTGTTCCCCACCTTATGCCAAAGAAAAACTATAAAGCTGAGTAGGAGGAAACTTCTAAAGCCACAGTGGATGTGATTTTGGTAGGTTGGAGGGGTGCTTCTGGTGTTGGGGAGGCCCGGTCTCTCACCAGATAAACTGAAGCATTGAAGCTGCTCTCCTTGAGGGGTGACACATGCAGCTGGAGTGTGGTGCTGCCTTCTGCCATTGCTGCCCTCCACTCCCAACAGCTCTACCAGAACTGTCTGGGGAGGTGCTGTGGACCAGATCTGGAAATTCCTTCAATATAGCATGGCATGAAAAATGGAGGGGGGAAGAAAAAGAATTATCTCCCTGATGATGGTGGTGAGAATTTAGACTGTGAGACTGCAGTGGCCTCAGACCTGCCACAAAATAATGTGGAGATTCAAAACATATCCTTGGAGATGCAGAAGGTGGTCCAAGAGTGATAAAAACCCAGGAGAAGTGATCTGTAATCATAAAGAGCTGTTGAATATCAGAGAGCTGTGAGAGAATTGAGCATGGAAATTTGGCTCTCAATCATTTGCATTGATCTGTTACCTGCTGTGTTGTCTAAATGAGGGAATGGTTTAGAAATCCCTCAGCCAAGTTTCATTTGTCTCAGCCTCTGTATGTCCCTGACTTAAACAGCTGTTTTAGCTCATAGTTTTTAAAGCTGTCACACGTGTCCTTCCCTGAGGTGGTGAGCCTTGAGATGGGAGTCACCTCCGTGTGCTGGCAGAGCTGAGTTAGCAGTGGGGATTGTACTGAATCCTGTCCAGGAAGCATTGATTACAGTTCCTGTTGCAGATTCAGAAAAATGGAGGCTGGTTTGCTGGGAGACGGTTCTCTGCTTTTATACTTTTTCCTGAGCATTTGGTGTTGAAGGTGATAAGATTTGCCTTGAAGATGAATGGGCAAGAACATGCCAGGCTTGTGTTGTGCTTGGATGGTGGTTGGAGTGGACATTGCATGGGACAGCCTTTAAATCAGGTCTTGTAACCTACACAGTGGAGAAGTTGCCAATTCTACACTTTTCATTTAACTGTGGTGTAAATGACTTTCTGTATTGCAGATTTAAAAAAAGAAAAAAAAATTGAAGTCTGGATTTCAGCTGAGCTTTTAATTTGAATTTATTTCTGACAAATACTTGGTTGTCCTGGTATTGAGAGTCTTAATTCCCGCTTTTTCTTTCTTGACAGACACTGCAGCAGCACAGATTTTGGTGTGTCTCTTGCAGCTTCCAATTGATCCCCACTTAGAAGGCAGTCAGTGAAAACTTGGAGCTGCTCCTTATCTGTTTCGGGCAAAGTGAAAGAGGGAATAGTGATGTGGGTAGTTTTTACACAAGAGTCAGTGTCAGTCAGCTGTGGGACCCAGCCTTGGAGACCTGTTTATCCCTCTCTCCTCTGAAAGGTTTTCGATGGTGGTCAGGCAATCCCTCTGAAGGGGGTGGGGAATGACATTTCCCTTCAGTGTAGGTGAAAGGCATTGAAGAGCAGCTCCCCGGTGATAAGCACTATTAGTTTGATTAGCCCTTGTGAGTCCTAAATAGGGTTTCTTCCATGATCTGTTGGAGATGGTGGAAGGCACCAAAAAGGCATGTAAAGCAGTCTAGACATTTATAGTCTGTTCCAGGAGCATTAACAACTTCTACTCAGTCTGTGCTGTTACCTGCAGGGTTTTAGCTGTTTGGGGCTTGCTGATTTTGGGCTCTTTGCATTAGAAGGAGATCCAGTTCCTTTCTGTGCAGCTAGATGATTGCAGTTATTTGTGATTTCTTGTTTCATGCTGGAGAAAGTCAAACAGATAGAAGATTGTTCTGTTGAGGAGAGCAAGTTGTTAAAAATTTATAGCCTTTCTGAAAGAACATGTGTTCAAGTTGGCACATCCCATACGATTTCTGGTCATTTTTGAGCTACTTGTCTCCAGATACTCCTTTACAGGATTATAAAATAATTTTGTACTTGTCAAAACAGTAATATCCCAAGGGTGGAATCAAAGGAGAGCTGGTAGCAGGCTTGAGGCCATTTTCCCAAGGGGGAAGTTGTCTGATTCCAGTTCCAAAAGTCAAGGGAAAGAAAATAAAGGGTGGGATTTCCATTAATATTTAAAAGCTATCTAAGCACAGTTACTGATAACTCTTCCAATGAGTCACTTATTGTTGTAACATAACAAACACATGCAGCACTCTGAACCTAATAATGCTGCTTAGTTAAAAAAACAGTTCTTCATGTTTTCATAGTGACAGCATCTCGAAAAGTACAGCAGAAGGTCTTGAAGAAATTCAGAGCTCAGAGCAGCCAGGTCTTAGCACCTTTGCTCCATCATGACCTGGCTTTTCAGAAGCACCTGGGTGGCTGACTTGCAAACTGTAGGGTCTTCACTTAATTCAAATAATTCTGCTACCTGATACCATCCTACAAAAAGCTTGCTTTTGTTACGGAACTGTATTTCTGCTTAGTTGAAGTGACTTAAACCTGGATTTAGCAATGTTTACAAATTCTGTATAGATTTATTTGTGATTGTGATGTTACCTTGG
Source organism: Rhipidura dahli (assembly GCA_013399225.1). Lineage (NCBI taxonomy): Eukaryota > Metazoa > Chordata > Aves > Passeriformes > Rhipiduridae > Rhipidura > Rhipidura dahli. Next base: position 35,750 of record VXAC01005075.1, on the reverse strand, counting down.
GAATCTTGGGGGGTGGGGAGGAATGTCTGCTGCCTTTGTATGGTGTGTTTCTCTGTGAGGAAATCCTATTGCGTGGGGCATTTTTTAGGAGGTGCGTTGAAACACATGAACACTTCTTTCCACTAAACAAAAGGAATGTCATCATTGGAAATTACAGCAGTCCTCCTTATCCTAAGGCAAGATCTAGGACGTGCTGTCACAGTCTTTCTCACGCTTTTAGGTATAATTGTTTAGCCAGTCTCGGAAAGAATAAGGAATTGGTCGTTATGTATGCTCAGTTTCTAGCTTTATCAGCCTGGCAGATCAAGTTCTGTACAGATGGTTGGGTGGAGTTTAATGGTACTTTTGTCTTTTTGGTGTTTACATACTTGTATGAAAATTAGGAATAAAGTTCAGAACTGAAGGGAAGGTAGGAAGAAAGAATTTGATCATCACATAAAACACTGTCACTTCTAAAAGTTTACCAGAAGAGATGGTAGTAGTGAATCTTTGAAGTTTGTGGGACACGCACCACATTTTGAAATGTGTTACCCAGGGACTGTAGGGGCTTTTTGTTTGTTTCTGAAATACTGTTTTGTAAGTTGTGTTTTTATGGGTGAAAAATAGGAAACAATTTTGATCACAATGTTACTTTTCTTTGAAAAATAATGAATGCTGGCATTGGAGCATCATATCTAACTTTGGCTAGTATGACCTTCAAATAAGTAAAGGGCCTGAAGTTAATTCATGTTACGCAGTCCTCAGATATATGCCTTTAGGATATAAGAGGCAGTGATAACTTCATCTTTGAGAGTTCAGAGAGCAAATACTTTTATCTTGTCCTTGGGGTACTTTGGGGTTGGATTTTGCTTCACTATCCCTTGCAACAGTTACAACATCATGATTTGTTACATGAAAAGATTGATTGTGGAGCAAGAAAAGAAATAACTCTAGAGGTTTTTCTTCAGAACTAAGCTATTGCTACATCTTGCAAATAAATGTCCGGTTAGCTTACGGTGCAACTTAATGAGCAGTTTCTAGTATAGGAGGTGGCTTGTCTGATGTCTGTCTGTGGGGTAGGCAGCAGAAGTATGCTGTACATTCTTCTCCTAAGATACTACTCTTTCAGCCATGAGGTAATCACACCAAAAGGTCAAGTATAGCGAGGAGTGATACTTTGTTTGAGCAACCAGAGTGACTGGGGGGTGTGAGGTGCTGGGTCAGGCATGTAGGTGCCCACTACTTCAGGTAGTGCCTTAAATTTAGCTCGTGTGTTTTTCTTCCTTTTCAGTTTCAGTTTATCTGGTAAAAGATTTAATTTAAGAAATTATTTGAGTACTGGGAGTGTCAAAAAGGCCATAATCTGCTAGCTCAGACTAGCTTTCTGTCTCTGAGTGTCTGAGCAAATAATTACAGAAAATACCATAGCCTGGGCATTGGCTATATGATAGTCAATGGTATTTTTACCAGATAATACCATTGACCTGGGCGTATTCTTTCAGTTTCAAGTGGTCAGTTGTTTATTAACTTAGAGCTGTTGATAGTTCTGGTTTTGCATCTGTATTTCTGGACTTTAAAGCATTTTGTGGTAATTAAAAGCCGTAGGCATGGGTATGTGGTCCAAACTTCAGTTTTTAACCAGTTACCTGATAATTTCATTCTGCTTTAATCCTTTGTGTTTGCTAAATAATGAATAATCATTTTGTTCTTATTCACCAATCACATTACTAGTTAGTTTGTATATACTTTCATCACTTTTTCCCAAGTTCCTAGGGTTTTTTTCACATTCCTAGAGCTACCTTCAGAAGTCTAAAGAGCACTTTGTCATAGTGCATCCATTGTATATTTAGTGTGTGTCTAGTTAGTAGGTTATTAGCATGTGAAGTGGAACAATGAAAAGTGATCTTTTGTACCTGGTTTGATTTGGATGGAGTATGTGATAACCTAGGAATTAAGATTTGGTGGAACAGTTAAAGCTTACAAGAAGTCTGCAACCACGTGAAAATTTTGGTCTTTTTTACAAATTTGAAGTTCAGTGTATATGAAGCTCAGGATATAACTCAATGCAAAAGCATTTTCCTTTATAAATTTTATTTTTAAAGCTGTCTGTTTCTCCCCTCTCTATCATCTACAGCATTCAACACATACTAACAATTACACCATTTCTTTCATTGCTGCAGCTTGCTTGTGAGTTTATTAGCACTTACCAGCAGGTTGAATAGATATTATAAAATGGAGAGGGAAATGGAACAATGATAAAATATTTACATCTATAAAGAAAATATGCTGCATGTTAAGATCAGCAACTAGAGAAAAAAAGGTTGCTTGCCTTAAAATTAGTATTGGAGGTTTACCTTTTAAGTAAAACATCCTAAAAATACACCTCACCCCAACTTTGAAGCTTCTAGTACTACACTTGTTAAAAAAACTTCCTGTTGCAATTTGTAATCAGACTGGTAAATTATATAATTTTTACAGCTTCAAGAAACTCATAAACACGTGAGAGAAGATGACAAGATCTAGATCAAGATCACCACGATGGAAACCAAGGTAAATATCTACAGCTTGTGTTCTGAAATGTAGCTCTATATATGAATTTATAACTAGGACCTAAAATTTGCATTAAATGAAGAAAATTGCATGGAGAATTGCAATTTGTGAAATGTCTTATGTAATCTATACTTTGTTGTACAAGCTGAACACCTGTAATTTTTTCCCAGCTCATGATTTTATTACAATTTCTCTTAAACTGGAAGTGTTCAGTTTTTGCAATCTGCCAAGAACCCTGTTCATCTTTCATGTTCTGAGATTTACAGCTACCTTAAGCACAAAATCCAAGCTCCAAACTAGTTAAGGTTATTTTTACTCAAGCACCCCCTGTGTGCTTAATAATGTCTGTACCTCACTTTTGTTTTGTTTCTTGGCCTACAGGGAGGAGCTGTTAAAAAAACCCATAATTTTCTGGTTTTTTTAAAAAAACTTCCTAGTTCAAACACCTTGGACTTTCTGAGATTTGGGGCTGGTTTGTAAACTGATCTTTAGCACAGTTAGACATGCCTTACAGCATAACATGGACTGAAAACATGTGGAAATGTGGGAGTTGTTGCCCTTCTCCTTGGACATTAGCCTAGTAGCACATGTCTGACTTTTGTCACCAGAATAACATCCAGCTTACTTCATGCTGCCAGTTACCTGCCTCATTTTTAAGACTTGCAGTGCAAATTTGAGGTGCTAAGACCTCAGATTCCAGGAGGGTGGAATACAATTTCAAGCTTTCGAGAATGTGAAATTACTGTTCTGCTGGTTTTGGGTATCTTTTTGAAACAGGCTCAGTTGTGATGACCAAGACCAAGGGAGTTTGGGTAACTCAGAGAAAAATGTGTGTGTTCTTTTATTTGTTTCTTTTGTTTTTAAAAAAGAGAAATCCTACCCATGTCCATGCTAGATTGATAGCCCTGAATGTCATTTGAGTAAGGGCAGCCCCAGCTCTCATTAAAATGCAAGCCCTAACCAGACCAAGGTGGGACGGCAGCCACGGTGTGGGTGCTGTTGGAAGTCAGCCATTATGGTTTTAGGAACATCTGTGGTTCTGAGTTTGAACTCATTTGCAGAAATGGAGTAAATAGTTGTGCCGAACTGTTCGTTTGCAATAAATGCACAAAGGAAGTGGCTTGACTTATTTCAACTTAAGTTTTTGTTTGTTTTTTATTAAAGAGCATGTCAAGAGTGTCCAGTGAATACTTGAATACAAGCAGAATTTTTATGTCTGGGATTACCTTCTGGTTCTTGTTAGTGGCCTGTGCTATTTTTTTTTTTTTTTATTTTAAGGAGATTCTGGCTAAAAACTCATAGCAGGTTGCCCTTGTTTTTGTAACTGTAGGTGAAATGCAAAGCCGAGTGATGCAATTGAATATTTAATTGCAAAAGCTGCAGTAAGTGTGGAAGTACATGTGTATACATGTGTGAACGTGCATACAATTATCCAAAAGGCCAAAGCATCTTTCTCAAACTTGGTTTTTTCTGCAGGGAAAAGCCTACCTGTATGACAATTTAAATATATCTTGTAATGTTTTCAGTCTTTCAGTTTTGAAGGTTGTTTTGGTGTGCAAAAAAAAAACCTGAAAAGGCTTTTTTTTCTGCCTTTTTTAATTTCTTTATACACAGTTTTTCCTTCCCTTTTTTATCTTGGCACTGAAAAAGATGGGGAATGCTTGAGAAGTGTGAAAATATGTATAACAGTTGTTTTCAATGTAGTGGAAACTTCATGTATATGAAATTATTTTTAGTTTTAAATGAAAAACTTCAAAGAGACAAAAATGATTGACTTACTACAATTTCAAGTGGGTATTTTCACTATGAAAACTTTCAACAGAGTAAAAGTAAGCTTGGTACTGTAGCCAGGAAAATGCCACTTTGATATCTCAGTGTTAATTTTTTTACAAGCTGATTAAAATTATGTTCTAAACTCAACTTCCTTAGGAAATAGATGTTCTCATTAAGAAATTGATTCAATTTTATGGGACTACTCAAAGTGGATTTTATTTTTGCCTCAGGTCCTTATCTCCAGCATTTAGGAGCCCAGAGCACCATAGGCAAAGGCATGCTCATATTAATTATGACTGTGAATATAAAAGCTTTCGTAAGGACCCAAAAAAGTCCATGTCTTGGAGAACAGAAGATGAAAAATATGGACAAAGCAATTCCAGGTTCGCACCTCATGGAAATAACCACCAGAGAATATATGAACGTAGGTCACCTTCACCAAACCTGAAAAGAATTCCCATGGAAGATGCTTATAGTCATAAGCCCTACAGGACACATTCATCTGAAAGGACTGAAAGCAATAGAAGGTGCCAATTACCACCAAAATACTCGGAAATACCTTATAAAGAGCATGATCGTCCGTTTTACCAGCACAAAATGGAGGACAGATACATGTTTGATCACTACAAAGTCACTGGAAATGACAAAGGAATGAAACCTTTTCATAGACCATTAGGGGCTTCATGCAAACTTGAAAGAAAATGGCATGAGGATGATTTGAGGCACCAGAGGTTACATGAAGAGAAGTATGGTCAGTCTCCCAGAAGAGTTTCTGATGAATTTACGGCAAGGAGCTCTTTACAGAAGAGGTATAGGAATAAAATAATTAAACCCTGGGTATTGTGGTGTAAAGCCTCAAGTGAAAGTCTGTTTTCATTATAGTTGAAGATATCCACCTTGAAACGTTGGCCACTTTGTAGTTTAATTATGGGCGACTGGTAGTAGTGAAGTATTTGTCTTTTAAGTAAATCATATTGCTGGCTAGAGTATGAAAGGATAATATTTCCCTCTTAAGAGCCCCTGCACATCTGTACCTTGGCGCGAGGGATTATGGGTTAACTTGCCACGCATTCTGCTGTCCAACATTCTGCACATATAAGTTCTCACTTTCTTCTCTAGTGCAAGTGTAAATTGCTTTATGTCAACACAGGTATCCTGAAGATCACGATTACAGAGAATATGGGCACACGTCTAAAAGGGCTAAGGAAATGGAGAGGTATGACGGTGGAGAAGTAGCAAGGAATCCCAAGTGGAAGCAAGAACGTTCTTTTCCACCCTGCCAAGAAAAGGAGGAGCAAAGATATCCAGGTGCCCAGTCCCACCGGTCGGCTGAGAGGGAGTACTTGGGGGGGTCTGTCACAAAGATAGCCTATGAGTACAGTCACAAACGGCGCAGACATCCCGATGGGGAAAAGCCTTTTCCAGACGAAAGAGCTCAGAAGTACGTGAAGCAGGAAGAGCAGAAGTACGGCTCTTCTAAGGGCGCCCGGAACAGCAAAGAGTTGGATTACTTTAGTGGTGGAAGAGCGAGACGGACTGAAGAACGGCATGTGGAAGATCCTGTTAAATGCAGTTCAAAGAAGGGCTGCAATGCTTGCGTTAACTCTTCCAAAATGGATGTTGAGCTGAGATCTTTTAAAAACAAACTGAATGAAAGAGTAAGGAAAGACGGGGAATTGAGGAAAAACATAGATTCCTCCAATAGCCAGCGTGATTCAAGTCATACTGTTTCAGATGTGAAAATGTCAGATGCCAGCTGTATGAGAGAACATCTCACTGTCAAAGTGGATATGAAGAAAATGGTGACCAAGTACAGGTATTCATTTTCCTTCACCTTTGCTTTCATCCTGTCTCTTTACTGTTTATGAGTATTGGAGAAAGGCATGGTTTCTTTAGGAGGTAACTGAGACAAACTGTCATTATATCTTTTTAGTTTTATTTCTTTTAAAATGGTAACTTTCCTGTCTGGGCAAGTTAACTATTAAACCTCTATTTAAACAAAGAAAACCAATTACCAACAAAAAGAGCCAACCTACAAAAAACAAAACAAATAACTCCCCAAAAAACCCAAGCAAACAAAAAAAACCCCAAAAAATCACAGAAGCATTTAATGGAGATTTAGGAAGCGGAAAGAGCAGATATGCCTGATACAAACCCATAGTTAAGAGCTGGTTATGATAAGTAAATGTGTTATTTTTTTATCTAAAAACAACCCCCCCACCAAAAAGCAGAACCCAAATGCAGAAAAGCCTGGTCCTGTGCTTTCATCTGAAATGTGATGGCAATTTTTAACCATCTTCCCTTCTTTTTTCTTAAGATAGCTAATCTTTAAATGTATAAATTTCAAGCACATATTTAGATGTTCAAGATCTCAAGTTCAGTAAAATTGCCAAAGATGAGAGATCTCAGAGTTGTCATTTATTGTTATAACAAAGTGGCAACCTGTTGAGGCATCAGAACTGAAAAGCAGTAGAGTCTGCTTACATCTATCTGTGTAATACTTGTGTTTGCATTTAGCATTCCCAGTGCTGGCTGCAGTGGAAGAAAAAGTGGCAGTAACTATGAAACTTCAGATGATAAACACATGGTAGAGAGTAAGCAGCTTGCTTTGATAGATTCTTGTGGGGTTTTCTGGTTTGTTGCTCAAAAAAAAAAAAGTTATGCTGCCATAATGAAATGGGACGGGGGAGCCAAGACAGATGCACTGAGAGCTTATATTATTTTATTCACCTCATAAACTATCTGGAGACATCAGAGATAATACAGGCTCATGCTATAGGCAAAACCCCAAGATTTCCTGGTTATAGAATATTCTTAAAAGCTGCTCAGCCAATAGCAGTTGTTCTAGAGGTTACAGACAGCTGTCTCAACCAATCTTTTATATTGCACGTACACTTGTTAAAACAATACTTGCTTGTTTTATACCTTATACAACAGTGCATAATATTCCATTATTAAGCTTAACTTTATCATCTCTTGCTAAGCATAAATTTTGCAACTTCTAAAAGTTCTCTCAGCTAGGCCTAAACCCATAGTTCTTTGTTTTTATGTCCTTGCTCTAATGTAGAATTGTATCTTCTTGAATATTTTCTCAGGCGAAGCTGTTCTCTAAAATCTTTCTGCTTGATTCTTAAAGCCTGCTTTTTGTTTCCTACCCTTAGAAATCCCTTTACCTTTTTCTAGATTTTCTACAGCCAGGATATCTTATGTTGGTAGTAATTGTTTTTGGAAGAGATTACCTTCCTTTCCAAAATGATCAGCCTTACTTTTAAAGGTATTTTGCCTCTTGTCCCTGATAAAACATCTATATAATTTTTCTCTTTGCACTGTTTCAAAAATTTGTAATACAAGGGAGAGTTACAAAAACAAGTTACTGCACATAAAGGGCTAATATTAAAGACTGAGGAAAGGAAGATGGAGTAATGCCTGCTCCATCACTGGGCTAGGATGAGGACTTGACTTCCTGAATGATAATGTTAGGAAAATTGTTGCATTTTGTTGCAAACCCACAGGATGATTCCTCTATCTAGTAGCTTCTTGGTGCTGTTTCTGAAGGTCATGCACAATGGACATGGTAATTGTTTGCAGACCAAAGAAATTGCTACATTGATTAAAGCTAATTTAACGTGTGGACAGTTTGCTCCTGCAGCCAAAAGTGCTAAATATTTTATTGTTTCAAAGATAAGAACAGTAATTTTACAGAAGCTAATGACTCTGAATATTCATGCTGCCTACTTTAGGCATTTAAGAAACACCCGACTTGAAATGACTCAGCTAAGAAGAATAGTTTCTTTAGAAACCTGGAGAGCAGGTGGAGAATTCAAATATCTAAACCTGAGGTTGCTTGAATTCCTTCTTGCATGCATTTATTTCCAGTTTGCTAGGGGAAAATAGATGATTTATGGCATCAGCTAGAGACTATTTCAGATACAATTTTTATATGGAATTCTAGTCTTGTATGTTTCTAATACAGGATGGCCAGGCACATAATCACTTTGTAGAATGAAAATTAAAAGTCTTTATCCTAATACCTTTTACATGAGCTCTTAGAGTCCTTAATTTATCTTTTAGAATGACAACCCTTTTCCTTGCAACAAGAACAGTAGTGTTGTTGAAGTGTTGGCTTTCTTGTCAAAATAATTTTTGAGCAGCAGTGCAACCATTTGGGGTGTAAACTTGTGTAGAATGAGTAAAAATTTACAGGAAGATGGTAAGCACGTTCTTAAGTTCACACACTGCTACTGAAGCAGGAACCACTGCTGTTTCACTCGGCTCAAGTGATGATTCAGTTCCTAAAGATGAAAGACTTTTTTTTTTAATCTCTGAACTGTTCTTGAAAATTGTCTGGTAGCTCCTTATAAACAAGACACAGGCATAGTTGCCTTTCAAAATTATTCTAAAGAAGTCTATCAGGATCTTAATTTTATCTAGATTTGATAATCTAGTTGAACTAAGTTTCAAATCCACTAATTTTGTATTGCATACTTCACAGAAACAAAGATTCCTGAGAGTGAAATCATGTCTTCATATTTTATTATAGATTTTCTTCCTTATGGCCTTACTAGTTTTTTAATTTTAAAAAAAGGAACAAAATGACATTTTGGCTTTTAATCCCCTTTTTTCCTAAAACGAACTAATTAATTTATTGTTTTGTTCTACTTGTCTATTTCAAGTTTTCAGATTTAGATATTTGCTTTAAAATAAAGTATAATTTTTTTATTCTAGGACTGCTTCTAGTCACACTACAGAGAGACAGATGTCCCATGATCTGGTTGCTGTTGGCAGAAAAAATGAAAATTTTCATCCAGTGTTTGAGCACATGGAATCTGCAACACAAAAAGTTGAAAATGACCCATCAAGAGAATTTACTCAGGAAATAATCACAATTATTCATCAAGTTAAAGGTGGCTATAATATTTGTGTGTAATATGTATATGCTTATGTATATATGATTACTAAACCCAAAGCTAATGGTTATGATGTCCCTGTAAGTCTCAGGTGTTTGCCATTGGTTTCATTTCTATCTTGGCTTCCTTTTGTATTGTTTAAGGAAAATGTAGGTTGAGGAGTTAAAGTTGTTGGGTAGAGGAGGACTGCAAGAAGGTCTCAGGCCGTAACTGAGGCATTACTGTGAAGATTAAAAATCAAAATGATTTTATGCTAGTACACGAGGGTAACCTGCTTGTTTAGGAAACATTACAGGAAAAAAGGAGCTTTGCTGTAATCACAGCTCTCTAGTTCTATGTAGTTTCTTTAAAATTTCAGGTTATTGTTTAGGCAGGTGCATCATGTTCAGTGTTGGACTTTATAGATTCTAGTAATTTGAGTACTACCATAGAGCTGATGACTGAGCTTAATCTTATCAAATTAGGTTGTCTAAGTTGGGCTGGCGAAATCTTTCATTTGTGAATATTAAACTGCAAGTGGAAATAGTTTGAAATTTCATTTCAGTAAAGTTGACATGGTATCCTTAATAGTTAACATTTTAAAAGATAGATCTTCCCACTGTGCATTTCAAAAACTAAAAATGACATTCTTGTATTTAATGTATCTTCACAGCAAATTATTTTACATCTTCTGACATAACTCTACATGAACGGTTCTCAAAAATTCAGGATAAATCAAGTGCAAATACAAATGAAGTTAAAATACATTTGGATCCAGAAATTCACAGGTAATTCTTGAATGTTTTGTCTTAAGTTATTTGCATTAAGGTCATTAATCTTCAATGGACTTTACACAGTGTGAAGTTTTTATTAGTTTTATCTGCCTGTATCTTTAAAACATTCTGTAACCTGGTCAAGAATGCTTTTGCTTTTGTAGTGATGGCATTTGTTTTTATGCAGTATTTTTTTGTTCCAGGAGGATTGACATGTCTCTAGCAGAACTTCAGAACAAACGAACTGTGCCAGCTGAATCTCCCCAGGTATCTTGATTGTTTAACTTTTTGGCAAGCAGTAAGTTTAAATATTGTAGATGTAAGCAATGTTTTCCCCTTGCTTTGGCACATAATTTTTACATACTGTGAAGACCACCAGTAATGCTGAGTATTTTGAAAAAAAAGCACACCTGAGCATGTTTACAGATAGCAAAGTGATGTAAGAGTACTGTGTTCACTGAGGAGTAAAATGCAGATGTGTTCTCCAGGGTAGCTGAAGTGTGGTTATTCCTGCTGCTTGAACCCCTATCTGTTTTTATATAATGTAAATACTGAGTCAGTGACTGATACGTGGTTCTTGCTTTTCCTCTGAGATTACAAAATGCCTTAATGTTTCTTCTACCCTAATGTTACAATGACTCAAAATCCACCTATTCCTCAGTATGCTATTTTACCCCATGCTTTCATCTGGGGTCAGAAGATTTTCTGTCTTCCCCTTTCAAGCTCTGCTTGCTATGATTTAGTTACAATTCCTTTTCTGTAGTACAGGTATGTGGAGATTCTGCTTGCTTGAGGGTAGTAGAACTTCTTAAGATTTACTGAAACTTAAATGAATATTTATGCCTTGGCAACTCCATGTAGTATTCTGTGGTCTATTCACTGTTGTTGGGAAACTTGTAAAAAGGCAGATGGTGAAAGAAAGGGTAATTGCTTAGGACCACTTGTTACTGCTTTGGACTTTGGATCCTTGGGTTGAGGTGAACCTATCCTAAGTGCAGACAGCTGAACTATGTTAACAGTGTACAGGGTGCTGCCCCAAAGGACAGAATCAGGTTGGTGTTCAGTTCTTACCAGCTAACTTGTCTTCAATCCTCCCTTTTAACTAGAACATTCTAAGAGTGTTAGAAGACCCAAATGATCTACGGTATGATATAGAAAGGAGAAGAAAAGAAAGATTGAAGAATGAAGACGAGAGAGTGTTTCATGTAGATGGTGTAACTCCAAGGTAATGAGCAAATAATCCTGTTGGCCCAAACCTGTAGTTCCCTTGTGTGTTAATTTTTGGACCCTTCCACAGTTACATTCACATTCCCTGTGATTCTTTTCCACAGTTAGGCCTTAAAAGTTTGAGTGGGCCCGAAATTCAACTGACAGACGTTGCAAACTACTCTGTAATGAGGTGTTACCTTGAAAGAGGTTAAACTGCAATGGGTAAAAAATGAAAAGCAAGCACCAACTGTAGCACTGAATGAGAAGAGGGGACAAAATTAGTTTGGAAAAGTTTTAAGTATTTTTAAGCTCCTTGATGAGCCACATAACATTCTCCTGGTATTTTGCAGTTCTGTAAAAGCATTCTAGGATGAATACATTTATTTTGTTGCCCTACTGGTTTGGTAATAAAATGTGAAATATCAGGAAATAATTTGAATTTTTCTGATTCTTGGAGAATTTGAAAACTTAGATTTTTGGAATAGTGTTTTACTCCTATGGATTCCTTCAACAGGTTTGTTAAAGGTTTTTGCCCCAAAGGTGTTTTCTAACCTCAGTCATCCTATTTCACTTTTGATTTTGTGAGGTTGGTTGATTAGAGAGAGGGACTTACTGTTAGTAGAAATGTTGATTAATGAATTTCCAGAGTGTAATAAAATGTACCCACACTGTAGTCATGATTTGCAGATTGTTCTTAGTGTGCTGCTCTTTGTTCATTTAAAATGCAGTTTGTAATGGCAACTAATGGCAATACACACATTTGGAAAAACAGATTTGTGAACCTGTAGAAGAAATTTCTTGTATTTGAGATTCTTGAAACAAGAAAAGGTTAACAAGTGGAGGAAAAAAATCCCTGGACTTCCTTCATTTCCCCCAACACACTTCCCCAGTTACTGTCCTGCTTGTCTTTTGTGGGAAGTGTAAATTTCTCTACTAAGTATGGCTGTCCTGGAGCTTGTTGTCAGAAGGGTTCCACTGTCAGGGTATGTAGGCTGAGGGCATTTATGGCATGAATGATACGTAGGATTTTTCTGAGGTTGAGAGGTTTTAATAGGTCACATGAGAGACTGGTAGTGCCTCTGAGCTTATTAAGTGTGCTGCTGTTTTCTTCCTTAATTTATTTTGCAGCTCTGAAAACTGTTTCTGTGTGTTTTGTAAAATATGAATTCTGACTTCTGGTGGTTACTTTACATGGTTAATGTTTTATTTAGAAGTTTATGGATGCATCTGTATTAGCAATATGCTCGGTAAAAAAAAAAAACAAAAACAAAAACCAACAAAACAACCAAAACCATAAAAACAAACAAGCGAAAGCCCAAAGCCAGAACCGGCTGCTTGCTGAGGGTGAAACCGGAGGATGTAGCTGTTCATCTGAGCTTCAGTGGGTTTGGGAATGTCATGCAAGGGCAAGTTTTGTACAGCTCCCACCGCTAGTTCGATGTTGAGGGGCTCGAGTGCAGAAGCATTGCCACCAGCGGAGGGCAGCAGTGACCGCCTGCAGGGCTGAGCCAGGGAAGCCTGGCTCTACTACCCGGGATTTCAGCAAGCCGAGCATCTCTGCTCCTTTGTCGTTGCATAAGAGAGGATATGGAATTCGGTGCAATTTCAGCTCCGACTAGGAATTTGTTGATTCCTAGGAAAATTTACTTCAAAGCTGTCACTTCACATCTGTGATACAGATGCTAGAATAAGCTAGTTTAAAATACAGGGTGTTGATATGCTAGGGCTTTAGATATTAATTGTTCTCTCTCTCTCATACATCAGGAACCAGCAAAGCTGCAGTCTTTCAAAGTTACAAACATCTCACGTTGATGGTTTCCCAAAGCCTATGAGGTTCATTAAGCCGCCTTTCAGGAAATTTATTGGGAGACCTCATCTGGTAAGCCTAAATATAGAAATAATAGCTCCTGCACTGTTGGTGTGTAATTAATATTTTGCTGCATTGTCTATGCTGATGTAAATTTAACAATCTGTGATGTCTTGCCCTTTTAAATTTTGAGTGAGGCTTTTTTATCTTCTGTCTGTGCTCAACAATAAAACTACTCATAATTTCACAGTTCCAGTGCAAGAGTCTCCTCAGGTATTTCTTGAAGCAGAAATTAGTACATCTGAGCTAAAACCACTTTGATACCACTCCTTTTCAAAAAGTAGGTCTGTGTCTAATATCACATTTCTTCCACATAATGGTATAATTACCTAAATGATAAAATAGAAGGCCTTGTTATTGAGCAGATAATCTGAGCTAATGTTAAGCAGTTTGAGAAAAAGAATATTCTCCTGCATTTATGTTGACAGTGGTTGGAAGGGAAGGCCTGAATCTTGTGTAGGTGGTATTGCCACTGAAACAGTGTTTCTTTCTCTTCATCATGATAAAAGTTCTGAAAGCACTTATTTTAAATAAAAATGGGGAGCAAATCTCAGAAATAAAGAGAAACATCTGAAATAATGTTCCTCAGGATGAAATGTTGAACAATGGAATATCACATCTCTTGAATAATGCATTTATGAAACCTAGTTTTGGACAATTATTCTTTAGGCTATCTTGCTGTAGTGTACTTCAATAATGAAGTGGGCAAGACAGTAATATTAGGTCCAATGGAAATAAATTTGTCTGTTGTTGAAAATTCTTTTTAAAGTACTGTAATCAACTCCAAGTGTTTGTGCTTGTTTAACTTGGGGAGCTGGTGAGACCAGAAAAGCTTTTTTAATATATGCAGTGTAATTCTAAACTACTTTTTTTTTTCTTTCTATTGGCTGCAAAATGAAGGAGACTTACCTAAGTTGTCATTCTTTATATACTGTAATTAATACCCTATGGAGAGGGTTCCAGAAACCCAGTAAACTTTTCTGAGGTCCATCAAAAGTAGCTTTTATGTGGTCAATTCCAAAATGTAGCTGCTTTGCAGATGCAACAGTGCCTCCTCCAGTGTAAAGAAACACAAGTTTTTAATGGTAACAAATATTATTTACTCAAGACTAAGATTCAGGTCTCCCAAAGCAAGTAGTAATGGCTCATAAAGTAATTATATTTGATCTGGCTGAGATGGAGTTCCCTTTCCCATAGCAGCCCTCACAGTGCTGTGCTTTGCACTGGTGGCCAGAAAGGTGTTGGTGACACAGCAGTGTTTGCCCTGCAGTGGGAGGTGCCTCTCCCACTTCCCCCCCCCCCACTCAGTAGGCTGGGCATAAGCAAGATCTTGGGAGGGGACACAGCCAGGACAGCTGACCCGAACTGACCATACGACATCATCTGCTCAGCTAAGAGAAAGGAAATAATAATTATAAAAGCTCAGAGAAAATGAGGAGGACAGGGAAGGTAATCGGTTATTTTGGCGTTTGTCTCCTGAAGCAACGTCAGTGTACTGAAACTCAGCTTCCTGGTAAGTGGCTGGACACTGCCTGCTGGTGGGAAGTAGAGAAGAAATCTTACATTTTCCTTTGCTTCTGTGTGGAGCCTTTCCTTTTGCTTTATTAAACTGCCTTTGTCTTGACCTATGAGGTTTTCTAAGTGTTATTTTTCCCTCCCAGCCCTGCTGAGGAGGGGAATGAGAGAGCTGCTTGGTGGGTACCTGGTATCCAGCCAAGGTCAATGCACCACAGTAATACTGTAATTGCAAATAAAAAGGAGGTTGGTTTGAAATAGGCACTGAATTATTGCTAAATGTACTGAAGATTCAGGAAGATTACATCTTTATATTTAATAGTGAACTGCAAACATGAAACTTTTAGGAAGTCCTGCACTGCAGTAAGGAGTAATCCCTTAGGAACAACAGTAGCTCTGAAAGCATGGGCATTAAAAATGCAGGCATCCTAAGAAGGATGGCTCTTTGTGGTCAGCCTTACAGAAGCTGGTTTGCAGACAAGCAGAAAATCAAAAACTGTATTTGAAGTTCAAATATAATCAAAATATAGTATTTGTGATGTTAGTATTCAATAATTAGGGTTTGAGCTTAAACTTGCAAAAAACTTGGCCTGTGTGATACATAATTGTGTATCTAAGCTTGACTGTAAGAATTTCCCATTTAGCTTTGTACCCTGTTGACAAAAGGAGGCTAGCTAAAGAGTGAAGTAGAAAATCAGAACAAGTATATATTTGTATTCCTCCTCCTCCCTTTTTCTATTTCTTTTTTTTTTTTTTAAAGCCTCTGGTTTAGGTAGTTCCTGAAAAGTGGTTTGCTGTACCTTTGCATCAGTTCTAATGTTCATGTTTCTGTGAAAGTAGTTTAGTCTTGAGGAAGATGGGGATGGGGAGGACTGTATCCAGAGTTAATTAAAGCAAGCTTTGTTTTAATTCTTAGAGGTTTATTTTTAACTATAATGGGAAATTTTATTAAACTTTTTTTTTCATCTTGCTGGATTCCCAGCTTTAAGGAAGAGTGTTCTTCAGCTGGGAGCTTCCTGATTTAATTGTGTCTGTAGAAAGTTAATTTGGTTTTGTGGAGTGTCTTCATTTTTGTAGAATAAGAAGGGAACTGGGAAGTTCCTGTCTTTTTCTTGGAAAAGGCACTTTGATCTCACTTCATAAAATCTTTCTTCCTCTCCTTTTGTTCTCTGAATCCCTTCAAGGCATTGTAAGAAACTGAAGAGTTAACTTGTAGGCAACAATATAGTCTAAAAAAAAAGAAAAGAAAAGCTAACTTAAATCCTAGTTAAAAGTTATCTTGGATTCTAACACCATTCCATGATATTTATAGCCCCCTCTCTCCCCACACCATTATTAACACTGTTACCAGAAAGGTTTGGTAGTTTGTTGGAGGACAGAAATTCTGGGAACAGCAAAGCATGAATTTGCATTTATTATTAAATACTAGTATATATTAAATATTTCAGGAGAGTTCTCTTCTTAGGTTCTTTTAAAAATGTATTTCAGGCTGATAAAATTTCCTTTGAGAAAACAGAGTTCAACAGCATTGGGATGCTTCTGTTATTATTCAAGAATGGACCATAAACAAATATATTTGATTGCTAAGAGTTCATTAACACATCCGTTTTGTCTGCATGACTCTAATGTAGTGTATGCAAGTATATGCCAATGCTTCTGTAAATATTGATAAACATAGGCAACGGTGGAAGAGAATGACATCCTCTAGGAGTAACTGTCATAGGGAAATCTGGAAAAGAGCCAAAATGTGCAGATAGGTCAGTGGCTGGAGGAATGCTCTGTTTTAGTTAACCACAGCTGTTTGACTGCAGCTGCTCAGTGTGTTGACACAACAATTTCAATGCTAGTTGTCTGTGTGACTTGCTTTTGAAATTGTGCTTCTGTGGCACAGGCAGGCAATTCTCGAAGGCCCTCTTGAAAAAATAGTTAAAAGTAGCATTTTCTAAGGACTTCAATGTGCTACACACTGTTGTTTTGCTGTGGAGGTGTGTCTGTGCTACACACTAACCCACAATGACCATGTGCTCATCAGGAGGTCCAGAGAACCTGTGATATTGCCCTTACTCCTGATGCAAACCATGACTGCTATAGCAGCCTGTCTGCTGTACTTGATAGATGCAAGTTGAGGCATCTGTTCTGGAAGGGAGGGATGGAGAACCTTAATTGGGTTGTTATCTGTTTAGATCTCTCTAAGAGGATGATATTCCAGGAGGATGGTCTGCGTCATTTTTAGCTTCTGTGGGCTCTGCTGTCCCTTCAGCCAGCCTGGACTGCAGGCCCAATGCTTCTGTTACTCCTATTCCTGCAAAGAGTGTCATTGTGTCAAACACTACAAGACTGAAAGTGTTGCAATATTTGTTAGTATAACCTGAACAATTTTTTTTTCTTGAATAATTTAATAACATGAAGCTATAACTGTTTTCCTACTAGAATTCTTACTATTCTTCAAAACCAAGTGACACTTATCCCCACAGACGTGTTAGAGGACACCTTGAAAATGCAGGACCCATCAGAAGGCACTTTAAGGTACAGATCAGCTTTTATTTGCTTTTTGTTACATAAAATGGTGGTCGAACCTGTTGAGTTTGGTAACAGGAGACATGCTTTTGAAGGTATTAAGTGAAAAATAGTCATCAAAAGTAGTCATCAAAACCTAATTGTTTCTGTTGGAAAAATGGGAGGCTTAGCTTTTAGTAGGTAAGAGGGCTGGCAGTGGGTTGAGCAGGGTTGTCCAGTGTTGTATCCAGGCAGTTGAAATAGGTTACTGCAGAGTCAGGAATAAGAATTGCAGGAATTGCACAATGACCAGGAAACTCAGCTATCCAAAACCCAAGCTGCTGAGCTTTTTTCCTTCACATGACAGAAGCCTGAACTTTCTCCAATGACTGGAAGACATGAGCTGTGTTACTTTCAAAACTATTACTGTTATTAACTGTTTCATATAGAGATTTCTGGGGAACTAATGTCTTGTGAATACTATGTATACTGCTAGCTATCCATTAAAAAAAATTGAAACAAGTGAGGTTTTATTCTTGGGGCCTCAAGATGGTAAAGGGATGGGCAACTGTGCTTCTTTCTCAAGTAGAACAGTGGCCATTTAATGCCTTTTAATTGTAAAATGTATCCTGGGTTCAGCAGAGAAACAAAACATTTCCTTTTTTTTTGCTGACAGTGGCATGCTATGCATGGGTCCATTTAGAGTTATTGGTGTGAGAAAAGTATTAATCAAATCTAGAACAACTTATATGAATTTTCTACCTTGAAATTGCCCCTACATTTTTAAGATGCAGTCTTAAGAGTAAGGTAATACACAGAATAGATTGTCACCTTTTCTGTTTGGTAGATAGTGAAGTAAAATTTTAATGGCTAATTAGCTGTCATTTTTGGATAAAACTGTGGAAGGTGGGGAAGCGTAGGTGTGAGTTGTGGGATTTTTTTTCCTTCTTCTTTTTCCCCCCAAGTGTAATAGCTATTGGATAAAAAGACGTACTCCTATTTAGGTGTGCTTTGCCAGTCAATCTTAGTCAGATAGCTAAGCGAATTAACAAAAAACTGCTGTCTTTATTCTGCTGGAGAAAGTCTTTTTCTAAGTTAAAAAGTTCAAAGTGTTCAAAGCCTGATACAACTGTTTCAACACGTAAGGACATCACAGCCTGGTATTCTGTATCCCCTCTGTGTTGTCCGCCTCCAAGTGCTGGAGGAATCTAGCACTGGCTGCAGGATCCCTGCAGCGATGTTGGTACTTCATTTAAATCATTCTGCAGTTCTGCTGCAGAAGTGTTGCAGTTCTACAAGCATGGAAGTGTCTATTTAAGTTGTCACCTCACTTATATATGAGTATTGCAGTATCCAGTGACCTGTCTCATGATGCTTTAATATTTATAGGGAAAATGGCACATGCACTTGTATTGCAGTTTGCTTATGTGTATAGCACATTTATCATTGCCATGGAAACAGCGGTGTTGATTTGACTTAATTTCCTCAACTTTTTACATTTAAATTCTTCTTGCACAACAGAGTTTTTTCTTGCTGTGCTGGTGGTGAAATGGAGGTGACTTGACTATCTTCTGCACTCAGGACTCTCTTGACTAGTTATTTAAAAGAACAGCACCATACAAAGAAACCAAAACCTCACCCAAAAAATCATACAGAATTCCATTCTCTGCCTTCCCCTTTCCCCCCTCCCAAAAAAAATCAAGCCACACACTTTTTTTTTCCTTGATATGTAAAATTGGGGCATTTAAACTTAATAAGCAAAAAGTGATGACTATTAAGAGTATTAAAAAAACCATATGGTCTGCACTATGTTAAACTTATTGGGAAAAGAAAAAACTGCTGTTCTAAAATATCTTATAAAGGATCTGGAGAAGTCTTACAAAATTTAAAAGGTCTTTTTTGTAATGACCCTTTTCCATGAATCACTAAGTCAGCCTTTAAGTAAGTAAATGTAAAGTAGTCTTTAAAACTGAACTTCATTCACTGCTTAAAAAAAGTTCTGTGTATTATTGGCTGTGGTGGGTTCACCCCTGCCAGCTGCTAAGCACCACACAGCTGCTGCCCACCCTCCCCTCAGCTCCCTTCCTCTCCCAGCAGGATGGGATGGAAAATGTGGAGAGCAAAAGTGAGAGAACTCGTGAGTTGAGATTAAGACGGTTTTAAGTAGTGAAGAAAAAAGTGATGCAGAGGCATCACTCATCACCTGTCGCAAGGTGACTGATGCCCAGCTGGTCCCCAAGCAATGGCTACCTACTTCAAAACCCCCTTCCCTCAGTTTCTGTTGCTTAGGAGGAGATCATGTGATGTGTAACATCCCTGTGCTCAGCTTGGGCCACCTGTCCTGGCTGTGTCCCCTTCCAGCTTCTTGCCCACCCTGGTGTCCTGCTGAGCAGCAGAGTAAGGGAAGAGGAAAAAGTTGGTGCTGTGTAGGTGTGCTGGGCAATAGCCAAAACACTGGTGTGTTACCAGTGCAGTTTTAGTCGCAAATCCAAAACACAGCACCATGCATGCTGCTGTGAAGAAAATTACCTCCATCCCTGCCAGACTTAGTACAGCCATATGGATTTGCTCATATATCCTTATTTTAGAGCTTCAGGCTCCTAGGGATTGTCATTAGCATTATTTATAAAACAGTCTTAATGTAATACTAGATGCCACTTTAGCAGACTTTTTTCTTCTCGACCAGAAGTTAATGATGTTTTCCACATACTTCATATTATCTTGTTTTTCTCTAAGCTGTGTGTGACTGAGGTGCCTATATGCCAAATGTATACATAATCTGTTCTCTTTGTTTACATCTGATGCTGTTCTACATGAATATTACTGCTGTGTCCTTCCCTCCCCACTTAACATGTAGATGCTTGAGCTGGAACTTCTAAGCTGTATGTAAGGCAATTTTCAATATCTTGCACCTTTTTCCCATCCCTTACTTTACCTGGTCCTTGGTTTATTGTCATACAAGAGCAGTGGCAGACCACCAAGGCCTCCTTTCTATTGCTGAAGTAAAAGGGAGCCATAGAAGGCGTGGGGAAATGGGAGCTTTTAATGCTAACTGTGTTCAGGGCATTAATCCAGCATTAAAAATGCCCTTCAGTTTTCCCCTTGATAGGCATATACCCACATAATACAACACAGTGCAAGGAAGTTCTTTGTGCCTGCACTCTGATACTCTTCAGGAAAGTGATTGGCATTGAATAGCTTCCTGCAAGTGTCCTCCATCAGAGTAACCCTGGGGGAATAATGGGGCCAGCTTCTCACTTATCTCCTACAAAGTAGGTGGGTGAAATGATTTGGGGAATAACAGAACCTGTGCATTTGCATAAAGAAACCTCTGTTCTGTACAGTTCTTTCTTTATTGTTCACCAGCCACACAGTGGAAAACACAGTGGAAAAGTGGTACTAAAGTTATTGCAACCTCAGAGCATGTGATTTTTCTTGAAGTGATCCTGACTCTGTCAAAAGGAGACTAATTTCACCAAAGTAATTTTGTCATGCTCAAGAAGAGCTATTTCTGTGATGTATTTTGTTTTCTCCTACCCTCCAAAGGTGTTTGTAAAAGATATGAAGAATTTATATGGTCAGGAGGTTTTCTCTGGTTTTAGATGCAAACCCACTGCTCTAATTTGGAGTTGGTGTTGGCAATGCTGGAAAACTATGGAAAATTATGATAAATAGAGTTTTTATTACTTGAAAGATTTTTACTGCCTATTTTATTGGAGATCTGAGTGCCTAGGAATGAAAATCTTTTTCATACTTCAGTTGCTGTGATTGGTGTTGATCTTGCTGTATCCTTTCTGTGTGTTTATAATGCCTTTCACCTTTAAGACTTCTGGTATCTCTGTGGCCTCTGCTGCTAGTCCCACACTAGATTAGTTTGCAGTGTTCCAGTCTGGAGGTATCAAAGACATAAAGAATGCATGTGTTCAGACTGTCAGACATTAAAGCTCTAGGAACAACATCTGTACTGCCTTGTGTTTGTGTGACTCTTAAGACTCAACACGTGTGCCAACTGCAGGCTTGACATGGCTGAATTTGGTAGTGGCAGTGAGATGTTGTCTTAAAGATTTTTGTTGATGGAGTGTGCCTCATTAGCAGTTGAAAATAACATAAAATGTTGCACAATACATTCACTTTTTCTCTACAAGGAAGATAATTTCAGATGTTTTAAACAGCAAGTGCAGTACAGCAGTTCTTTGAGCTACGTGGTCTGAGGAATAATAATAAATGGATGTAAAGGAGAGGGTGTGCACTTGAAAATGCATGCTTCTGTCATTGAGTACTGGCAGTTTTACATGTGTATAACTGTAAATATGAACTTGAGAGTTTTGGTGCCCTCATTTATGCATTTTTTTTCTTCCCTTTCCCCACCCTTACAGAGCAACTTTGCAGATGGCCGTTTGCAATCCCATTATAAATCAGGCTTAGTGCAGAAGGGTTTATATATTCAGGCTAAGTACCAGCGGTTACGTTCTGTTGGTGTAAGGGGATTTACCACTAATAAATTCAGAGATGGATTTTTGAGGAAAGAAAAGGTAAGTTGGATTAATTTATTTTTCACTAAGCCATTTGTAAAATATGCATATTCATAAGATCCATTTCAATTTTTAAATCCCCATGGAATAACTTGGGTGGGATTTTCTGGAATATTGGCTCTTTGTACTTCGCTGGTGAAATTGACTGTGCACTCCTGTTTCCCCCCTGTTTATTCTGTGGAAACTTGCTGAAACTTGCTTTGGGTAACTGCACATCAGAGGTGCCCTCTGAGATTCTGGTTGCTTCTATTTCTGTATTCTTTCCTTGAGCTCAGCTGATCTCTCTTCCTACTGATAGGAAGAGGAGTTGTCCCTTTGTGGAACAAAATATTCTATCCTGTTAAATCGAAGCGAGGGATATTAATTTTTTTTAATACATCTATGTGCTTCTGCTTTTTGTTGTGTTATCTTAATTATGTGCTTTAAAATATGCACTGGAGTGCTGCTCTGAACAAAACTTCCTGCACAATATAATGTCTGTCAAACAATAAAATGGTTTGATAAGTTTAAACTGAAATGGGCATATCTAGTTTATGCTGTTTTGATTTTCAGAGTGTATGGGACAACAATAATCTTGAACTGCAGAAGAACTTCTGAAACATATAAAATGTTGCAGCTTTTGTGAGGATCTGTAGTTAAAACATACTAAATCCTTTATTAGAATTGATCAAATATGATCAAAGTAGGATGAAGTTACTTGTGACATCAGGGAATTGGATTAGATGACCTACACAGCCCCTTGCAGTTCTGTGCTTTGTGTGAGTTCCTGTTTTGTAACTCTGTGTCCATCCAGCTACAAGTAAATACACTTGAATAAATAAGCATTTGTAGTTGGATTAGAGTTTAGCTCTTGGAGCACAGAAGCACCTTAAAGCACAGTTTCTTACAGCTTTTTGCAAAAACCCTCGAGTTTACAGCCCAGTGGGCAGAAGAAAAAGCCCCCAAAACCCCTTAAGGAAACACATGCGTGAAAAACAAAACTAAAAACAAACAAGCAAAAAACAACCAACAGAAAGAAAACTAAGCACTTGGGACAAGGTAAAGAGATCACTTGTTACTGAAGTATTTGGGCAAATGCTTCTTATATTTGCGTGGGCTCTGAGAAGTATTGTCTCTGAAGGCTAAATTGATTTAAAATTAGTGGTAAACAGAAGGAGAAAGATGCTCCCCCCCCCTCTGCCCCCACAAAATTATGGCCTTGTAAAATGGATATAGAAGTGTTACAATTTTGTTGTAGTGAGCTATTCCCAACAATTTCCAATGTTCTTCTATAATTGGCTCTTAAGATTCTTGTCTTCACACAGTCTGGCTCCTAGATATGATTTGAATCAGAGAATCATTGTGAGTTAGGAATTTTATTTTTTTTTTAGGCCTGATGAATTTGAGTGTGTCTGAGTTCAAGTAAAATAAATCCTGAAGAATATGGCAACCATTTTCTTAACAGCATACTGCTTGCTGGTTGGCTAATTCCTAGAAAGCAAAACTGTTCCTGAAACTGTAGCATTTTGCTTATTGTAATGATTAAACTTGTCAAGATCTGTTCAACTCGTCTGAGCATCTTTATTTCATTTGAAATAATAATGCTGCATATGTATCCTTTAAGGTACCGTCTTAATAATTGTGCTGTTTGAATGCATAATTGAAAGAATCTTGCATGTTACATATAATGCTGTACTTAGGAAGGTTGGGAGGGTTTTTCTGCTATTACAACTGACAGTAATGATTTTTTTTTTTTCTCTGTGTAGGGAAATCTAAATATTGCAACAGAAACCTGAACTGAGCTGAGATCCTGAAGTTGAAACATAACACAGCAAAGGGAGCATCTGTTCAGTTTTTGACAACTTTCTCAAGACTTAAAATAGCATAAAGGAACTAATGCTGTAACTTTCTTGATTAAAAAATAACTTTATTTTGAATGCTGCAGAACTTTTTTACAGTTTTAATAATTGCTTTTAAAGTACAGTATTCAATTGAAACATCGTATTATGTACTTTTAGTTCTGTTTGCATACCAGTCTCAAGTAAGGAAGTCATTGAAGGGAGTCTTATTTATTGAATACTTTTTCTCTAAGCATGATGTTACAGATGGAACTTGAGTTGTTATACCTAGAGGTTTATATGTTGAAAGTTTATTGCTTATGTAATAATAAAAAGAAAAAAAAAAGTGCCTGAATTGTTTGGTAATAGCACATTAGCTCAGGATTTTCCAATTAATGACCTTTTAGGTTGTGCAATAGATTTTACACCTCTGTTCGGTCATTTCCATAAAACAGTATTTTGTATTACTTTGGATTAATAATATACTTGGGTTTCTGATGTGTATATACATTTGTAAATTGTTAGGATGTTGGGGCAACTCCCAGCATTTGATAAAAATTAATGGTAACAGGCAGGTCTGTAAAGTACTGTAGCAGTAGCTTATAACTGCACTGAAAGCATGTTTGGGTTTGTTAGAGGATTAGTTGGTCTGTATTCAAAGTTATTCTGTCTCATGATATTTTGGCGTATGAGATTCTTGACCAAGCCACATGTTCTCTAATCTTTTTTGTCATAAATGATTTGGTGATTTCCTGGATTCTAAAATTGGGGCTTGAAGTATTAAATTACAAGAAAAACAAAAAATGTAATTTTTTGAAAGCATGTCTTCTAACAAAGAAATAGTTCATAATTGAAACTGCTTTAAATGCAGATAGCTGGTGATTTTGTTCAGAATGATTCTCTGGCGTTTTACCCTACTACATTATTCTTAGGCTGTGTGCAAAATTCAAATAGCCAGACCTGTTTCATAAGCAGCTATAAACAGTATTGTGTTTATTTCCTGTTTATGGCCTTTGCCTTAATTCATTATCTATGCTAGGGTTGTGTATTTGTATTGCAGATTTGTTCGGACTTCATATTGACAGTAAATTAAAGATGCATAGCACGTAGTCTTAAGAGATGTTCTTTTCCAAGAAAAAAGTTGTTCACAATATCCACAATACGTGCAGGCAGATGTATTTCCAAATAGAATGCAGGCTAGCCTCTGTTGTGGCTGGTAGATCAAAATTTGAATTCTGGGTTTTCTGTTCACAGAAAAGAAAATTTGGCTTTCTGGGTGGAGAGTCAGGATGTGATTTCTGCATGCTTTTTTGTATTTTTTTTTCCACAATGCCTTCAGTAGAGAGACTATTTGTAGTTATGGTTCAGAACAGTTAAAATGAGCGTGACTGGAGCTCTTCAGTTCATGGGTGTTCTGCTTAGTGCTCATAGGGAATAAGGCAGGAAGTGTGCAACACTTATTGATGTCACAGCCATTCAGTGATAACAGATGGTTTGTTCCTAAAATACAGGTTTTCAGTTAAAATAACAATCATTAATAATTTAAGTAGCTTTTCAGTAACTTTGACATGCATAGACAAAATGGGAAGTGGAAGGAAAGGAATTCCCTGGACAAATAGAGGCAGGCAACCTTCTGCAGAAAAGAAGGTAGTTTTTTACTTAATTCTGTCAGTGATGAATCTGGCAGAATCATCTTGTGTAGATTTACTGGGAGATGAAAATAAGGAATTGAAACAACAGGTTAAGTGAGTCAACCCAAAGCAAATGTGGAGTAGCTGCAGTTCTGATCAGGCTGCTGGCAGAGGAGTGCTGCACATATCCTGCAGAGCGGGGCAGGTTTACCCTGGAGCTAGAAAGTCCTTCTCACTGCTCTGAATGTGCACTGTAAAAGATGTGAGAAATGAAACCATATATGATAAAGGACAAACTACTGAGGCTATATTGTCTTATTCAACAGGATACTACTGTGTCTGTAAGCTTCCTGCAGTGTTCTTACTAAATTCTGCAAGAGAACTCTTTGTTGAGCAAATGGGAAAAGTGGATACATGAAGAAGCTTCTGAAATGGCAGTTTTGCTACCACTGCTTGGAAGTAATGCTGGGGTAGTCAGACTTCAGTCAGTTAATGCTGCTTTAACCAGGTTTCAACATGTGACGGACTCCTGATTTTGTGCTTTATTTTGTCTATGCATGATTAGATATCTCTAATTTGTTTTGTACGTTAACAGTTTAGCTTTGTGTTTTATTTCTACAACTGTGAACAACATATTGCAAAGAAGTTTGTGGTTTTTTGACTTGTTTGCTGACTTTGATTCCCCCCCCACCCTTTGGTCCTAAGATGAACGTCATATTAAATGTAGTCTCTGTTTCAGTTGGTTTATCTTTTGTGTGATACTATTTGCTCAAATCATATTCTTTACCAATAATTTTACTTAAATAATTTTGATTTCTGTTGTTATAAAACCTCATACTTTCCATAAAATGCATACAGAAATTATTAATTTTATAAAAATTCATGGCTTAGGTGCTAGAAGCGTCTACTCCATGATGTGATGTGAGACATTGCTATGTAGATTTATCTTTGTGAGTTACAGAGACTTGTGTATATATAGTCTTACCCAATTCAGCTTGTTTATTGTTTTAGCACGGAAAATTCTGTGGTACTGGAATACAATGTTTGGTTGAGAGCAATGTATCAAAGTTGCTGTTTGGATTGTGAAGGCACAAGAGAAAGGGTTAAGTAGAAGAAAGGTCAATTTACTTGAATAACCTGGTGCCTTTCTCTATTGTTACTGCATTGTAGAAAACACATGTACAAAATCTTAAGTACATTGCATTCTTTCTAGTGCAAGCATGGACTGATAACAGTTCTTGTTAAAATTACTGTTTACTTTAAATAGGTGTGTAAACCTCTGTAGGAAAACAGTGACTCTTTCATTAGTAAAGTCTGTCACTGTATTTGCATTGGAAGGGCAAGTTAAAAATGTGATTGTCTTAAGAGCTTTCTAGCTTTCTGTTTTATACTTTGAAAATACAAATGTGAATTGCCTTTGTTTAGCTTGAAATGGCTGTTAAATGCTGTCATTTTCAGTTGTTCACATGTGAAATTTTATTTTTAATTGCTATCCAAAATGCAATGGGTTTAATATGACTAGAGTCTTCCTTTTAAATGTCTGAAATACTAAGTTGCTATGATGTTAGCATTTATATTGCTGATCCATTTAATTTCTGCATAAATTGATTAGAATACTTATTTTAAGTTTGTGATGATTTAAGTTCACAAGGTTAACAAAATTTTGGGGCTAGGAAGAAGCAACACATTGCAACGTTTCTGTAATCCTGCCTTAACTCTAATAAATACATGTTTGAAATCATTTTACCTGATGGATATAGATGGTCTTGAGATTTGAACACAACTGTCTCAACTCAGGTAACTGATAGCAGAGGACAGGAGTAAATCCAGCTGATGAATCATCTGCTGTGTAATGTTTACCTGCCTCCATCTTCCCTAGGGCCCCAGGCTCAAATGATGTCTTTTCTTTAAATGAACTTAGTTGCTTTAAAACAAAACCAAACTCCAAGATTATGCTTTTGTGGCATTAAAGGCAGAGTTCCCAAAATTGCTTGTTATGCATCAGAAAGTCATTTTCTGCCATGTCTGGGAAATGGATAGTAAGACTTGCTTGAAGAAGATGATAAAAGATGATAACAAAGAGAGACTGATTTCTCAGTATTCACCTTAGAAGACTGTAAATAGAGGGAGTGCTTTAATTTCCTTGCTTTCCTACATGAAAGCTTTTCCCATACTGTGTTGAAACCCAACTCTTGCCTTTCTTTAAGCATCTGAACAGCAATCTACAAAGTTCTTTATGGGAGAGCCCTCTAAAAGAAAGACTTCAGACTTGTGTCCTAATGAATCAGAAAAAAAAGATGTTTCTGCACATAACTCTGACCCTTGACAGGCTTCATTCCATTGCTGCAGAATTTGAAGATAAGATGTTCTTCAGCCTCCTTACGAAGGAAAGAAAGAATAAAAGCCATTTCAAGATCTTTGAAAGCCTCCTTTTAACACCTGACTCCCCAACACACCTTAAGGATAGCCATGAACATTTAAATGTGTTCTGTTTTGAGCTTTGTGAGCATTATTTTTCAGTGTCAGGATCAGAGAAAACTCTCATCATAACACCTGCCCTTTCCTTCTGTGCCTGATGGTTTTTGTTGGAGGGATTTTGAGTGGGTATTTAGCCATGTGGTTTAATAGCCTGCCACTTTTAATGCAGTTTTCTTTTGTTCACTGTTCACTGCTCTGAATTTTGTCTAAGTAGTCTAAATCTCATGTTGTCTTTTTAATATTTCATTTTCTGTAAATAATGTAGTAGATGGCTTTCATTTTGTGACTGGCTTCTCACGTCTTTAGTATTGAGGAGAAGAGACAGTGGAAACAGTTGTTGTTCGAGTATGTTCTTCAAGGAATAAAAAAAGCCTCGTTGTTTTGTTTTAAGAATAGCAGGAATTTTTTACTCCCAGTTGAATGAGGGGAACTAATGTCCACTTCTAAGGAATAGATTGTTGATGTTATTTATACTGTAGTTTCTCAAGGACTGTCTGATGTGTGTATGTGTACAGGTATGTGCACATGGAAACGCACTGTTAGAGAAGCCTTTAATGTAATTATTTGTAAGTGTGGATAAGAAATGACATTTTTAAACTACTGAAGCTGGAGTTAAATGCAAATGCATTTTAAGTCTGTAGTCTTTGAGTTCACAACGGTGCTTTTGACAATGTTACCCCCTATCTAAAAGCCTCGTTCATGAGTATATATAGTAAGATGTAGGTATGTTTATATGTATGTTTAACATAGTTTATATAAAATAAATGTAAATTTTGTTTCTACAGACAATAAATGTTTTCACAAAATTTCTACTTATAAATAATTCAGTGATTTGATTCACTAATCAATGTCTGGTGTAATTTTCAGGGAAAGAGAAAAAAAAACTTTTTTCAAAATCTGTTGTGGAGGGAGTGGAAAAGTACAAAGATAATAAGTACTATAAAAAGTACTATACTTGGTTAGTGGTAGTTTTCTGTTTTTATACACAAATTAACTACCTGAGCAGGGTCTTTTTGCTCACCCCTTCATTAACAGTCAAGGTGCTCGTGCTATAAAATGTTACCTAGACTTTATCTTTTATACCAGCTTTTTATTTTCTTAAGCTGTGCTTCTCCTCTGCTGCTGCTGTAGGTTTTTTTCCCCAAGGGTCTTTACCTGTGGGAAGACGTGCCTCTGCAGAAGTCTCCCCACCCTCCTTGGTTGCCTTTCTGTCCAGACACGTTACTGATCTGTGCACACTTACTGTAGCAGGGGTTTCGCATCTTCCTGCAGTAAGAACAACCCGTGCTCCTGTGCGACGCTGCTTTTTTTAGTGAAAGACCAACACTACCCCAAAGGCACTCTACGTCTTCCCTTTTTTTCTTCCTTCCTTGCCTGCTCCTGAACCCACATCTGTAGCGGTGTGTGTGGGGAAGGTGCGCCGGGCAGAGACAAGGGGCAGTTGTGGTGCTTGCCGGTGGATTTCCCAGTGGCTCTGAAAGCAGAGCACGGCTCGCTGGGGGCGTGCACGGACCAGGCAGGTGCGGAGCAGGAATGCGCGGTGGGCGCCTCTCCCGCCGCCCGGGAGCGCTCTCCATCCTCCCCCAGCGCCCAGGGACGACGCGCCCCGTCCCCTCCCCGTGCCTGCGGAGTCCTGCCCCGAGAGGGAGGGAGCCACCCTGCTCCCCGCCGCGGCTCCCCTCGCCCCCGACCCTGCCCCCG
>VXAC01005054.1:40344-57934 GCA_013399225.1 Rhipidura dahli | reverse complement strand
GGGTCTGCAGAGACACAGGGGAAAGAGGGTCAAGCTTTTATTCCTTAGCTGCACGCTGGGGAAAGCGTGAGCCAGCACTGACAGCAGAAGTGGGTGAGGCACAGCTTTTGATGCTGAGATCCTGCACCCAGGATAATGTTCTGAGGGAAAACCCACTTTGCAGAGGCTAACATTCTCCTCCCAAGAAAATAAGACCATTTTTCATATACAAAAGCTGTTCCCAGCATAACTTGCACACACAGAAGGAGGTTCTCCTCAAAAAACCAAACCTAACAAAAAAGACCAAGGCAAAATGGGCCCTCTTATAAGACAGCAAATAATGACGGGAGACTTAAGTCCTGTTCTCAACCCTGCCACTGTCCAGACATCACCCTTACAAGTTGCTGCTTTTGCATGTCTGCTTTCCCTCTTGCTATTTACCATTTGTAATTGTTCAGACTGTGAGTTTATCTAGAGCTCTCATTGTGCATAGGGACCTTCACCTCACCAGGCCCTGAAGAAAACAACGAGCAATTTCTCAGATCTAGTTCATACACATCAAATCAGGTCACTACCTGAAAAGTCTCTCAGTATTTCCTCCTTGGCCTCTTCGCAGAATTCTTTGCCTTTACAATGTTTCATCAGTGGACAAATTCCACAGAATTAAAAGAGTGCTCCTCTCTGTTACCTGACTGTTCTGCATCTCGGGACCACAGAGAAGACACAGTAGGTTCTCTGTTTTCATCCATGCAAAGAGGAGCATGGAAATAGTTTGCTGCCCAAGACTGAGTGCCAGCAATCAGCAAGCCAGACAAAACCACGGACTGACTTCAAAAAGGATTCCAGACCAGGCTGACAGGAAGGATCTCAGAGGAGCTCGGTCAGGTGGCAGTGGGAAATGCTCCTACCACTTGCACACATTGGCAAGAGAAGCACTGAAGCAAGATGCTGCTCAGCTGGTGGTCACTGTTTAATGACACAGTCATTGTTTAAAAAGGAGTGAGGATACCAGACGAACAGTGAATCCATGTTTAACCAAAGAAGATACTAACCACCAAAGACTATGAAAAGCACGTTAAAAATATTTTCCAGGTGCAGAGAGAAGCAGCCTGAACCCCCAAGAAATTCATACCTACCTTCACTTGTGCTGCCTTCCTTGGAATTTGCAGCAAGCCAGATGGGAACCTTCTTGCAGCCTCTATAATAAAAAACCCAAGTTATTCTCCCGTGCTCTGTAACACCACAAGCAAAGAACTGTTTTCCTTAAATGAACTTCTACAGTGCACACACACACACACAACACAGCTCGCACCGACGTGCCTCGGTCCTGGCGCCGCGAAACACACGGGCTTTCCTCCGGACCGTCCCGGACACCCCGGCGAGCCGCGCCCCAATGCCGGGCCCTTCGCTCACCGCCGTCCCGCTGCCCCGCCAGCCCCGGAGCCACGGCGAGCCGGGCAGGGCTCGGCAGGGCTCGGCAGGGCCTAGCCCCGATGCACAAGGACCCGACACGGGAAGAAGGAAGCAGCCCTTGAGGCGCCGGTCCGACCCTGTCCACGCCCCCGGAGCGGCCCCAGGCGGAGGCGCGGAGCAGCCCCGGCGCCACCGGGAGGCACCGGAAGCAGCGCGCCGCTTCCGTGCCCGCTACGGCAGGCGGCGAGGGACATGGGAGTGGCGGGAGCTGCGCGTTCCGTGCCCGCGCGCTGCTGTGTCCCCGTCGTGTCCCCACGAATCCCAGGATGGGTCAGGTTGGAAGGGACCACCGTGGGTCATCTGGCCCAACCTCCCTGCTCAAGCAGGGTCATCGCAGAGGACGTGGCACAGCAGCATGGTGTCCAAATGGTTCTTGGATATCCCCAGTGAGGGAGGCTCCACAGCCTCTCTGGGCAACCTGTCCCAGTGCTCGGGCTCTGCACAGTAAGGAACCTCTTCCTCATGGTCAGGTGGAACTTCCCGTGCCTCCGTTCCTGCCCGGTGCCTCTTGTCCCATTGCCCGGCACCGCCGAGCAGAGCCCGGTCCGTGCTCTGAGCCCTCCCTGCAGCCACTGACAGCCATGGATGAGGTTCCCTGGNTCCCTCTTGTCCTGAGGAGCCCAGAACTGGACACAGCACTCCAGATGTGCCTCACCAGGGCTGGGCAGAGGGGCAGGATCACCTCCCTGACCAGCTGGCAATGCAGTTCCTAATGCAGCCCAGGATCCCACTGGGAATGTGTCGCAAGGGCACTGCTGGCTGCCCCACACGGGTCCCTGAGGACATCTCATGGCTCCCAAAGGGGTTCCAGGCCTGAGCTGGCACCAGAGCGCAGGGGCCTCTCTGTGGCCATGGGTCACAAAGCTGCTGATCCCCCACAGCAGCTGCACACCAGGAACGGTGATGTGCAGTGGAAAAACATGAAAGATTGGAGTATCTTCTGATTTCCCTGGCTCATGCTAGAAATGAGAACACATGGAGGTTGTGAGCTGAAGAGTGCATCTGCCAGAGAGAGCTGCTTTTTGGTAACGCGGCAGTGTTGTGCTGTGTGTCGGTACCATTTCTCTGGTGATTAATTGCATTCATCAAGGGCTGTAGCAGGATGGGTGGCAGGAAGGCTAAAAGCATGTCATGTCAGCACTAACATTATTACTGCAAATGCACCATTAATCAAGAATTACAGTGCAGCAATGTCAGGCCTGTGGCCCTAGGGCGGTTCCAGCCCTGCACCCACCCTCCATCCACCCCACCGGCCTCAGTGACAGCTGTGCTGGCTCCCAGCAGGTTTGGGGCTCTGAGGCTGCCCTGTTCTCAGTGCTGCTGGAGAACCAGTTGAAGCCAGCTGCACACAAGTTTGGCCTATTTCCAGTTCCTTTCCAGCTCTGGTGTCACACTGATCTGAAATGTCCATACCATAAAAATCTAAATTCTTACCTTTGCCCATATTGCCTTTCCTTGAGGTGCAGGTTTCTATCAGTCTGATAACACTTGTTTTAAATTATAAACAAACATTAAAATCACCACCTAACTGGATGAGACTTTGCTTTCTTATTTGATCCTGGAGCAACTTGTGTGTGCCCAACCTAATTTCTACCCTCAGTACTAATGCAACAGATTAGACAATTTCCATGTTTTACAATAGCAATCAGCAATTAATCCAAACAGTATAATTGCAATTAGTTGTAGGCTGGATGAAACAGTGCTGTGCTGCATCAGTTTGTGGAGACCATCCTCTAAACCTGTGGCACCAATGGTAGACTGTAAATGTTTATATTTCCGAGCCACACTCTTGATTTCTCCATTAGTACATGTAAATCTCTGCTGATGCTATTGATGCTCTTTCCAGAATCCCATTGCTCTTGAAATCTCTGTGTTCTCAATTAATATTGTCATTTTCCTTCCCCATTCACTACCACGACTTCTTTTTTGTGATGAGGTTTTCTCTGGTATTCACATGGCCTGCTTATGTCTTTACTCTGATGGTCTCAACACTGTGTTTAGCAGGTCCATTTATCCTAAAAATAAAGATTATATCTGTGGAATCTTGCTCCATGGGACAAAAGTGACACACAGCCTCCAGTGCACAAGTGATGCGGGATTGTTTGTGCTGGAAGGGGTTTGTGGTGCTGTACCTGTGTAGGCATGGGGTTGGTTGTGGTGTTAAAGTGAAGCCCTCACCTCCTAATGGGAAAGAGCCGATTCAGGTGTGTTTTGCTCCTAAGCCCTTTCTGTACAATCTTCTCCCTTCCTGAGGTATTTTCTCCAAACTGCACACTTTAATCAGTGCTAAGCTTTCCTCACACTATACTGGGCATCTGCTCCAGGACCTGATGCTACGGGGTGGCCAGCAGTTGCATTTTTAGCTGGCATACTCTGGCCCCAGCAGAGCCCCTCTGCCTTTGGTTTTACTCACACCTTTAGACACTTTACTGAGCCTCTATGTGTCCTTGATCTGGCTTCTAGGCCTCTGCCTCGCTTTAAGTAATGTCTCTCCAGTTTGGATTTTGAATATTACCCTGTCTTCTCGCAGCAATTTTCTGCACAGAATTTAAGTCTCCCT
Organism: Rhipidura dahli; assembly: GCA_013399225.1. Taxonomy (NCBI): domain Eukaryota; kingdom Metazoa; phylum Chordata; class Aves; order Passeriformes; family Rhipiduridae; genus Rhipidura; species Rhipidura dahli. The sequence continues at coordinate 53,922 of VXAC01005054.1, read as the reverse complement.
GCTCCTCCCTATTGACACCCATGAATTAGAACGGACTCTCTTTCAAAATTCCCCATTCCTCCTCATTCCTGGTTTTCACTTCTCTACTGACACCATGCCCTGCTCACCAGGGACATCATTCCAGAGCTTTCAGGAAGGACAGCCCTCACAGCCCTGCTGTCAGGCACTGGCCCTCTCTGGCCCACGCGTTAGCTGGGACTCCAGAGGGTAAGTCCAAGTGGTCAGGAATAACCTGTGCAGGAGGCAGTAGGGATGGAGACTTTTGCAAAGAGCCCCTCTTTACCACATCATGCTCAGATAGCTCCCCATCCTCCTCAGTACACAAACAGGTGCAGGAATCTGCCCCTGATCCCCATTTGTCAGCCCTAAGGTGTGCGCCACGGCCTCCCGCAAAGCATGGTCAAGATCCCAAATCTGTGCACAAAATGATAACATTTATTGAAAGAGTAAATTTTTTTTCAATACAAAAGAAAGCTTTGTACATAGTACTGTGATTACTTCCACATCCTTCCAGAAACACAACCCTGGAAACTGGAGGGAAAAAAAAATAATCCCACACACACTTATGCGTACACACACACACACACACGCGCACACACACCCCTCAAACCAGTAAAATGAACTAAAAATGTCACCACACAATAAATGCCATTTCATCCCTGATACACAAGTGTTCTTACAAGTCTGCACTTAAATAAAATACACCATTAGCGTTTAACCAGCAGTTGCCTTTGGGGAGCCAGGGAGGGGATGCAGTCAGACACCCGGTAGCAGCAGGGGCTCTCCTGCCTTTCTGGCCCAACAGCTCTGCTCCATAGTGCCAGCAGAAGCAAAGCAGAGCAAAGCCAGGCCACAGTGATGTGCTGGGGCAAAGGACAACACAAACTCTGACCCCACGCTTCTCCCTGGATGAACTCCTAGGTACGTACATTGTTTTGGAAGCATCGCTGAGCAGTTTTCCTACACCAAGCTATGGGACATGGCTCACCACTCCCACATGCTCTGAGCTGCAGGGTTTGCATCACTCTTAGAGCAAGAATTCTAAGGGGAGGCAGCATGCAATGTCACCCTCACCAGATGGGCCGCCCCACTCCCCACAAGGCCTTCCCAGGCTGCTGACAGATCAAGGGCTGAAAGACCCTTCTGGGAATTCTTTGGGGGGGACCTGTCCACATCTGTGCGCTGCAGAACGGCTGTAGAAGGGGACCTGCAGCCCAGATCGTCAGCCAGGAGTTCAGGAGATGCTGCCTGCACAGCAAGCAGGGAGAACAGGGATTAGCCACTGCTGGTCACTCACCACAAGGAGGAGTGGGGATGCCCATACCCCTTAGGCAGTCACAGGCAGCACTGCTCTGCACCAAGAGCAGTGACACAACAGCTGTGGGTCCCCTGGACCAGAAGTGAACAGGGTGGTCATAAGAAAATCCAGCCCACCTCTGGCTCCTGGGCACACTGCAAACTCCCCGCTTCTGAGGAATGGGTTTCCCACTTCCAGAGACCAGCCACTGCTTCACTTGCTTTCTGCCCATTAAGCCCAAAATTATGGGTATGAAGTCCTCATTACAGATAAGTAGGAAACAAGCATCCCACTCGGTTCAGCTTGATCCCTGGCACATGCTGGTGGATGGAGAGTGCAGCTTAAACGCTAATGCTGAGGGAACATGTCCAAGGTTACAATNAAACTTTTATTCCTTAAAGAATTACATAAATACTGAGTTTAACACTTAGAAAAATAAAGTAATTTTCTTTTTTTTCTTTTTTTTTTTTTCTCCAAGGCTTCTTTTGTCTTTAACTTAAAAAAAAAAAAAAGTTACAGTAGCTGCTTCTTCCCCTAAGGATTCAGCAGCTTCTCTCACTTGCTCACTCTCCCTCCAGGGACAGGGCTAGGTAGCAGAGCCATTCACAGCAACTCCCATGCAGGACCAAGCATGCCTCAGCCCTTCTCCCCCAGCCTAGCTGAGCCTCTACAGGCATCACAGCTGCTCCCCCAGAGCCCAGGATGGCCTGCAGGTCACCCTGGTGCTCAGAGGAAGAGCTTGCCCCCTGCTCAGCAGCTCAGTGCCCCAAGGGCTCTTCCCTTTGACATTTGAGTTGTTTCTCCACCTTGCATCAGACACAGAAATTTAGAAAGCGCTGGCTGGAGCTGCAGGGGGATGTAGGAAAGACCCAGCCACGTTCCCCTGGGTGTATGGAGTCCAGAAGCAGTGCAAGGGCTGAGAGTGTGGGGCTGAGCAGAGCACAGGGCCCCCTGAGGTGCTCTCCAGGGCACCTTTGTGTTCCTGGGCATCTACCGACCACCTCATCTGTGCAAGGGCAGCCGCCGGGGCAGGGCCAGTCAGGCTGAAAATCTGCCAGGCAGCCCAGCGAGGAGGCACTGAGGGTAGAGGGCTCACTGTAGTGCATACGAGGAGGACAGGGCCACGTGCCACCGGCTGTGCCCTGCCCTTCGGGGAGAGGGCGTGCAGGCCCAAAGATGCACATGCAAACTGGCCCCTCTCTCCTGTCCAGAGCCCAGGGTGAGTTGCTGCGGCCAGGACCTGACACCCCCCACAAAGGCACATTGCTGAGGCCAGCAGCACAGCCACAACCCACTCTGCTCCAAGCTGCACCTGCACGATGGCTCCGGGTCTAAGCTGAGCCCCACGCAGAGTAAATACTTGTGGGCAAGGTGACTCAGAGCACCCAGAAGGAGCCAGAGCCTCCAGCTGGGAATGGCCTGCAGTATTTATTTACAGTGCAGAGCAATCCTCCCCTCAAGAGACAAGTTTCTTTGGCTGGCGTGAGACAAGCACAGCTATTGCAGCATCCAAATGCCCCAAGCCCTGCATGGCCCCAGCACGGCTCCACCCCGGGTGGGTCCTGCAGCCCCACGCGCATGCCTGTGTGTGTGGGGGTGGGTGAGTGCGTGTGTGTGTGTGCATGTGTGGATGAAGGAAACGTGAAAAGGCAACAATAAATAACTGGTGCAGTCTGTACGAGAAGGAGTTGCTGCCAGCCCCGACACTGGCACGACAAGCCAGAAACAGAAGGCCGGCAGCAGAGGCCTCTCAGTCACTCTTGGCGCTGTGTGAGGTGTCCAAGTTGACCACCTGCAGCTCCGTCAGGCTGCTGCCACTGCTGCTCTGCTGCCCGATGACAGCCATCTAGAGAGAGAAGGGAGGAGGAACCACTGGGGAACGGCACGCCCTGAGACCACGTGTACCAGCAGCCCCGGGGGCACTGTCCTTCCCAGGCACCTGTCCAAAGAGGACAGGACTCCCTCACCCAAGGGTGGGTAGCACAGACTGCTTTCCCAGACCTGAGGATTGATCCTATCCAGCCAGGTCTGCTCAGACGCACAAAGGATGCACAGGCAGGAGAAGAGCAAGAATAACCCCTGAACACCTGCAAGTACTACTCTGTGCCTACCTGGTGAAGCTGGACAGCTGAGACGGGGATCTGAACCGTGCCTGATGGGGCTGTCAGGAACACTTGGGGGACGCCACCTGCCACAGAGAGAAGCACAAATGACACTGTCCCTTAAGCAGTGCTTCCCCATGGATCATTTTTCTAAGCTCCATGGAGCTACTCAAGGACAAAGTCGACTATTTGCACACATGGAGACATTCCAGAAGAAAGCCACATGCACTAGTTTTCCAAGTGCTGGGAGAAGCAGGCACAAGGCCTCAATCCAAGTCTTGCCCATGTGGCTTCATGCTACTTTGCCCCCTCATGCAAGCATGTATCCTCTCCAGAGCCTCTTCCTCCCTCTGCTGCCTGCCCCACAGGCCGCCCATCCCAGAAACCCTCAGCCTTTTTACCCATCAACAGCTCATGCAATCCTTTGCAGAAGAGAATGGCAAGACCTAAAAACACACATCGAGCATCGCCCTTGCCAGGCCTTTGTGCAGCCACTAGGACTGCTGTGAAGAGAAACCTTTGCGATTAACACAACAGCATAAACACATGCGGGATGAGAAAAACCTGGGTGCCAGCGCACTCCCAGGGAGCAGTGACCCGGACAGCTGCCTTACCCTGATCCTGGACCTGGCCGTGGGACACCTGCATTGCTGAGGGCGCCTGTGGGAAAGCGTTGAGCACCGCGAGCCCGCCGTCGGCGAGGCCGGAGGTGGGCGCGTACATCACTGCGTGCGGGCTGGGGTACATCATGTGGCCACCCACGGTGGTTGGCACAGACGACGTCATGATGGTCGCCGGGAGGGTCACTGCCACCAGGACAGACGACATGTGAGCACACAAAAGGAACCTGCCACGCTCGCCTGCCTGCTCAGTGCCCCTACCCCAGCCACCACGGGCATGCTGTGCTGAATGAAGCACGGTGCATGGAGATACCCATCTTTATGTCCCAAGCTCTTGGGCAGAAGCCGCAGAGATCAAGCAGGGGAGCTCAAACCTCTCCTTCCATGAGTTTGAAGGGGCAGGGAAACAGAGTAGCCAAACATCCCAGGACTAAATTAAACTTGTATCTCGCTTCCGTGATGAAGCCTTAACAGAGCTGTTGAACTAGATTCAGCCTGCATTCAGGCACCTGAACTCAGATTTTGCTGACAAAGAGATGTCTTCTGCAGAGACAGTAAAAGTCTCAAGCAGATGTGAGCCAATGCCTAGTGCTAGATGCAATGCTGGCTCACCAAGAAACCCCCTGAGAACTGATCAACCCGTTCCCAGCTCCATGCTGCAAGTGAGAGCAGAGAATGTATCTGGAGAGGCTCTGAAATCCATTTCAAGGCGTCCTACGCCCAGCAGCATCTACTCAGATACAGTAGCTCAGGACCTGGCAACAGGGATGAATACACCCGGTAAACTGTCAGAAAGGCTTGGATACAGTTGGCCTGAAGAAGGAAACTGGGCAGGGAGCAGGCACGAGGCCTGTTGGTGCGGGTTGTTCTCAGCAGTGGTTAGGAAGGCAGACAGAAGGCGGCTACCAATACCTGTTCCGCTGGAAGAGGTCTGGGTAAGGTCAGTGCTGCTGTCACTAGAGGGAGACGTTTGCTGCGGTGCCTGGTGCACCTGGATTGCCTGGACTGGAACCTGCTGAGCCATGGTACCACCTAGGGAGAGAGAGGAGCCCATGAGCCTGTGGCTCCACAGCGATACAGGAACTCTGGGCCACTTGAAAGCCCCTCCAGTCCTTCTCTGGCTGCACACGGCTCCACAGCACCACTCTGTGCTGCACTGGGGAAGGCTACACAAAAGCGGTGTGTGGCAGAAACCAGAGACCAAACCTGCTCTTTCCTGGCACATGGGCCAAGAAGGGGTTAACTGGCCTACAGAGCTCCAAGAGTGAAGAAAAGGCCACACAGCTTTTGCCCAACTCCCACCCATGGGTCAGGAACATCGGGGACCTTCCTTGTCATTCCTGGTTCCACCAAGTCACAGAAGAGGTGTTGGGAGAGGAGGGCCCAGCCTTTCCTCCCCAGTGCTTAGCCAACTCTGCAAGGATCACCTTGCTACACCGAGTGGAACCACAAGAGCCCAAATGCCCACACCAGCTGGGCTCTGCTGCCTTCTCACTCTGGGGCCCAGCTCCATCCTCCACAGGGCACTTGGTGCAGCTCTCACCCCACCTGTGACCTTAAGGACAGTAAAGTGCCCTACACAGGGATTAGAGAACACCTGGTCTCAAGGTGTGCATCCCACAGCTACAGGGGCCACACAGCCTCTATCCCAGACCACTCCCTGCAAAGCACTTCAGATCCAGAAACAGAAATTGGCACAGAAGGCTCTCCTAAGGGTGAAGTCCTGCCTCCAGAGGGAAAAGCCAGAGAGCTCTTCCAGAAGGGATGCCAGAGAGCAAGAATCACTGGTCCCCTTGCTCAGACTAGGCATTTCCCCACATGTCACACCCCAGAGACACACATCAGTTATTCTCCTGGCTCTTCCAGATCAAAACAGAAATCCAGTCCCCTTGAATGGGAGCCTGCTGTCTGCCAGGGCTCCCAGGAGCCTTAAGCATTCCAAGAAAACACAGAAGTTATCAGAGTAATGGACTTGGGCACAAACAGGCAGGACACAAGAAATACTGTGTCACTCAGATGACAGATGCCAGTGCAAAGGAGAGCCTAGCCCTACTCTGAAACTCCATCTAGGAACATGTCCAGCCCCAGAACAAACACCTGGAGAGCTTTAACTCAGAACAGGAAGAAATTCCTACAAAGGACAATGCACACAAGGCAGCACAGCAGCGCCATTCCTCTGCTCTGGGTCTTCCCTAACCTATCCTCTGCACTGTGGTTCAGTGCCTGACTGCAGATACAAACACAGAAGCAAAGGCAGCTGCTCAGAGCCAAAAGCCAGTACTCAATAAACAACCACTGGGCACCTGAACCCCTGTGCTACCTCTCCATCAGTTCTAGAAGCACAGTTCAGCCTCAGCACAGCTGCACTAGGGACCTGTCTCCTCTGCATTTGTTAGCCACAGGCCAAGCCCTGGGGCATGAGACTGAAAATCTGCTGCTTCCCTTGGTCTGCATCCCCCAGGATGCTGCTCCTGCCTATGTCAAGCACTTTCTGCCCTGTCTTCCCATCTCTGCCCAGCAGCCACAGCCAGGGTTCCCTGTGCTCTGCCTCCTTTGTGCTCCCACCTCGGTCAGGGGTCAGCTCTTTGGCCAGGCCCAGGACCCCCACAGACACCTCCACCCCCCCATCTCTATCAAGCGGAGGAGAAGCGAGTGCTGACCTGTCAGCGACACAATCTGCCCTCCAGCTCTGGCAGGGAAGTGGAAGACTGTCTGCTGTGCCTGCTGCAGCTGTCCAGCTGTACCCGTGACCACCTGGCCCTGCTGGCTGGGAAGAGCCAGGGAGTGCGGCTGTAACTGAGTGAGAGGAATGGTAGGGGTCCCCGGAGAAAGGGAAGCACCTGCCGAAAGGAGGGAGAAACAAAGGCTTTGTCACCATCAGCTCTTTTCACTCCCTCCAGGCTTCTTGGTGCTGCCCTGGGGTCCCAGCTCAGCTCCTTGCCACCTCCCAGCAGCAGGGCCAGCTGGTAGCACTCTAAAGAACCAGTCACTACATGACCCTTCTCCAGCCACTGGCCTGGGTTTGAGCACGGAATCGCAGCCAGGCTCATCTTACAGCAGCAACCACTCTGCTACCCTTCTGCCACTAGGTCCCCTGTCCCATGGAGAGAACAGCAACACACTCCAGGTGCAGAGACGGACAGCTGCAGTCCTCAGTACCTAAAGGCACTGACCTGACATGAGGGTGAAGCCAGTGGGTATCGGCATGAGGCCCCCAGACGTCACTGCACTGGCTCCAGTAGTCTTCAGCACTGTCCCGTTGGCACTGGTGACGGCATTGGGGCTGATGCTGGCAGACACTGGCGCCAGGTAATTAGTGATGGGGAATGACGGGCCACTGCTGACCTGCATGGAGGTCGAGGTGGTCGGGGCTGTCTGGATGGACGTTGTTCCCGGCAGGTTGGTGACGGTGAACGCGGGTTTCAGGGCGTCCTGCGGAAGGAGAGATTGTGACAGCTCGGACCAGCCCATGAGACATCTGCCCATGAGACCAAACCAGGCTCTCTAGGCTGCATCCCCTTGCCAAACCATACCCCCCACAGCCTGCTGCCAGCACATGGAGCAGAGCCAGGGGAGCAGAGAAGAGTTGCTTGTACAAACATGAGGAGAGCTGGAGAGAGCTCAGCGTAAACTTTGGATGCAGGCCCAGGGCCACAAAGGTCCCCTGAGAGCCTTTCCTACAACACACCAGGGGACAAAGCAACCCTTCCCCTCCCCAGAAGTCCCCAAAATGTCTAAGACGAGAATAGCCTCTTTTTGGCACACACCAGGCAAAAGCAGCCCTTGCAGGGACAAACATAAAGGCAGTCTCCTGTCAGGAACACACACCACTTCCCTTAAGGCGGGAAACACACAACCAAGAACAAGCTGAGAACTGGGTCTTAAAGGCAGCTGTACACTGGAAGTGACAGGGGACAGGTGACTGATGGCAAACCTGGACACCAGGGATGCCCAAACCCAGCCCTGATGGCAGCTTTGGCAGGCCCTCCACACACCTCCTGGAGCAGAGGCCAGGAGAACCTGACCGTAGGAAGCACTTATTTGCCAATCCACTGTCAGGAGATGGGCACGAGGCAAATGCTTCCAAAGGACCCCACATGTTCACTACAGCCAGCATGGTCCTGCAAGGAGCGTCGGAGCTCTGTGCCTGTCCGAGGACAGCATTGCCCAAAGGAGCTGAGCACCAGGAAAATGGCTCTGTGCTGGGCCAACACTAGCCTGAGAGACTGGCATCCCAGGTCTGGGAAGGAGGGGGGAATGTGTGTGCCAGGCTACAGTAACACACTAGTTTCCACAGCCACAAAGCATGTGGCTGCATGTGCCTTGGATCTGCAGGAACCAACCGAGCCAGCATGATTCCTGCTGCCTCTGGCAGTCACACTTCACACCTAATGTGCCTCCATCTCCCCAGTCCCCTCTGGAATACCCAGGGTACCCATGGCTCCTCTCCTCCCCTGCCCTGCTCATCTGGCCAAGAGCACACCAAGAAGGTACTGCTTCACAGGAGCCTGTGTCACAGACCACAGGTGACCTGCTGTCCCCATGCCCTGACACAGCTGCCAGCATGCCTGGGAAGAGTTAAGGCTGCCACACTCCCACCCCTCCCACTGCAGCTGGTGGGCCCAGCTCTCCCACGTGCTAAGCCTTGTTCCCAGCTTGTCAAGCTGCCAGGAGCAAGGAATTCACAGCTCAACGAACAGCTAAAAAAGGGAAGGCAGCCCATTTTGGACAGGGGGATCCAATCCCAGGCACTCAGTCGTGCCCCAGGGCCCAGGGAGGGAGGAGAGCAACACCCCTCTGCCTTGGCACCGAAGTCCCTGAAGTCCAAATTAGAAGAGGCACGTGATAACAGAGCAAAGCCCAGCAGAGGCACTTTCCATTAGCTCAACCACAAACTCCTGCTATCCCACATGGGACATGGGAGGCTGTGGGTGCCCTCCCCATGTGGGTGACAGGGTAGAGCTCTCACCAGCCCACGAGCGAGCCAGAGCAGAGTTGGGCAGGACAGGTGCTGTTCCCAGTTGGAAAAGCCAGGGTTCCTCATCCCCAGCTATAGCCCTAAAGCAGTATACCCATGAGATATAGCCCCAAGCAGCCAGGGCACTTAGCACCCAGTCATACTCCATACTCCCAGGCCTGGAAGAGGCATCCCAGAAAGTTCACAGCACTCTACTCAGGGAGATTCCCAGGGCTCAGTACAAAGCAAAGGTGCTTGGGAAAGATGCTGTGACAACAAACTTGAATCACGCACATCCCATCTCTGCCTCCCTAATCTGTCACAGGTGAGACTCGGATTCCTCCCATCTTTATTGTGTTTCTCTTGGGCTGCAGCAACAGCTCCCAATGCAGAAAGAGAGCTAGGAGACACTTTGAGATTGGACACCCATTGCCATCTCCTCATGACTGTCTGGGATGCCTCAGCAATGCCCTGGGCACCCTGCAAAACCCAGACTACCTGCACGAGGCAACTCATGGGTCACTTCAGCAGACAATACCCAAGGGGCCATGGACAAACCCTGAGGCAGACAGCAGTCCTGAAAGCCCTTCCCTTCCTGATCCAGTTACACATCCATTCCCCACCACAGCTCAGTGCAAACCTCAGTGTGCAGAGCAGTGTCTGTGGAAGCAGCATGCAGCAGGTGTCTGCCCAGACCCACACCACTGCTTTGCAGCACAAGTGGGTTGCAGACCCACAGGGCACAGACCAGGCCAGCTGATGCCCATCCTGGACCACAGTAGGGTCTTGGGGACAGAAATGATCCCACTCCACAGCTTTTAGGGACTGCCTGAGGTGATGCTGTTCAGCACGGTCCTCTGCACAACAGGCCTTGGAGGTATATGGGAATCCCAATCTGGTCTCCAACACCTGGCCTGCATTCCAGATGTGGCAGAAAGTCCCACATTTTCCCACTCCAGAAAGAGTGGGAAGATCAAGGCTACTCCCATGCTCTCACTCCAGTCCAGAGCCCCTGAGCTCCCTCCAAAATATCCTTTCCCACACAGGCACACCCAGGTGACTGCACACAGGCAGTGTCACTTGGGGGCTGCAAAAGATGAGAGAGGTATCATCATGAGGATACAGCCATGGAGTCTTTTGGAGCATCATCCCATGTGGCTGGGCCTGACAGTCCAGGCACTGAATCTCCTGACAGTGAGGCACCTGAAACACAGCCCTGTGCAGCACCCACCCCTCAGCAAGCACCAGCCACCCAGCATGGCCCATCCACAGGTTCTTTTCATCCTCAGAAGACTTCTTGGTCTATCTGAATTGAGCTGGTCTCTGCCCGAGCACCAACCAGGCTTCCAGGCCTGCAGAAGGCACAACAGGACAGCCCCTGTCCCCCGCCCCAGGGCTTGCCATGACAAGAACTCTCAGCTGGCCAGGGGTGGATTTAGTTAGAATGTGAAGAAGGAGACAGGGCCACAGGGCTCCTCCAACCTCACATCAAATGCTGGCTGTGGCCACAAAGCACCCCACACTAAGCATTAGCAATGGGATGGAGCTTTCAAGGTTGCGTCAGACAGTGAGAAAAGAGAAGTTGTGTTAAGAAGGTCTCTGCAGAGTAACTGCACCCCAAGGGCACAGTTCCCTTGGGCCCCAACTAGCAGCACTTCCAGAAAGAGTACAAAGGGATATGATGTGGACAAGTCTCATGCCAGGGACAGGTAATTTGTCTCATTACAAAATGCCCACAGCATTTGCCTTTTCATCCAGGAGAAGCCCAGGAGGCACAAGTCCTTACAAACACAGGTTGCGCAAGGGAGAGACTGCTGCTGTTAGAAGGCTTCTTTGCCTACTGCACAGGGCTGGCACAGCTCACACCAGCAACCAAAGGCACCTAGGGAAGACAGGCCAGACTAGGACAGCCAGGACCAGTGCTGGGGTCCCATCAGCAGGAACCATTCCCAGGGACTCCAGCCACACTTTGGCCGACCACAGCTCCTCCGCCTGCAGGGATCTCTGGGGTTGCTGATGTTTCTCAGGGCTCAGCAGCAATGAGCTTTTGCTTGGAGCAGCACTGCACAGATGTGGGAAAGTGGACACTGAGAAATAGAGGGTACCCAGCAGCACCGTGACCAGAGCTGTTGTACTGTCACAGCATAAAAACAGGCCGCTGAATATCCGTGCAACTCCAGATATGCTGGGCACATCTCAGGGCTGCACTCACTACCTTTGCAATTACAGCACAGAGACCTCCAGGTTCTGTCTGCTTAATGTCTAGAGGCTCCTGCATGGCAAGGAGGTTGCTGTGGCTCGAGCACAGACTGCTGGAGAGCTCCTATGACAAGGCCAGTGGAAGAACACTTTTGCAGCAAGCCCAGTACCCACAAGCACAGGTACAGCAGTGCTGCTCTAACTCCCAGCACCCAGTGGAACTGCACACAGGCCTGGGAAGCTGTGGCAGAGCCCCAGATTCCGTATGTCATCCCAGCCTTGCACCACAAACTTCCCTGCCTCCCATCCCCAAGCACCTGTGGATCTGAGCACCAGCCTGCAAAGGAAGTGGCAGGGATATGGGACTCAGCTTTGAGGAACAGCGCCAGGGAGAGCTGGGACAAGACGGGGCCCTTCCAGCAGAAAAGCTGACTCTGCCCGACTCTGCACCCACAGCCAGGCCACCCTGGGCAAAAGACCACAAGTAACACAGGCAGGCAAGGGCCAGCGTCTGCAGGGACAACAGGCAGGGAGCAGAAGTGGTCTGTCCAGCCAAATGTTTCCATTCCCCATGTCCTCCCTGCCCCCTTCCAAAACAGCACCAAAGCAAGAGACAGCTGCAGCTTATAAGGAATGTGAGGGGCCCTGCCAGGGACTCTGGCGAGGGAAACCAGGCCTTATAAGGCCATGGAGGCAGAATCAAATTTTTATCAATGAGTGTGAGAGCATGGAGACGCCTGGGGAGAGATAACAGTGCTGAAAGCTGGCCAGGGGGGTGGGCTGGGCCAGTGGGGAGCCACGCTGCAAGGGCCAGGACCAGGATACCTGCCACCCGCTTCCCTCCCTCCTTCAATCACCACTGCTATCAGCCAAGGAGCCAGCCAGCCCTGAGATGACATGACACAAGCTCGCTGCAGCTGCAGCAAAAGGGGACTCATCCTCAGCTCTCCACGCTGCTATTTAAAGAGGGCTGGGGATGATCAGGGCTCCCAGCAGAGCCCACGCCTCCCTGGGTGCCCAGGAACATTACCTTGGTCTCCCCGCTGCTGTCCGACTCAGACACCTGGTAGGTGAGGTCCGTCTCCTCAAAACCAGTGGCACTCATGCGCTGGTCAGTGGTGGGGTCCGAGCGTGGGGGAGAGTCCGGGGAATTGAGGCATGTCTGGATCAACGCCTTCCCCGTCTCACTGGTGATCATGGGCTGCAGCTTCCGTGTGGCAAACGTGTACACATGGCCTGTCTCGCTGGCCACCAACAGCAGGACTTGAGTGCCAGTCAGCGTGGAGAGCTCATAGGCCTGCCAGCAGGACAAGGGAAGAACAGGGTGACAGGGACAACACACACTGCAGGACAAGAATCCCTGCATGTCCCCACACTCCCAGAATGGCTTTCCTTCTCTTCACACCAGCTTCAGCTCCCTCTCAGCCCAGAGCTGTGGCCTCTAAAACCATTCTGGAAACCCCACTGGCTTCTCCAGACATGTCTGGATGCCTCCCGCACCTCACCTCTTGGTGATGTTACTTGGCACACATCTCTGCTACCTCATTCCCCTCTACCAACACCCCTTCCAGGCTCCGACCCAGATTTCCCTCTCAGGCTCCAGAGTTCTGAGCACAGCTGCACCCAAGGACCCCTGCAGTGAGGCCACCATGCCCCAGGTTAAGAATACCTGTGGACTAGGAAGTGCAATCTGCATATGCCATCACTGCACACTCAGTGGTTTCACACAAGCTTCTACAGACAGGATGGCCTCCCGGGGTCCTGCACATACAGGGTGTGCCCAGTAGCACCCCACACCCATTCCCACCTTCCCAGCGTGCATGATGCCAAGCTGAGCTGGGATGCAGCACTACCCAGTTGTTCAGAAGACGCTATGAGCACCACCAAGGATGCAGATCAGCCAGCAGCATCCATAATCCCCCAAATTTCTAATCTGTTTTAGCACACCAGGAACCACGGATTGCACTCTGAACCAGCCGAGACGTGGCGATGGTCCCCTCCCGTGGCCGAAGCAGCCAGTCCTACCAGGCCCTTGGTGGGGCAGGGCAGTCCAGCTGTGCCACCCACCACTCGGTGTTTTTGTGGCGGCTCACAGCGAGGGGCCCGAGAGCGCCGGTCAGCTCCGGCCCGGGGCTGAACGCTGCACCGGGACGGGCCTCCCCGGGCACATCACGCGTCTGGGGACGACCAAGCACACCGGCATCCCCCGGCCTCGGGCGCTCCCGCTCTCGGCCGCCCGGCTCCCTGCCCGCAGCTCCGCCGGGGGCTCCCGCGCAGCCCCCCGGAAGGGGCTGGTGCCGGGCCGCCTCCCCTGGTACCGCCCGCGGGACCGGGAAGCCACCGCCGTTTCCGGGCCCGGCCCGCCGGCCTGCTCCGCGCTCGAACCGGTCCGGGACTCCCACG
>VXAC01005054.1:283-40043 GCA_013399225.1 Rhipidura dahli | reverse complement strand
CCGGCCCCGCCATGTCCCCGCCGCGCTCCGCGCTCACGGCCCCGCTCCGCCGCCGCCCCCGCCGCGCCGCACCGCCCCCATATAAAGCGATACAATGTTGCCTTTTATGGCGAAGCCGCTCCTTATATGGGGCGAGACGGCGCCCCGCCGGGAGGCACCACACCATTGGCTGGCGGCCGCCGAGCGCCGGCGACCATTGGCCGCCGGTTGGCGTTTGATTTGCATACGGTCGGGCCGCGCTCGCGTCACGCCCGGGTTGAAACACGCAGGGCGGCTCTTAAAGGGACAGCGCGGCCGGCGAGGGGCGCGGGGCGCTCGGCCCGGGGCTGCGGCGGGGCGGGGAGGTACCGGAGGCGGCGAACGAGCGCTGGGACACCCCCGCTGCCAGCCCTGCCTCGGCCTCCCTTCCCAGTACCAGCTCCGGGCACGCGGGTCCTCGCAGGGGACACACCACGTGGCTCAAAGACTCCCTGCCTTGGCCGTCCTCGGGGTCGAGCCAGGAGGGGCTCCGCGCCGCCCCGCCTGACTCCCAGCGCTGCCACCAGCTGCTGCTCCAGGCAGCTCTGCACCCCGGCTGTTGTCACAGCCTGCAAGGGACAACGTGCCGTCCATTTGTCTCTGGCGGCTGCAGAGGCACCGAGAGGGTCTGGGGCCACGTGGGTTCTCGGGGATGTGCAGGGCCTGAGCAGGTCCGTCCACAACACACATCGCCGAAGCACAGGCTGCTCTCTGTCCGGAAGGAAAAAGAGCTCCCACTTAACAGAATGGGCCGCAGCTCCCTTCAAACCCCCAGGAGGTGAGGAGGTGGTTCTGTACCACGACCATCCATGGGTGGGACACAGCACCTGAGCAGGTGGGAAGTGGCTGGTCAGACCCCGGCTCATGCCCACCCTGGCTCTGCACATCTGATGGCTCCAAGCGCTTGGCACAGGTCACATCATCTGTGCAGCAGAGGGCCAGCCCACACGGGACGACTGTGTGTAAGGCACTTGGGTCAGCAAAGGTGCAGGAGGGAGCTCAAAGCTGTGAGGACAGAGAATCCTTAGCTGAAAAAGGTCTCTCCCACACCCTGTCCTAGAAACAGGAACCACAACCCGGGGCAAGACCTCACCTCTGGCAGCAGCAGTCCTGCCACAGACCCATTTTTGTGTCCTGGGCACCCCACGGAGGGTTCTGCAGCTCGCACAAGCCCCTTTCCATATCTGCCTCATCACTCAGAGGACACGCACGTTCACCAGCAGCCCTCACAGCTGTCCCCCCACAGCCCAGGGCCAACCTCCTACAGAGCAAGGGAGTAACTGCAAACCCGAACACCCCGCTCAGTGCCACCACTGCCTCCCCCTCCTCCCGCCAGCCATGCTCCTCCAGTGAGCACACATGCCATTTATAGCTCCCAGCAGGGCTGCTGGAACTCACATGCCTCCCATCACATGCCCTGGCCACCCTCCCTTCAAGCTGAGCACAAACTACACCTGGCACAGGTGAGACTGAGGCCTCGCCTTGTCCTGCCAGGCTGGGAAAGGGCCAGCAAGACCCTCTGCATGGCTGGAGACACCGCTTAGACTGGGAACAATGAACACATGGATCTGATCGCCAGAGCCAGGCTGCTCTGTCTGCTTAGCACAAGTGTGCAATTGCTGCAGGTACCGAGGTTTGGCTTTCTCTTGCTCAAAGGACAGCTACACACTCCTTTCCTCCTCCTCTTCCCTGGGCCTTCTGATTGCAAGGCCTTTTGCTCCCCAAGGTGCAAGAACAGCTACACAGGCAAGAGGAGAGACCTGGCTCATTCTGGGCTAGCTCATCCCTTGTGCTGCAGTCCTTTCCTTCCCAAGCCTTATCCTGGGGATGCTTTCCAAGACGCTTGTCCTGCTTGTGCTCCGAACGGGACCAGAGCTCCAGCCTGCCCCAGCTTCCTGGAATGCCAATCGCTCACCAAGGCAGTCAGACCCACGCTGGACAGACAAGCCCTGTCCCCAAGCCACCATGACCCATGGGACACAAGTTAAAAGCAGGCCCTCCCTTAACCAAACCAGCAGCCACTGGCAACTGAAAGCAGCTTAAAAGCAAGTTTTCAGCCTTCAGGGATACTCTCATTTAAAACCTCTGCATCATAAAGTTCCCATTTCTGGCCTTGTTCTTATACAACTTTAGGACAGCACTTGACACTATGCCTCAAAAACCTCTTACCTGACTACCCTCCAAGTTCCCTCCAGACAAGCTGCCTGACAGCTCCACTGGAGCATGGACCCTGCTCCCATCATCACCCCAGCCCTCCACATCCCCTTTTCAATCCTCTTCTAGGCCATTGCAACAAGAACTTCTTCATCCTTTTCCAGCTCTTCATCCATATTGGAGCTGGGTGCTGGGGTTGTGATGGTTTCCATCCTGTTCCTGATCTTCCTACTACTGATAGTCCAGCTGCTCTTTCCAACTGCTGCTGAACACAATTAGCTGCTCTTTTTTTTAACAGCCAGATCTCTTCTATGAGCACTAACAACTAGAACAGAGGTACTGCTGCACATGTAAAACTAGGTTATGGCCTTCCTTAATGTGCTTTTTTTTGGTCAACAGGCAGCTGCAGGAATGGGGCTGTGCCCTCAGGGGAGACCCCACAGACTCATGAACACACAGTATAAATACACAGGTATAAACACAGTACCTGAGCAGAGCAGAGACAGGTGTTGGTATCAGGGACCATCCACAGAGCAAGCCATGGACTAAATCCAGCATCCACTTGGTCGTGAGATAGAGCCAAAACCATGACTGGATAATAAGGCTACAATATATGCCTAGAAGACAGGGCTAGAGGCAAGGCCAGAACAGAAACACCAACCAGCTCGCTTAAAACAAATCTGAGAGCACAGGCTTGAGCTTAAATGCAGCTCAAGAGTGTGGGGAAGTCCCAGGTGAGGCTGTTTAGGACAATTAAGGCCCATTAGCTTCCATGCAAGTGTCTGACACAGCTGCAGAAGATGCACAGGGCAGCAGAGGGAATTAGAGCCCTTCCTCAAGCTGCACAGATCTGTGCAGTCATTTACCAGGAGTGCTCAAGGATGTAGCAGTGCAGGGAGAATTTGGTAACTTTATGGCAGGAGAAAACACCAGGGACTGCTGGAAATGCCCAGTTTGGAGGTCTTTATGCCTTAGGGTGCTGTTGGTTGGGACTAACACACATCTGCTTGCTGTTCTCTTACACTGTTCAGTAAATGTTCGATTTTGGCCACAGCTAGTCACTAGGTGGACCTGTGCTCTGATGGAGCCACGCTGCTCTCTCTGGCCCTGGATACCACACATTGTCTTCTGTAAGGTGTTTCACTCTGGGCTGAGGCAACTGGATCCCACCTCTGTCACCAAGTGCTCTCATTCTCCTGCAGGGGCTCTGATTCCCTGCTCTGCTCCACCACATTTAGCTTGGACTGTATTTGCTCAGCTTGCTGTTTCCAATTACTTTGGCCAACATCTGTCCCATCCCCAATGACACAGAACTTTTTCATGACATCAGTCCCAAAAATACACAATCCCAACCCCCGTCATTCTGTACTCTTTGGGTCTGGAGTTTGTTCTAGCTTTGGTGACTTTCCATTTGGGTGCTCCCCTGTAGTCACCAGGTCTTGACTGCATGGCAAACAGGCAGGGGAGCCTCCAGGATGTGCTGGGATAAAGCAGAGCACCCAATCCTGATGCTGCTCACAGAACCAGCTCACTGCAGCCATGCTATACCCTCCCACTACACGAGATGCCTGCATGCACAGAGCTGGCAGAACAAGGACGTTACCCCCAAAATCCTCGGCACCTCTGGTCTTTAGCCATGGCGTTGCTGAGATTCTGCTTGGCCAGGCCACCACAAGCAGCTTGGCTGC
This sequence comes from Rhipidura dahli, assembly GCA_013399225.1. Taxonomy (NCBI): domain Eukaryota; kingdom Metazoa; phylum Chordata; class Aves; order Passeriformes; family Rhipiduridae; genus Rhipidura; species Rhipidura dahli. The sequence goes on along the minus strand of VXAC01005054.1, from coordinate 36,183 downwards.
AGGAATCAGCCCACAGAGTGCAGCATTCCTGCCTGAAAGGAAGGACAGCAGACAGGAAACTCCACAGGAATGGAGTGGATGGGAGATGTGGAACATAAGAACATCAAGCAACAGCAAATGGAGGGGACAGGTCACTTGCAGGTTGGAGAGCACAGCAGTGCCACCACACTCACACTTCAGAAGGGCTGCACACACACTGGGAGGCACTGGGGGAGCAACAAGAGGGACATGGGGCTGGCAAGGGGGAGAAGGAAAGGCACATCCTGGTACCTCTGCCCCTAACAGGTGTTCCCAGCATACAGTGCCACCAGCCCCAGGCTGTGGCCAGGCCCTCTGGTCATGGAGGCAGCCAGGGATCAAGGTGGCAGGCACCTGCTTCCAAGCCCACCATGCCAAGGAGCACCAGGTCTAGTGAACTAGACCCAGTTATCCCCCTCTAGAGAGGGGCTCAACAGCCAGCCACTGCCACAGCTTAGCTTGCCAAGAGGCCTTGGCTTGGGTAAGAGTCCATAGCTCCCAACTGCAAGACACAAGCGTTGGAAAAGGGACAAACACCTTCAGTAACTGCCAGCAAACTTGCTGGCACCCAGTTTCCAAGCCTGGACCAAATCTGGGCTCAGAGCCAGCTAGTATATTCCAAGAAATGAGCACTTTTCCCCCTCCAGCATCTCCATAACCTCTTTGGGTAGCAGAGGTGGGAAGTGGATCCTGGACACTTCTAGTCTATCCCTGATTAAAGCCAAGACAACTACACTGGGTAGTTCTGGGCTTATCTGGCCCAGGATTGAGTATCTCTGATGATGATGATGCCACAGCTTCTCTGGGACTCAGACCTTTATTACCCGTGAGGGGAAACATTCCCCCTAATACCCAACATGATTGTCCCTTGTGCAGCTTATGCCCACTGCCTCCAGTTCAGTGCCAGCAGGCCTCCTGGAAAAGCTCAGAGCTGTCTGTATAACCCCCCAGCAAAGGGCTGTGCAGCCAAGTGAAACTGCTGGGCTGCAGCTTGGCCAAACCCACTCTGGCTCCAAGGGATAAGCCCAGGCTGGCTTGGCTCACGTTCATGCCATGAGGCTGGGGCTTCTTGTACATCATGAGCACACCTTCCCTCTCCTAAGAAGAGACTGCCAGGATCCTGCCATTGTTCTGGGCCACTGCCACAGAGGAGAGGACATGTGACAGCAGGATATCCCCCAGTATCCCCATCCAGACCTGGCCCTGCCCGCTCCTCCATCCTGCAAGAAGCAGCAGCTGAAATCTACTGTACAAAACTACGACCCAGTGCGGGCTGCAAAGCTGCCCCAGGCCACAGAGGTGGGTGCACAAACCCAATGAGTACCTGAAGTGGGGGGAACCTGTCAGCACGTCCATGAGTGGTTGTCTGCTTGGAGTCTGAAAGGGACATTTTCTCTTGAGACAAGTCCCTCCTGGAGAGCAACCCATGACTGCCCAGAGAGACAGCAAGTGCTGAGGCAAAGTGCTCCCTTAGGGCACACAAGGCTGGGAACAGTATCTCAAATTCACCTGAGAAGGGGGCAAAGGGGTTAAATACAGCAGAGAGATGCCTAAGGAACCAGCCCCAAACCCTTCCCAGGAGCCATGTGCAGGAAAACCGCTATCTGACAGCAGTGTTTTACACAGACAAAAAAACCAAAAAAAAAAGGCGCCTTCTTTATTGAGAGCAGCACATAAAAACCCAACAAAACCCAACCCTTCTTGGCTGCAGTACCCTCCACTCAAGCAAACAAACTAACCCACTCTAGGCTGCATTCCAGTAACAGAAATACTATGGTAGGGAGGAGTCAGCACTCTGGAAGAGGGAGACAGGGGGCTCTGCCCAGAGTCGTAAGTACAAAAAAAGGCACAGGGTAATTGGGAAAGGTAGTGAGCTCCTTCATATGCCAGGCACTTTGTGCTCCTGTTGGTGTCTCTGTCCCCATGGGGAAGGGGAAGGCAGGCATGCCTAGCACAGACGGACGGAGAGAGAGCCGGGCCAGGCCGGCAGAGGTGGATGTGGCGAGCAGGGATGCCCAAGCTCTCGCCGTGGGAGGGGGAGCTGCGCTCCATCCACACCAGCAGCCTAAGGGCACCGGGCTGAGCAGGCAGGGGGCAGGAGGCAGCAAGGGCTGTCTTTTGGGACCCACTGGGAAGGGGGTGGGGCTGGGGTACACTGGCTTGTGCTTTGAGTCCAGCAGCTGCTGATGCTGAGCTGCTCACTGGCGCATCAGGGTCGGGCTCAGCGAGGGGCTGCGGGAGTGCGAGGGGCTCCCCAGGCACATACAGACCCCTGTCCACGCCGCCACATCCTTCACCAGCAAGGGCTGGGGGGCTCAGGCTTTGCTGTCAGCTGGGCTGTCCCCAAGGGTGGTGGCGAGCTCACTGAAGGAAGGCCGGTCCTTGGGGCTGGGGGCCCAGCAGCGCTGCATCAGCTTGGCCAGGCGGGAAGGGCAGCCCTCGGGGTGTGGGAGCTTCGTCTTTCCTGACTGCAGACCTGGCATGAAAAGAAAAGTCCAAAGGGCCATTGGCAAGGGGTGTGATCCTCTCTGGGGGGTGCAAGGAGGGCAGCAGTTCTCTGTGCAGGCTGGGACATCTCCTCCCCAGGCAGACCAGCACTGTCACACAGCCTGTCTGGCCCCCTTTACCACATGAAAAGCAAGCAGGCTACAATTGTAGGGACAGCAGAAGGTATTCCACATACCTGCTAGGACCTCATCATCTGCCAGTGGAGTGTAGGGCATCTCCCCATGTGTGAAGACCTCCCACATGAGCACCCCAAAGGACCACACATCTGACTTAGTGGAGAACTCATCCTCCAGCACAGCCTCAGGTGGCATCCAGCGCAGCGGGATCCAGGCCTGGCGGAAATGGTAGTACTCGCTGCGGGCAGGACAGGCAGGCAGTGAGATTGGTGCCTTTTCATCCCTTCCCATTCCCCTGTCAGGTTCCCTGACCTGTTGTACACGTCCTTGCTGAGGCTCAGGGATGAGACCTTGACCTGCCGCTGGGCACTGACCAGGCAGTTCCTGGCTGCCAAGTCCCGGTGCACGAACCTGCCATTGGAGAGGTGCTCCATGCCCAGGGCCACCTGTGTGCAGAGAGACACCTGACCCCAGAGAGATGTCAGCACTGGCTGCCCTCCTTAGGGTTGCCCAGCCCCACAGCACTTCCAAAGCTGCATGGTCACCTTATGTTTGGTAGTGAGTGGCTGTGGCTTCAGAGATTCGTCTTTGCTTTTGGAGATTCTCAGAAACTGCTTCAGGTCCCCCTGGGAGACAGACAGCAATTCAGACTCAGCACCTCTACATACTGACAAGTCTCATCAGTCCCTGCAGTGCCTGGACATGGCAGACCCACAGATCCTCATCTCCTTGTCTATGGTTCCTGCCTGTCCTCTTAGTCCCTGCCTTGTAGGGCAAGCCAGCATCTTGTTTCTGGGCCTCAACTGGCTAAGATTAGGGCAAGCAAGCAAGCCTGAAATCTCCAGGTTTTTCATGCCCCAAATTGATTTCTCTCCTACCAACTCCAGACTCCTCACAGCCCTTAGCATTCACAGTCATTCTGCAGCAGGTGTCCCACAACTTAGCTGAGTCCAGGACATAAACCAGAAATCAGGAGGATGTGGACAAAGCCACTTCCAGGCCTTGCAGGAGACTCCCATTCCCCTTGAGGCTCCTCCAGAGGTTGGGAACAGCAGTAAGCTCAGCCTGGTCTCCCTACACCTCGACTGCCCCGTGCTGCCAGCCTGTTGTCACACCCACTGCTGCCGTGTCCCTGCTTTACTGCAGGTGCTGCTGGTGGGGCCCTTACCAGGTCTACGTACTCCAGGACCATGTAGTGTGGCTCTGCCTCGCGGCACAGCCCCAGCAGCCGCACCACGTTGGCGTGGTTCAGCTTCCCAAACATCTCCGCCTCCCTCCGGAAGTCCAGCTGCAGCTGCTCATCCCTCGTCTGCAGGCTCTTCACCAGCACCAGTGCTTCGCCCTCACCATCCTCTGCACCTTTGGCCTTGGCCAGGAACACTTCACCAAACTCCCCCCTGCCTAGAAGTGTGGAGAAGCACACAGGAAGGCGCCGTGCATTAGGACAGCAGGTGTGCTTGGCAGGCCAGGGGCTGCAGGGCCCTCTGCACCCAGCACATCCCCCCCTTTTCTGGCTAAGACAGGCTGGGATTTCAGACACAGGTCTCCTGCTGGAGCAGGGTCAAGGCCAGGGTGGCCCAGCATACCCAGGGTTGTGATTGTCTGCAGGTTGGAACGCGGGAAGTGCATCTTGTCCGTAGCACTGTGGCGCTTGCTGGCCCCAGAGCTGCTGCCCAGGTTGGTCAAGGCCACTTCTTCCTGAATCTCTGCTGTCATCTGCCCATTTTGCAGCAAAGCACCGCCTGCGAAGGAAGCACAAATAGCTTCAGCATCCTGCCAGAACACACAGTAAAAGTTATCCTGAGGCTCAGCCCCTGCTGAGGCTCCGACTCTCCAAGCACTCCAGCTTGATGTCCAGCCCCAGGCAGCAGAGTGGCCTGGCCTCAGTTTTTGCCCCATCTCTGGCAGCTCTGCAGCCACCCTTGAAATCAGATGCTGAGCAATGGCTTTGGTCCCAGAGCCAGCCAGCCCCATCTGGCCTTGTCCATCCCAGGCCACTCAGTCATTCCCAAGCAGTGGCTGCATCAGCTACTATTGACAAAACTCCGCAGGACAGCAGCAGGAGATGGGATGGGTGAGGCAGAGATGGAGCAGATGGACACTGCTCGCTATAACCGCTGTATGCCCAAGAACCTCCCCAAGTCTATCTGGCATCAGCTGCTGCAGTCTGATGTCCCTGCTCCTTACTCACTTCCCAGCACGCCAGCAATGCTTATGTCCTTGGAAATGTTGAACCTGTAAGACCAGACCAGCCTGGATTTTAACTGGATGGGTTAAAGCAGTGCTAGGAAGCGCTGTCCTTGCAATCAACCCTAGCAAGCTTTCTGTACAGGAACTTCACTAGAAATTTCCCTTGCACAAACACAAGCCAGAGAACAGGACAAAACATGATTGCCTTGAGAAAGTAGAAAAGTGTGCATTTTACAAGCAGCTTCTAAAATATGTTGACCTAAGAGCCACGTCTACTTTCACATGGATGGAGTAAGATTTGCAAAGACAAAAGTGAAAAAACACTACTTATCCTATAAATCAAAGCTGGATGCTCCTTATGCTCTCCCTGCTTTACACTCATTATCAGCAGGACTGTTTGACCCTGTGCTGTCTGTGCTCATGACTAATCGTGTCTCAAGACTACAAGCTTGAAGCCAAGAGGATAACACAAGACGACCACTGCAACTGTGCCAAAAAAATCCTGAAGGCTGCAGAGTGAGTGTGCTGCCACTGAGAGACAGCACCAGCAGGCAGCAGCAAGAGACACTTCTGAGAACAGACATTCCCATGTTTCACAGAGCTTAGACAAGTCAGTTGATAAAAAAAAAAAAAAAAAAAGGACAGGAAGCTTCATTTATGTGTCCAGCAGTCCAGAGGGGAACCAAGTGTAAAAAAGCTGCCTGCTTTGCCCACCTGCCTGCAACACGTGAGCATCTCCTGGAGAAACAGACACAGCCATGCTGCCCTAGAGACATCAGCACAGAAATCAGTCCCCAGAGCCATGAGCCTTCCCCAAATGCCAAATCTGTATTCACCAAAAAAAAAGCAGCACAATCGGACAGGGATACTGAGGGCAAGCTCTCAGTATACAGGATGTGGCATGCCAAGGACGTGACCTTGGAAGGTAACTGGATGGTTAGGAGTGCACTGATCCATAGGAAATCCATAGGAAAGATCCATTGCAGGTCCATGGGGAGGTCAAATCTGTTTGGACTCTGAGAGCACTGGAAAAGTCAGCTGGGCCAGGGAGCACTTGTAGGTACTGAGGTAGGTGCTGAAATACTTTGGGTCACTCAGCTAATGAGGGACCACGCCAAAAAGAGGCAAAGAGCCTGATCTTTGAAGACTGTGGTGAATGGAATGAGTCCACTAGAGCTGATAGCAAACACAAACCACTTCTCCAGAGAGGCTGTGGAAGCACAAATAGGAGATCAGATATGTGGCAAGCTGGGTCTGCTTGTAAGAGTGAGGATGCACAGCAGCTAAACTGGTTCCAAACGAATAAGAAGAGGCCAACTCTAGCAGAAGAGAAATGTAATAAGGACAGGCCAAGATAAAAATCTGAGACCACCTCAAGAAAGATAAAAAGAAATCCTTTCCCAGGAAGAGGATGCTGGCCAGAGCCTGCTGGCACAGGTGAGCTGCCTGTGACTTGTCCACAGAAAGAGCTCACAGTGGTGACAGATGCAGAGCACAAAGTTGCAGAGATGCTCTTGCATCCCTGCTCCTTGGAAGTTCCCCACAGCCAGACCTGTCTTCTGGAGGTTTGGCTCTGCTCAAAGTGCCAATGCAAGGGGAAAACCAGGAGGCAAACCCAGCAGTTATGTTTGGCCAGGCCCTCACAGCAACTTGCACATGATCAGGACATGGCTGTGTGCTGGAGAACTGGGAGGGGGAACACCTGCATTTATGGGGAGATCCAGGTAATTAGGGACAGCAAACTTATCTGCAGCCCACCACTTACAAGTCCCCAGTGGAAATAACAGAGTGAGTTCAGGGAAACATCTTCCCTCCAGCACCAGGAGCCGCTGAACTGTGATCTGAAGAGGCCAGCAGAGTGCTACTGTTTCATTAAACTGCAACAGGGATCCTTCCCTCTCCTGGGAAGGGATCCCACATGTGATCCCCATGTACAGGTACTGGCTGCAGGGGTGATACATAACTCAGCAGACAGAGATGGCCTCCATGTGAGGCTGGGATTCAGGTTACACACTAACTCGCCTCTTTCTCACCTGGCAGCAGGTCTCTGCCACCAGCCAAAAACAAGAGAACGAGAGACCACGGGTTAGGAGCTGTCCCATTCCCTGGGAGCTCCCTGCCCCTCAGCCCCTCCAGCACAGGGATAGGGGGTCAGCAGTGAATCCCCCACTGTCAGGCGTACCGGCCTCACCATTCAGACACTCCATTTCAGGCTCCTCGCCCTCTGGGTGCTTCTTCAGCCTTTTGGCTTTTCTCCGCTTCTTGCAGTAGAACATCAGCCCCAGCACGATGATAATGTAGGCAACAGCCGCCCCCACTGAGAGCCCAATGGTCTGGATCATCTTGTAGGGTGTGTGGCTGCCAGGTCCCTCATCCTCTTCTGCTACTGGCTTGTCTGTGGGGCAGAGAGCATCCAACAACATGGGGGTGCAGAAGGATATCCCAAATCCTGCTCAGGAATGTGCTAGAGGGATGTGAAAAGCCCCAACCCTCTACTTGCTGCTGTGGCCACCTCCTCACACAGCACATCCCACAGCACTGTGCTGCATTCCAGTGGGGATGCTGCTGTGACTGCCTGGCAGGCACGGCCAGGGCCAGAAGCAGGGATTCCAGGAGATCCTGTTCCAGCACTGGGCACCTTCCTTACCTACAACATACAGGAAGGCCTCGCGGTGCTTGATGTTGCAGCTGTTGCCAGCAATGCAGGTGTATTTTCCTGAGTCCTCAGTGGTGACATCGTAAATCACCAAGGAGCCATTGGGCATGATCTGAATCCTGCCAAGCACACACACACATACAGAGATCTTTGCAAACACCAGAGTGCAGAGGCAGGCCTGGGGCACCTGCAGCCCCACCTCCCCAGGATGCCTCAGCCCCGTGTCCCCACTGCCACCAGCGTCCATCTCAGGCTGTGCAAAGCTTAAAAGCAGATGGTTGCAGCTCAATCACAGCTTGGCAGGCTGTGGCAGAAATGGAAAACCTGGGGCTAGGAGAGTCCAGGTCCCAGCACGTGGAGTCAATTACGTGCCCACCAAGCTGGGAAACCTGGGACGGCACCATGGGCACCCTGGTACTGGTTAGGCTTGGGAATGTCCCGCTGTGCCACGCGTCAGTTTGGAATGGATGCTGTGTACCTAGGCAGGTGCTTGCCGGGATCCAAAATCTTGTCCTTCCCTTTCCACTGGATGTGTGGTACGGGGTCCCCCTCTGCCTGGCACTGGAACATGGCCGTGTGGCCCTGGTACACCGTCGTGGGCTCTGGCTCTAGCTTGAAGGTGACGTAAACTGAAGGCAGAGAGGCCGACATGGATACTGTCAGCTCCTGGGAATGGTGCTAAGCTCCCACAAGGAAGCACGGCCAGCACTGGCACAGCGGCACGCGCCCTCTCAGGCTGTACGCAAAGCACTGACAAACCGGACACTCAAGTGCCATGGGACACAGCTCAGAGCCAGGCCAGACATTGCTTTCTCTGCAGGGGCACGCTGGGTGTCAGCCAGGCAAACCCAGCCCAGCAGGAAATGCCCCTGGCTGCCACAGAGCCCTCACCTGCTACCACGAGCTGCACGGTGGCACGGATCTCGCCCTGCGGCCTGTTGGAGGCGATGCATGTGTAGTTCCCCGAGTCGCTCCTGCTCACCTTGTGGAAGGACAGGATGCCAGCATTGTGGCTGACATGGGATGGCAGGCTGCTCCCATCTGCAGAACACAAGAGAACGGATGCAGCCATCATGCAGTGCCACGCTGCTGCTTCACCCATGCTGGAGGTGGGACAATGCAGAGTTCCTGGTGTCCCAGGACAGAAGCAGGTGTCGTATCACAACCAAATCTCCCTGACCTGTCTTGGTCCACTGGATGGTGGGTTTTTCCCGGCCGGTGGCTGAGCAGGATACTGAGACCTCCTTATCAAACTCCATGCACTGCAGCGGCTGAGGCGGTGGGGTGAACTTGAGCTTCTCTGCAACAGACAGAGGTAATGCTCAGGCTCCCCCCCCAGCCACAGGAGACCCTGGAGCTGGAGGCACCACCCCTGCCCCTGCAAGGGCAGGGTGTGAGGTGCCGTGAGCATACCCAGCACGTGCACCCGCGCGTATCCCTCGATGCTGCCGGCCGGGGTGCTGCTCACGCACTTGTACGTGGTCCCGTCGTACACCTCCACGTTGTTGATGCGCAGCGTCCCGTTCTCTGAGATCTCAAACCGCGAGTCCTGCCCGGAGCGGGGGAAGGAGCAGGGCAGAAATGGCACCGTCAGCAGCCCCGGGATTAGCCCTCGCCTGTGGCGCTGCTGACACTCCACGTGCCACGCCACGCCTCAGATAAACGCATCCCTGCTGAGACCCACTCGAGGAACTGAGACAAGCTGCGGGGTCCTTTCTCTTGCCACTGCCCCAAAAGCACAGGGCTGATTGCCACTTGAGTGGCAAGAGACAGCCAACTGTGCACCCACACATCAGTAGGATGGATCTAGTGCCAGGAATATGGCCAAAGCGGGGGTGACAGGGCTGCTGGGCCCCGGAACAAGGTGAGGAACAGCAGCAGCAGAGCAGGTGCCCAGCAAAAGTGCCCGTGAGGGGCAGGGGCTTGCCTTGTTTGCCTCACCTCAGAAATAGAGACACCATTGCGGTACCAGGTGACGGTGGGTTTCAGGGAGGCCTTGCTGAGGCAGTGCAGGTATCCTGGCTTGCTCTCCTCCAGCTGGCTGTCCTTCGGCATCTCCACCCATTTGGGTACCGCTGGGCATGAAGGCAAGGGGTTACACAGGGCCACTCACTACCCCTCTGGCCAGCAGCAGTGCAGAACACTCAGGTAGGATGCAGCCAGCCATGAGAGGTGCCTCTCTTTATCAGCGAGGTGATGAGCCATGCTGCTCAGCTCACCCTAACCCCCTATCCAGCCCCTCTTCTGCTCCCACCCTTTTCAGAAAGTTTCCTACTAGCCACAGTGATGCTCAGCTCCTGCTTCTTCTCTCCAGCCTTGTTGGCAGCATGGCACGTGTAGATCCCTGCATCCATCTCGGTGATACTGGTGAAAATGAGCTGCTCTGCCTCTTGGTACACCCTGCCAGCAGCGGGAACTCGTTCCTGGTTTCTCTCCCACCAAACCTGGGGTGTGGGTATGCCCTGTGGGGCAGGGCAGGACACATGATGCCGCTGGTTCGCTGTCAACACCTTCGGGGAGAAGGGTGCCATGTCTTCGATCTCTGAGAGGAGCAAGAGACAACAGGGCTCAAAGAGGGCAGGAACGTGCATAGCCAACCCACCAGCATCATCACGCACATGGGAGGCACCATTTAAAGGAGAGAGCACACAAACTGTGTTTGTTCCCCTCATCCAGGCAGCAAGGATGAACCATTGCATCACCCACTGCTGTATCATCACATAGCTCCAGAGTGACACTGGAACTCTGGGACCCACTGCCCACCCTGCCACCAGCCCCAGGACCTCACCTGCCAGCCGCAGAGTCGCCTTCAGCACCAGAGTTTTCCCCCTCTGCCCGCGGCCAACGCACTTATAGACACCAGTGCTGCGAGCCTTCACCTGGGTGATCAGCAGGGAGCCATTGGCAAACACGGTGGTCCTGGGCACATGGGGAGAGGAAGGGCTCAGTGGGCATCTCTGCAGGACATGGGCCAGAGCCACAGCGCTGAAATGTCCTGCACGAGCCCGCGAAACCACAAGGGTACCAAGCCAAAGCTTCCCAGCACACATAAACAAGGAGATGGTTGGGACTCATTCTTTGTGGAGGAAATGAGCTCATACAAGTCTTTCCCTTGGTGAAGAGCTGGCTCCCACCAAAAAATGCATCACCAAGCACACGAGCCAGTCTTGAGAGCACACGGAGCCAGGAGAAGGAGCAGGGGACACAAGGTGGCGCCCGGGGGCTGCCAGGCCGAGGGCAGCCAGCACCCAGATGGCACTGCCGGCCTTCCAGAGCCTGGTGGAGACGGGATCACCATCCCTGTTCTGTGGACTGCCCCGTGCTTAATCTGTCTAGGGCTCTGGAGAAATACTCCTGGCTCTGGGGATCACCATGCACTTTTACGTGGAAGTGCAAGAGAGCCACAGGCCCGGCGACTGCTGTGCAGATGTTGGGGGCTGGGAGGCATCCCCCAGTCTGGGGATCACTACGTGTTGGCATCAGGTACTGCGACACATGCCTGACTGTGAATTGCCCCAAGTGGGTGTCAGGAGCTTGAGCTTCCCTGGCTCCATAGAATCACCACATCTGGGGCTGAGAACCATGCCTAACTGTGGGGCTGTCACGCATGGGCATCTAGAACTCCTCCCCGAGTCCTGCTCAGACCAAGTCCCTGCTAAACCCAAGCCAGCCAAGCTGAGAAACCGATCCCCATGGCCACTCTGATGTTGCATGCTTGCCCTCGTGTACAGACAGGGTTTGACCTCTCTCTTCTGGAACACCGTGCCCCTTTCCTCCCAGCCCTGCCCACATCACTGGGGTCCCTATTACTTGGATCTGTTGGTGACGGGGTTGTCTTCAAAGAGCCATTCCTGCGTGGGAGGGGGCACAGCTGCAAACTGGCAGTCAAACATGGCCTCTTCATTCTTGGTCACGATGAGGTCCTGTGGGACGATCACTGCCTGAGGAAAGCTCTCGTCTGCAATGGCAGAGACCACAGGAGGGTGAGAGGAACAGCAGAGTCCCTGGTGTCCCCACACCAGTGCTCTGGGGAAAGCTCAAAGAAGAGCTCAGTGCGCCCTGCAAGCCTGAAGGAGGCAGACATGCCAGCACAGCTGGAGTTACGGACTCAGAGCCCAGGACTGCATGTGGGAGCTGCTCTGGGAAAAACCCCTTTGGCTCCCAGCAAGGCCCTGAGCACTCTGGCTCCTAACAAACAGATCAAAGCTGTCACTGGGCATCAAAGTCCCTTGTCCCGTTCAAAAAACCCCTCTACTGTCAACAATTCCTGCCCTCCTTGGGTCTTGCCCCCAAAGGCGAGCAGGACATCTACCCACATGGCAATGATATTAGCAAAACCAGAAGCACCTACAGCATCCAGGGCACGCCATTACAAGAGAAAGCAGCATAAATCTGCTCCAGGAAGACACGGGGGCAAATTAACATCTGCAGACAGGGCTGGGTTCCAGCCTGGCCAGGATTTGTCAGGCCTGTCTTTGGCCAGAGGCTTTGCACAGAGCAAAGTCCCACTAGCCTGACGGCTCCCGTCCTGCAGCAGCAGAGGGGAGGCTGTGAGCAGGGCAGTGGGACAGCTGGGACCCGACTCACCGATGACATTGAGCGTGAAGTTGTTCTGGCTGCAGACGAAGCCGATGGCGCTGCGGGCGCAGCAGTAGTAGAGCCCGTTGTCATCGGGGCTGGCGCTCTGCAGGGTCAGCGTCCGCTCCTTGTTGCTGACAGAGTAGGAGCTGCGGCCGTCCGGGAGGGGGCTGCCATCCCGAAACCACTGCCACGTGGGACTGCAAGACAGGGGTGAGCGGGTGACCGGCGGCACGGCACCGTCAGGGCTCCCCTGAGAGCAGGTGTGCGGAGGAGACAGCCCAGAGATGGCCCATTTCCCTGGCTCTCCGTCCCCGCTGCTGGCCCCGACACAGACACGAAGCCATGAGACATGCAGCCAAGTGGACGGGACACGACTGGGAAGCGACGGAGAGTGACTGCAGCACACCAAGCAGCTCAGCAACTGGACTGTGACAGCCCATCCTTACTGTGCTCCTCGCTACGCGGCTCGGGGGAAGCCGTTTGCCTTCTCCCACGGTGCTCAGCCACTGGCTCAATCCTGCCTTTCGCCTTCCCTGACTCTACTGAATTCTTGCGGGAGAGAGGAGGGGAGGTGGGGGAGGAGGAGAAAGAAAAAGGTGGCGGGGGAGGGGGATAGAGAGAGAGAGAAAGACCACACAGCCAAGGTGCAGGGGCTCCTGGCAGGGTCCACTCCTCAGGAGGCAACCCTTACCGTGGGTGGCCATCGATGTGACACCGCAGCACCACTGTGGAGGAGGGCTGGATCTCAGCTACGCTGGCCGGCTGCTTCAGAACCACACTGCCTGTCTCAATCCCTGTGGGATCAAAGAACACCAACACAGCTAGCTTTCCAAACATACAGAGCCCACGTGGTGGTTACTGGACTCACGGATAACCAGAGGAGGCAGCAAGGGCACAAGCATGCTGAGAGATACATATGCCCTCAAGCCAGTGTGGAGTAAAGAGGCACCCACACTGCAGAGATCACACTTTGCCCTGTGCAGCTGTTCTCTGAGGGATAAGGTGAGTTCTGAAAGGGCCTGCAGTGCCCAGGACACACTTGCTGCAGTAACACAGCACAAATGGGAAAGGCAGCAGGAGAAAGCACCTCTGACAGCCTTGGGGACACCAGAACACACAAGAGGTCTATAGGGCATGATGGACATGGTAGATGGAGAGGAATCCTACTTGAGCAGCCCAAGCTGTCCGATCCCTGTCTGACCCACACAAGCATTAGCAGAGAGCCTGGAAAAACCATTTCCAGCCTCGAGCCCCCCCAGGAGAATGCTTTTCCCTGTGCACAGTGGGCAGCACCAGGCTGCAGTGTGTGCCTGGCTGCCTTCACCCCACACTCACACTTGATGTTGAAAGAGGCATTGGCCGTGCGTGCCTCCTCCCCGGTGAGCACATTCCTCGCCAGGCACTGGAAGGCCCCGGCGTCCCGGTGCCGATCCACAGCAGCAAACTGGAGGTTGCTGCCTTCCTTGAAGCGCTGCTCCGTGTCCTGAACAGGAAGCCCGTTCTGCAGCCACTCGAACTCCACGTCCGCCGGCTCCTTCACCTCGCAGCGGAGGATGGCGCTGCGGCCGTGCAGGGCGTCCTGGGAGTACGGCTCTTTCGTGAAAAGGATGCTTGCCTGAGTCCCCACGGCTGCAGGACAGAAAAGGGAGGGCATGTTTAGAGCGAGGGAAGGAGGAGAATGGATCAGGTAAGCACATGTTGTTCTCAAGGGTCTCCAGACAGTCAGAGCCATGTGAGGAGAAACATATCCCAAAGCATATCTGTCAAAACTAATTCAGAGTTCTAGCAGATCTGTGTTGGGATGCCAGCACAGCTGCTTTAAGCTTGTCTGCAGCAATCACTGGAACAGGGATGCCTGAGCTTGCCACAGCCAAGGAGAGCCTTCTGCTCGCTGGGGCCAGAGGCACTAAGAGGGAGCTCCCCTGACCCACTACTGAGTGTCACACTTCCAGCCTGAACAGAGAGGTGTCTTGTAGTGTATGAGCCAGGAAGTCAGTCTCCAAAACCCTGGAGAGCAAGCAGCTTCCTGGGCAGTTCAGATGTTTCTTTGAGAGCTTCTCGTCCTGTTTTTGGGATGCATCCTAACTTCCAGCCTTGCATCAAGATTCGGAAATACCCATAGACTGTTTCTAGGTTTTCCTCAAAGTCCCTCTCTTTGGGACTGTGTCTCACCTCCACATCCCCAGCAATTACCCAGAGAAACACTGGCATGGAATGGGGATTGTCTGTGTGAATAAACACAGCAGCTGCTGGAACAGAGGATGCAACAGGGACCCCACAACTTGTGCTGGTGACTCAGCCCACTCGCAAGTAGAAGCGGAAACGACAAACTGCAATAGTTGTCCTGGGGGTCTGGAAGTGGCCTGAGGGGCTGGAAGCATCTCCCTGCAACGATGGAAACCCCACAGAGCCCTGACTGACACACTAAGGCCCACCCAAGAGCTCAGGGTCCTGGGGACAGAGCAGCCAGTGCCTGGCATGGCTGCTGAGGGACCACGCTCGCACATTCGCAAATCTGGCTGCTGCCTGCCCACAGCCAGCCGTGCAGGCGCTCTGCTCCGGTTACCAGCTGGAAAAGCAAGGCAAGCAGACAAAGGGCAATTCAGCACATGACGATGGCTCTTGGACTCTGTTCCCAGCACCATGCTCTGCAGGGAAAGGGGCCAAGCCAGGCAGATTTCGAGCATCTTAGAACGAAGATGAACAAGAACGTGGTCAAAACAGTGTGTTCCCATCACTTCAAGAGAAACAGCTTCAGAAAGTGGTTGCCTGGACAAGTTACATGAGCAGGATGCAAGCCCAGCTGAAGGAGATGCAGTTCCTCTTTGGACACTCAGCCACATCCTCCTCCTCCCTGGCGTTTGTATAAAAAAAGCCCAGTGAAAGGATACAGTTTGACAACACATCTCAGTCAGCCAGAGCTAGGGGCAAGGAATCCTTTTCCAGAAGAGATGTTTTGAAGACCACCAAATTCCAGAAAGCCACATGAGCCCTTCCCATGTTGGAAAGCCTTTGGGGCCTGCTACACAGTGCAGGGGCCAAGCAAAGCTGCTCACGGGCACCCCCATGTCAGCCACATGTTTCCTGCAGGACTGGTCCGAGCTCACAAGCAACAGCAAGGCACAAACACAGGATGGGGCTCCAATCCCCCAGCTCCAAACACCAGCCAGGAGCATGGGCACCTGGCCTGTATCTGCTAAAAACCTTTCCCCATAGTCCAGACAGAGAGAGCAACAAAGTCCTCCCCACTGCAAAAACCAAAGAAGTCTCTTCCCAAAGGCACTGGGACACACCAAACTGTAGCCCAGAGGTCTTTCCTGCCTGAAGCCTTAGCAAGGTGTGACCTGTGGGTACAATTCTAATTTTCAGTCACCCCCAAAAAGCCATTGGGAAGGAGGCAGTAAGGAGCTGGGAGGTCACAGGAACAGCACTGCACAATAACATTCTGCAGGGTCTAGGATGCGGGCATCGCTGCAGCCTGGCTTTCCACCTGCAGCATCCCATCGAGCCACTGACTTTGGGGTGCAGGCAACATCCCCTAAGGACTGCCCTTAGCCAGGTGAAGTCCCAGAGCTCTTGGGTTGACATCACTTGTCAGCTGCACCCACAGAACTTAAGGTCACCAGGTGTAGCCACAGACTGACCCCTGTGGCCTGACAGAGCTGCAGACAGTGACCAAAGTCCCGTTTTCCTGGGTCTCATACTGAGCCAAGCCCCATCAATGTGCTCTGCTCCAAGGGTCAGCATGCCCAGTAAAGTTTCCATGGCCAGTTCCACACACCTCCCCTAAAGGTAGGAACTATCCATCAGTCTGTGACAGCTGTCTCATGAGCATGAGATGAACACATGCCTCAAGGTGATACAACGAGCAGGAACATGAGTCACATCAGATCTGTCTCATTGAGAGCACTCAGCAAGGCAGCAACCACGCAGCCTCACTCAAATACAGCCATGTGCTCAACAGCCTAAAAGCTCCAGAGCATCAGGAGCTGAGCTCACGCCAGAACAGGCTGCTGGGTCAGACAGCAGGAGGAAAGGGAAACAGAACAGTCAAATCCACTCAGGTTTGAACCTACAGGAGCCAGGTCTGTTATTTTCCCCAGAAATGCCTCAGGACACACACCAGGCCTACGTCCATCAAACCAGTCCATCAAACCACACCCCTAAGGTACAAAGCACAGGCAAGGTGGCAGGGTGCATAAAGGGAGCTCATGAAGTAGAGGGATCTGTTCTGCTCTTGGGAGTGCCAGCCTAGTGCTCATGCTAGTGCTGGAGTTTGTGATGAGGCAACTCTCTCCAAAGGTGTACACCATTAGGGCATTAAGATATTGCATTTTAAATTACATGTGCTTCTAGCATTAAATCACTGGTGTTACCAACACAGCACAGCACCCTGTCACTGACAGCACCACTGCACTTTACTCAGCACTGACCATCTGACAGACAGCTTTAGCTGCCTCATCACCTGCATCCTGCTGCTTCAGCATATCCCCCATGCTCAGGCAGGAGGACATGGCCCTGTGGACAGAGGACACGATGAAGGCTTGGCACAAATCCCACAGGGGAAGCAAGGATTTTACGAAGTGCCAGGAAACACTGGGATCCAGCTCCCTGGGGAAACAGGAGGAACTATTTATGTTGTTGTTTCCCATGCTGGGGAAATGGACACAACCATTTCAGCTCAGAACATCTCATGAAAACAGGTGTCAAGGCAAACTGGGATAAATGAATGTTAAGGTGCAACAAGAGCCATAAACTTGTGTTTTGTTTTGACAGCAGCATCCAAGGTGCCATCAGTGAACTGGCTACACATGCTGGAAACCATTGTCCCAACCATGTGTCAGGTTTGGGCTGCAAGGAAAGACCAGTAGCAGCTAGATGTGATCCAGACAGCTTTGGGTGGAAGACATCAGAAGCCCAAAGCTGGACACAGCTTTTCACAGGACTTCAATCCAGAGCACCAGGGTCCAGCGTTCGGAGACGGGAACTGCTGGACTTGCCTGTAACAGCTGGGCAACCCTGGCCCAGGAAAAGGCTGCAGTCAGCAGGGTCCATGCATCCCCCCTCCACCTGCTGGGCTTTAGGGACAGAGGCTCGAGGAAGCTGTCTAAGGAGAGGGCTACTGTGTGGGATGCCATTATGCCAGAGTTTGGGTAAAACCTGCATAAAGCCAACAATCTCCACCTGTGCTGAATAAAGAAGGAAAATTACTCTTGTTTGCTCCACTCAGCAGCTGGAGGACCTCCCAGCTCTCCTGTGTGGCAGAGCCATGGCCATGTGTGGCTCAGCCACTGAAGGCTGCCCCAGAGGAGAGAGCAAAGGCAACCCCAGCTCAGACTGGACACCTTCCCAGAGCATGCTTCTGCTGTGGTTTCATGAGCTCATCTGGGCTGGGACACATTGCTGAGAGCTGCTGAACGAAGCAAAATGACTCTCTTCCCTTAGTGAGAGTCACCCCAAAAACCATCCAGCAACACCACATCAGCCTTAGCAAGACTGAGTCAGGGCAGTGCTCTCCCTCAGCAACACAGCTGGGCCAGCCACGGTCCTGCAAAGCCAGTGCCAGCATGGAGCAGTCCCAAATAAATGTGTGTGCTGGCCAACACTTGGCCTCTGCACATGCAGACATGCAGGCCATCCCGGGCTGGGATAAAAAGAAACCCTCCACACATGTTTCTGGCTTAAAACCGTCTCTCTCAATTGTGGCTATAGAAAGCTTTTCAGGAAAGCTTCAGACAGATTAGATAAACATGTTTGAAATGCAGCAGGGCTTGGAAACACCCAGAGGGTTGCTACCCAAAGGATACTTAACTGAAATGCAAAACCCCCCCTGTTGATAATAGATAAAGGTTAAGTGAATTGTGTATGGAAAGTGAACTGGTACCAACAGGTCCTCAGGGCATCATTCCCACACACCGAAAAGCAAATCACCTGCAGGGAGGGGACATGCACTAGCAGGGTGCACGAAGATGGAGAGGAGAGCAGGCTCAGATCCCATCCTGGTTCTGAGATCGTTCTTACGGCAAAGCTCTGAGTGCAGGAACACAGCATCCTTCAGGCAGTGGCACCCCCTGCTCAAAACTCATTTCATTTATTTAAGGAGACAAATAGCTACCCAGGAAAAACAGTGACACCATCTGCATTACCAGTCCTGGTTTCTAACAAATGTATCTCAATTCCCTTTTTTGTCCTGCGATGTTCCCAGGACTCAGCCATTGCCGGACTCCAGCCTGAGCACAGGCAGAGTGTTTCAGGGTGACGAGTAAAACTGACAAAGCCATATCCAGGACAGACTTGTGAGCAACCCTCTGAAGCCAGTCACTGCTGTCTGAACCTCTGCAGACTAAGTTTTCAATCCTATGGGATCACCAGGAAGCAAAGGACTC
The DNA here is from genome assembly GCA_013399225.1 of Rhipidura dahli. Taxonomy (NCBI): domain Eukaryota; kingdom Metazoa; phylum Chordata; class Aves; order Passeriformes; family Rhipiduridae; genus Rhipidura; species Rhipidura dahli. The sequence goes on along the minus strand of VXAC01005054.1, from coordinate 17,728 downwards.
TCCACACCTCTGGTAAAGGAGACCCAGCCAAGCCCCTCGAAGGCTGCCACAGCATTAACACAGTAATGTGGCTGCAGACTCAGCATGGACTGGGAATGTCTTTGGGACCACTCTTCAGGGCTAGAAGAAGTGTGGCTCCTTTCATCAGCCAGAGCTGTAAAAAAAAGGCATCAAAAAGAGTAATAAGGATCTGGGGGAGCCATGGCAGAGCTGGGGGCTAGCATAGGGAAAATGGGGCTGGAATTTTGGGGAATCTCACATCCTTTTCCCACCTGAGAAGCACCCAATTTGGTAGACCCTAAACAGAGAGACATTGCAGGGCTCTGGGGGAAGGAGCTGACAGCAAACTGCCCATCCCTGTGTCTCAATGCTCACCCTCTGAGGCTGGACACTGGCCCCTGCTCTGTGCCATGGACATAGCTGGGCAACAGGCTCCAACCTCATGGACTGCAGACCTTCATGGGGTGCTGGGCTTCTGGTGAAAGCCAGAAAGTGTGTGGGGTGTCAGGACTCACCCTTGGGAGACCAGCCCTCTCTAAGGCTATATTTAGGGCTGCAGCCATCAAGAGGGTCTGTGCTCCTGGCACAGCCTGGACACGCCTGGCAGTGAAGACACCCCAACTTCTACGCCATACAAGAGGCCTGAGAGCACCAGGAATGCTGCCTGGTGAGTCCCTGCCGTGGCACCAAGCCCAAGCCTTCATGGTCATCTTCCAGGCTGCAAGGACATGGGACAACATCACAAGCCAGGCCTTGACCCAAGCTGGGTTTTCCATTCATCACTTTAATGCCTCAGTGCCAATCCCACAGGCTACTCCAGTAGCCCAACACCACCTGGGTACTGCAGAGCAACTGGGCGAGCTGGGGAGACCAGGCAGCACATCTCCTGCCCTGCCTGACAGACCAGGCTGCCTACATCTTGAAACAATCCTGAAAATCATGGTCTCCTTGCCTAACGACATCGCTTGGGAATGCAGCCTCAACCACAAAGTCTTCAGCTGCTGCACAGCCCCAGACTCCTGCTGAGTCCACAGCCACCTCTCTCTCACCTACAGCCCCACTGGGGGAAGCACAATGCAACACATCCCCAGCCCTGTGGGAGATCCATGCTCCCGTCAACCCCAAACTGCCCACATCCAGGCATGCCCAGTGTGCAGCTCCTGGACACCAGCTCCTCCATGCTAAAAGAGCTCTGGTCGAAGGACAGAAAGGAAAAAGGAAGGGATCCATTCCACTTCGTACCCAAGAGTTTACCAAACTTTAAGACACCACAGGATATGAGTAATCCCAAAGCTGCTTGCAACCAAACAAGGAACTAAAAGCTTGGGAATGGGATTTAGGTGAGGGCTTTGTGCAAGTATAAGGTTTCCTGGTTTGGAAAGCAAGCCCAGCTCGGTGGTGCTTCTGCAGCTTCTAGCCCAGCCCCACTCTCCAGCCAGGCCCCAGGAGCATTATTCTGCAGACTTGCTTCCAGGAGCACTTTAGCAAAATTCACCCTGGGTCAGCTCAGCCAGATGTGCAAGCCAATTCCTTTAATGCTCTGCACCTGGAGCAGCAGTTTAGAGGATCTGCAATTCATCTCCAGTGCCCAGGACAGCAAAGCCCAGAGCACCCAAACTGCATCCATCCTTTCTCCCCAAAAGGGAACCATCCTCGTCCTCTTGTCCCCTGCCAGCGGGAGGCCTCCAGCTTCCAGGAAACAAACAAAACTAAGACCCAGAAGCACCAGGATGCGATGGAAGCAGCCAGCTGCAAAAACCGGCCCAGCCAGCTGTTCTGGCAGAGGACATGGCTGGCCAGCATCTGTCTGGCCTCTGAAAGCAGAGTGGACCTCACATTCTCCCATGTCAGAGCAAGGAGCTCACAGCTGTCCCAGCCCCACTGCGGAGCCAGCTCTTCCTGGGGCTGCACAGCAAGCGTCCAAGTCTCAGACCTGAGGTGGGAGCTGAATGTATCTGCACCACCAGCTCAGCACCTAACGAGACAGAGAGCTTGGTAACACACTGCTGAACATCTGATCCTTGTGTTCCTTGTCCATCTTCATTAATAGCCAGTAAAGACGCCGTGTTCCCTGGGAAGGCACTGCTGCAGGACACAGGTGAGAAGCCTGCTCCCCCTGGCTCCCCAAACCTGCAGGGAGGGCCCTTTACAGCACCCGAGCAGCACAGCAGTTCACTAAGGGAAGGCCCTGAGCACCTTGCAGCAACCACACAATGCCCTTTCCTGCAGAATGGAGTCCAGGGATACAGCTGGGAGAGAGAAGGGTGACCTGGCCAGAGATGCCCTAGGCCCCACCACTAACCTGAGGTGAACAGCAGGAGTAGCCTTAATCTATCCTCAGACTGCAGCACTTCAGACTCAGACTGAAAGACAGTGATTAAGAGACCTTTTCACCACTTTTTAACTCAGCTACCAACTCTGGATGTGTCAGCTAGTTAACAAAACCTCAGCAAAGCAAGGTGGCGGTGCCAGCTTTTAGCCCCCTTGGAATCCATTCCTGACACATCACCACCCCACCATATCCATGACCTTTATGGTTCTGTCCCTGACATTGCTCGGACCACTGAAGAAACAAAGCCTCTGCAATTTGTCCAGCAGCAATGCAGGCTACTGCACTTTGATGAGAAGCCATTAAGGGAAAGGAGGATTTGGGTGAGCTAATGCACTCACATCACAGTGCCACACTCGCTCCCAGCTCCGTAAAGCTGTAGCAAGGTAAGGCAGACACAGGCAGAGCATTGCTTTGAAGCTGCCACTGCATCCCTCAGCAGCATCTTTAGCTGCTGCTAACCCCAAGCAAGACCAACAAACCAGAACCACAGCTTGGAGGATGACTTGGCTCCCTGCAAGCCCAGGGGAAGAGATAAGGGCCACAAGAAACACAGCCCCTGAAGGAAAAGAGCAGAAGAGACAGAAGCTCACACTCAGGTCCCATGTCCCAAACACAGGACTGATTTATCATTGTGTTCTCTGAGAAAGACATTGGGCTACAGCAGAACTGTGCTGTCAAAGGCAACCACAGGCACTTTTTCATGACCTGTGCTCCATCCCAAGGCCACAAAAGGCACAGCAAGGATGGTGTTAGGGCTTGGGGTCCTGGCCTCTCACAGGTTTCAGTAACACACTCCCAGAAAGCATTATCAAACAGGTCTTGGCTTTAGGAGCAACTTAAACATCATTGTCTGCAGGCAGCAATTCCTTCAGTTGCCAAGTCCTCGGGAATGGCTCCAGTGCTTAGGCTTTGCTTTGAGTCACTCTTGGATCAAAGAGAAGCAAACTCTGCGTTCAAGCCCTGGCTTGCTTCCAAAGGCTGGGCAATGAAATCACTGAGCTAGAGCATCCTGAGCTTGCTGGTCCAGAGGACTCGCCGAGCCCTCTGTCAGAACAAGGCTCCACTGCCTGCAGCAGGTTTAACTCCTCATGTGCTGGGTGTGCACTGCTCACTGGCAGCTCAGCCCATGCAGGCTGGGCAGCACTTCCTACAAAGGAGCAACACTCGGGACACTGAAGTGCTGCTAATGCTCAGGACTGCAACTCTCCCCTGACAGCCTTTTCTTCCTGCAGCAGCCAGGCACAGCCCCTCTGCCCACCTGGGACCCACTGGGCTTCACCTATCCCTCCTGTTCTCTCTCATCCCCGTCCACAATTGTCATCCTAAGCTATTAGCAGCACTTTGCTTGCCTGCAGCACCTGGGCTCCTTCCAACCCAGCCTTCACTGCAAACAGCCACATCTCTAGAGCAGCAAGCCAGCCCTCTCCAAACCAGGAGAGCCACAAAGAGCAGCAGGCAGTAAAACCACTCACCTGGCCTCCTCTCCTGTCCTCTCTGCCACCACTGGACCAGCTGAGCACTTCGTATCTTGATCCCATCTTCTGCTCCCCATCCACTGCAGCCCACAGGACGCAGACTGCCACAGACCAAGCAAAGAGCCGGCATCTGCTCTTTGTCCCTGCGAGGCTCTCAGTGAGCACAGGGCCCCATACAGACCTCCCATTCATGTCTCGAGCAAGCCATGTGTTTCCTGGCACAGTTCATTATGAACATGCTCATATAAAAGCAGATTTTTGGCATGCCAGAACCGGGAGCAACACATGGGTCAGCTTTTCCTCCCCTCCTGGTGACAAAGAGGGAGCCAGCAGCCTCACTTGTGCCAGCTGAAGCCGTGGAAGCAAGCAAGGAAAATCATGAATGCTCAGTAACACGAGCTACCCCCTGCCTCCTGGGCCGGCCCCTCCAGCCACACAAAGCAGCTGCTGGGAGCAGGCCTGCTCCACACACAGCCTCTTCCACTGCTCAGCAGATACCGCCGGAATGGCAGCCAAGCCAAACACCCAGAGATATTTGCATCCCCAAATTATTTCCAGCCAGCATGCTCCTCCGTGCAAGAGGTTCCAGTCGAGAAAGCCTCTCAGATGGGTAGAGTTGCAATAAACCACCAGGCCAGATGGAAATGATTCAGGCAAGGAGCTCTGAACACAGCGAGCAGCCCAACATCTGGAAAGTCTTTGGGCACTCATCATATAAGGTTTTTAAACGACATCTTTTCCCGATCCAGTTAAAGCAAAAACAAAAACTCACTCTGCACCCAGGAAAGCAATCATGGGCACAAAGCCCAAGAAAAGCTCCTCTAGAGCGGCTTTGGCTTCACGAGCCATGAGGAATTGGACCAGTACCTAGGAGCTCCAGGTCACAGTGGGGTGGATGAAGATGATTGGGAACTTGGGAAAACATCATCTATCTGCCCCTACGGTTGTATCACGCACCTGGATCCACCAGTGAGAGGGTGGTCTGCTAAGGTGACCACTGAACCTCTGCCTTTTGTGGCAGTTCACTGTAGATTTGCAAGAGACATGACCCTGCACACCACCACTGAGCTCGCTCCAGGTGCCCCGCAACATTTCTCTCCACTGCTTTCTGCACGGAGCACAGCCAAGCAAATACTGAGAAGCCAATTCTGCCCTTTAAACCAAGCTTAAGAATGGGGAAAAAACAAAGTAAAAAAGGAAAAGGGAAAAAGCAGCGACCACTTAGCACAATTCCCATTAGCCTCCCAAAAACTGTTCAGAGAGGCTGCAAGCTGTGGGGTATCCCTGCCCTTCCAGACCCAGGATACCACACTTGGGAATGGCCAAGCCCATTTTCTGAGCAATTACCACAAGCAACCAGAGCAAAGCCACAGGAGTTTGAACACTGTGAATCAATTGCTGGAGCAGAGGCTAAGACAGCGCTGGCAGTGCCATGCTGGGGTACAGCTGGGCCCTGGGAAGAGCTCACTGCCACACACAGCAGGCAGGTGCTGCTCACACATCTGCTGCAAGGGAAAAGGCCATTAGAACTGACAAAAAAGCTCAGCACAAGGACAGGGAGCCCAGGAAACCAGCTGCAGGCTCTTGACAGCTGCCAGCACATGTCAGGACAGCCAGGCTGTGCTGGCACTGACTGCACTCACTCGCTCAGTTCAAACTAGTTTGAGGCTTCTCTGCCTCTGTTCCTCATGCTGCCCATCCTACTCCCCCAGCCCAGACCCTGCGAATCCCAGTCCCCTCCCCAGCCACACATCCCAAAGGCTTGCTCCTTCCAAGGCTATGCCAAGCTCAGTTCCCAAGCAGGGAGCTCCTTTGGCTAACCCTGCCAAAGGAGCTCCCTGCCTTCACCTTTACACCAGCAGTGAGTAGAGACCCTGCTCTCCAGCGAGCCCAAAGCCAGGCAGCAGCCAAACCAAAGCAGCAGGATGTGATGATACCCTCTGCAGGCAGGGGCAGGTGGGTGGGGAGTGAGGTAAGAACCAGCTGCTTCTCTGGCACTGAACAAGAACAGCAAACAGGGGTGCTACTCTGCAGCCACAGAGTGATGGGAGTATTTTGGGAGGTTCCTACTCGTTCCCAAGCCAAGCAGGGCTGCTGGCAACCAACATCCTGCTGCAGGCTGACCTGATCTGGTGGGGCAGACACCCCGTTGCACAGGTTGTCTCTGAGGCTGTGGGATTTGCTAGTGGTCTTTATGGAGAATTTTTCTGGGCTGAACTGCAAGCTGAGCTTTGCCCCCCAGTTTCTCCCAACATCTCAGCACCTCGCTCCAACAGGGAAAAGCTGGAGAAGGAGAGGGAACTCCCCATGGTATCCAAGCTCCTTGGCTCCCTGAAACTGCTGGGGCTGCTGAACCAGAACAACTGGCCTTGGAGCTGCAGGAGTTGCCTGCCTGCCCTGGAAGCACGTTGACAGTGCTGTAAGCCATGCTCTGCTGTGCCCCTGCTCCCGGCACCCGCTGCAAGAGGGGACATGGGCATCTCTGGAGGACACTGCAACAGGGAAAGGATGCTGTTCTTTTGGGTCACTGCGTGGTCCCAGGCCCCTAAGAGAAGCCCAGATCCCCCTTCTGAGCAGCCAGCCCAGAGAACCAGCCCAAGCCATGAGTGCAGTGCTGCAGTCAAGGAGCTGAAAGAGGAAGAGGGCAGAGTCAGCAGCCACATCACGGCTTCTCCTGCCCAAATGCTCAGGGCACAGCTGCGTGCTGGCTGCACCACTTGGCCTCTGGCCTGTGGAAAAGGAAGCTTGCTTTGGCTGACTAGGTGGGCCCACACCTCCTTGCTGGGCAGCAGTGGCCATGGGACTCCCAGGACAACAACTTTCTAGCAGATAAACAGAGGAACAAGGGAGACAGGAGGCCTCAAGCCCAGTGCAGGAGACGGGAACCCTGCTGGCTGAATGAAACCATCTTTAACAGGGCATCAGCCCAAGGCTCCCGAGCAGACACTGCCAGCTGCACTGCCAAGCCCCAGTGAGAAACACAAATGTTTCAAGGGCGACTCAGCAGCACTGACAGGCTTGCTGCACACACCAGTCTTGCCAACCAACTCTCCCAGGCTTGCTCCGAGCCCTTGAGCAATTCCCTGCTTTCCTCATCCACACCTGATGTTTGCTGCTGGCAGGAGACAAAGTTGATCTGAGGGCTGTCTGGCCAGCACAGCAGAGCTACTGCACTTTTCTCCCACTAAAGGAAACACGGTAGACAGATGCCAAGTGGAACCAGGATGAGACACACGCTTCCTGTGCAGTGAGGGATGATGCTTCCACCCACAATTCAAGCATGGCCCACGTGAGAATGCAAAGGTCTTCCCTAAGCAAAACTCCCCTGGTGGCAGAGGACAGCCCAGGTGGTGTTGAACAGGCAGGCAGGTCCTGCCAGCCGGGAAGGGCTGTGACAGAGCTGGCTCAGTGCTCCTTGCCCCGGGGCTGGAGGCAAGGCCCAGTGGCAGCGAGGCCACATTGCTGCACCCACAGGGTCCGTGTGGCTCAGGGATCATCCCACGGCAGCAGCTGGGGCCAGCACCTCCAGGTATCACACCAGCACTCGCCAGCCCATCTTCACACCCTTGCTCTCAGGCTGAGGGCCAAAGGCTGACGCTGTTCCTGCCATCCCGAGCCCAGCCAAGAGGGATTCCCCCATAACAGCACTGTGTGTGTGGATGGAGCTGCTGGCCAGGGCTCCGCGTTTTTCCTGTTCCAGCCGAAACACCGTTCCAGATGACGGGAAAAAACAGAAGAAGCTCCATAAAACTGTCTGGCACTTCCCTTCAGCAAATAGGAGCCCCAGCCAGCTGCTCCAGAGAATGGAAGCTCAGGCTGTAAAGACAAAAGGGCATGGGGGTGGGGGTGGGAAGAGGCCAGGGCAAGGGAAGCGGTGCAAAGAGGAGCAGCGTGCACACGGGGCCGGCGAGCAGAGCCCGCTGCTTCAGCAATGCCACCATGGAAGGCAAAGCTGCTGCTCAGAGCCAGCTCCTCTCCATGCAGCGAGGCTGCCAAGGCTGCACTGGGCACAGGGCACTCCTGCCATCGAGCCCTTCTTGCCCTCCCAGGGGCGTTTGCTGGAGAATGAAGCGTATTTGCCACTGGAAGTGCTCGAGTGAGCTGTTTCTCTGCTTTGGTGCCAGCACCAAACCCACTGGAAGGAAGAAAACCTCCCCAGAACCACCCAGACCTGTGCTTCCCTTTGGATGTGCTTGATCTGGACATCTTGCAAACCTTGCTTGCTCAGGGGGCCAAGTGTGAGGGCTACGACCTTACCCAAGATATGGCTCACCAGAAAACTCCACAAACAGCCCAAGAGCAAGAGAGCAGGGCCAGCAGCTGTAGGGGCAATGAGGGCACAGAAGCTGCAGTCAAAAATGCACATCTACACTACTGCAAAGACCCTCTCTCTTTTGCTGACAGCTGTATGTTTACACCATCTCTGTGGACTTCAAGCCCACCCATAAGCAACTTGCTGGTCCCAAAGAGGACTCTGAGAGCTGGGGACAAAGGGACAGCTGCTCTTCTGAGCCTTGCGTGCAGGGAAACAGACAGGGAGCTTATTTATATCCCAAGCTCTGCTCTAGGATAAATATTTTAAATCTCTCTCCAGGTCATGTCAGCATATTTACAGCTAAGTTTCCCTTAGTTATATGCCTGTAGAGACTCAGATGGATTTGCCATGAAGATCCAGCTGGCCAAGCTCTCCAGACAGCTTACAGCTCATGGGAGAAATGGTTCATCCAATGCCATGGTCTTGAAATTGACACCCATGCTCTGGCAACTGCTGCAGGCATTCAGTTGTGTGCTCCTTCCTGCTGCTGCCTCTGCACAGCCCACCCAAAAGCATGCACCCAGCCTTCCCAGGAACAAGGAGAAGTCATGGAGACTGGGAAATGCCACAATACAACACTAGATCAGGGGCAATCCTACTGCTGGGCTCCCCACAGGGCACAGCTGCATTGTGGGTCTCGCTCGAGGTGAGTCTCTGGAGCATCCTGCTTCACCGCTTGGTTTGCTGAAGGTTTAACCTGCTGGCTCCCCTCCCACAGGAAGGAAAGAAGCTCCCAGGAGAGGCACTCACTTCTCCTAGCAGCCACCACAGTGCTGCAAACTAAAAATTACTGCAAAAAGGCACTGAAGAAATAGGCCTCACTCCATCAGATGCATCGGTGCCTCTTTCATTTATAAGGGCTCGGCACTGCTGGGTTTTGACCTCTGGCTGCCTCTGAAGCCTGAGGAGGATGGACTGGTTGGCCAGGGCTTCCTGCTGGGTCCATGTGATTTCTGTGCCAACCCTCATGAGTGTTTCAGGAACACTTGTTCATGAACACTGCCTGCTGTGCGCTGCATGTCCAGTTCCCATCTGTGTGGCACTGCTGTCTTTCCGGCTACAAAGCACCATCCACAGCTCCCCTGATCTGTCTCCAGCTATGTCCCACAGGTCTGCAGATCTCTCCTAGACACTCCTCTTTTCATTGCTAGAAAGCTGAAGATCAGCCCCATTTCACAATCGTCATTTACGACTGCAGGGAAGTGCTGTTGTCCAGGACCTGCCTCCTGGGAGAAACATCCCCAGGGAGGCTGGACCTGCAGTATCACCTCTGAAAGCAAAGAGGGCACAGAAAAGAACAGTTCCTTGTTTATTTTCATTAAAGCCATTTATGATTCTATATTAAAAGCCACAAAAATAGGAGAACAGATGGAGAAGCTAATATTTCTTCTGCTCATGCAATATTAATTAAGAGGTAGCTTCTCTATGAGACACTGCTACATTACCTCAGCTAAAAATGGAAAAAAGTCACTGAGTGGGAAGAAGATGCAGCAGGGCACTTTCTGGAATATTTTACAAATCGATAACCAGGCGGAATGTTTGCTACAGATAAATCTAATGCTAAGCCCCAGCATCAAATTAAGGAAAAGCTCGGCTGTAACAGACTCACTGAGACAGAAATTCATGCTAACCAGATCTCTTAAAAAAGTAAGTGCTTTTCTCCACTGCCGCAGAAAAGTTGATTTCCACTATATCTGGAGAACAAATAGTTCTTACTGGACAGTCACAAAGCCACCAGTGGACATCCTAAGCAACCAAATACCAAGGAAGCACACAAACAGTGGCAAAAGACACTCCAGGTGCTGGAGAGCAAGAAGCTGTGCTGAGATACCTGCAGGTGCCTGGCTGCTCAGCGTGGCCACTCAGCAAGCCAGGTGGAATGGATTGCTCCATTAAACCCATGGCAGGCCTTTGTCTGCAGGAATGCATCTCCAGCCAGTGAAAGGCAGGGCCAAATCCCAGCAAGGCCACAGAAACCAAACATGATGGTGAAGGATGCCCTGGATGACAATCTTTGTTATTTCCTTGCTAAAATGTTAACCATTCAGATTAATGCTTTCTGCTTCAGGCCACACAGCTTTGAGACTTTCTTTCAGCTGAGCAGAAAAATCCTCATATAGAAAGCCTCATGATTTCCAAGAACCACCTGAACACCTCAGCAGCCCTGCCCCAGCTCTGCTCTGCTCTCTCTGCTGTGAACTGGAGGCCTGGCTCAAGGAGACAAAGGCAATCTCAAGATGGCAGAAGGAAGCCACAGCCACACCTGGGAAAGCAGCAGTGCCCAGAGGCAGGCACTGGAGAGAAACCAAGCAACAGCAAAGTCTGAGAAGGGGGCGTGTGGCATGCCATGGCAGGTCTAGATACAGAAAAGGAATCAGGAAGAGGTGGAGATAGGAGGCACAGCTGGAAAAGGAACAGCTGTATTTGAGCCAGAAAAAGGCAGCAAGACACAGGCAGGACTCAGGCAGGAGGGTCAGTGCTGGTGAGGGCCCAGCAAGTAGCTCCTCCACTTACAGATCCGAAGGCTGCAAGCACACGCACAACATGCAGGGAGAGCAATCAGGAGTTAACAGAGGGGAAAAAAAATCAGATGTGTTGCCTTTGTTGCTTGGCTTTTGCTTGGAATATGGTGGATAAAGAACTGCTCGAACCCAGCTGGAGGAAAGAATGATCCCACAGTGAGATCTCCCTGCTACAGAAGAAGTCTCAGCCCAGGAACTGGCCACTCCCATAGCACCTGCCAGGGGCTCAGATGTGTACCAGGCTCATGGTGTTTACAGCAGGCAGTATGGATGGATAGGAACAAAGAACATCAAGTAACTCATGAGAAGCTTTGGGTTTTTTTGGTCCAAAACAATTTGAACAATTCTTTCAATGGCTGAAGGAGACTTTTGGTGTTGGTCCCTCTGCAAAGGCAACTGCATGACTTGACCTCAGCAGCACAAACCCATCTATGCTCCATGAATGGTTAAGGAGAACTGGATGCACTGCCCTTAGTGGCACCCTACAAGACTGTCTGGCTTTATTCTCTCTGCTCTTACCTTTGCTGTGAAAGACAAAATCCATAACCTTTTCTCCCACGAAAGCTTCCCGGCGACCCAGGCACTGCCAGTGGCTTCAAGAGAGCCAGCAGCACAGAGCAGCTCCATGCCACAGGAGCGATGGGCTGCCCCAGCAGAGCCAGGACACACACCAAAGCACGCTGCAGTGCAGAGCAATAAAGGCACTTGCAAGCCACAGCTTGTCCTGCCCTTAACCATTTGGACAGCCACTGTATGGCTGGAATCAAAGGCTTCCTTTGTGCTCCCGAAGAAGCCAATGAGCAACTGCAAGGAGGAGAGCCTTTATAGCTGGTCTTAAGCAACGCCGTGCCTATCTTGTGCCAGCATCGCTCACAGAAAGCTGCCCAGAGGCACAGGAGCCTCCCCTGTGTAGCCAGAATGGGACATGGCCTCCCCATGCCACAGCTCTGGGGACAGACCCGTCTGGCTCTCTTCTGGGGTGATGGAGGACAGAGCCAACCTGCCGGTCTGCCCAAATCGACAGCAGCAAGGGTGCGGTCCTGGCTGCTCTTCAGGGTGGCCTGAGCCGCATCAAAGTGTAAAATCCTGCTGCTGGGACAAACCTCATTTCACAACAGCATCACGGGAGAGGAAAAGTTATAAAGCCTGTCATTTTAGAGCTACAAACATCCTTCATTAGCACCGAGGTCTGAGTGCACAGCACTCATGGACACTGCCCTTACAGGACAAAAGTCACCTAGGAAATGAACACAGTTCAGCTGAAATACAAAGAAATTTGTAATCCTCACTCACTGAAACCCCAGCCCCTCTCTGCACCAGATCCCAGCACAGACAGCAACCCTACGTCATTGCTTTCTCCCAGCATGCAACGTCTTGTTTTCCAGAGAGGGAAGGTTCATGCCCTGAAATCAAATGTGTCACACCACCTTCCAGACAGGAATCTGCTCGTATCAGTTTTCCTCATTCATCATCCTGCACAATACGACCATCAATCCAAGACATCCCAACCTCACAGAGGTGCAGACCACCTGACAGCACTGGATCCAATTCATGCACGCTCAGGGGCCCCCGTGCACACTCCAGTTCACAGATGCCAAAATCCCTGCCTGTTCCATTCGAGTCAGAGCCTAATTTGACAAGGAGAAGACAGGCCATTGGTATCCCAGTGGCAAGCACCATCTAAAAGGAGGAATCATCAGGTAAAACCAGTCATGCCCCCTCTCCTGACACACAACCTGTGTGCTGGGAGACAGGAGTTCACAAGGGTTCCTCACTGTTCATCCTGAATTCTGCAGTTGGACCTGGATGGTTTTCATTCTGCTCTCTGAGGCACCTGAACACCTCAGCATTCATCCATTCACTAGCAGCCAAAATGTTTTAATTACAACGTGGGCCTTGCCTGGATGGCACTTAAAATTTTTAAGGATTAGAATGCATTTTCAAGCCCTTGCAGAACAATTTCAGGAGGTCAAAACCGGAAAACAGAGGATGGATTTTTGAAAGCTGATCACATAAAAGGAGCAGCCCCAGGCAGTAACAGTCTGCAAGGAGTATCAAAATAGCACCCACCCATCAACTTTCCCAAACTGCTAAGACAAGCAAGCTTGGGAAAAGTAAGAGCTGGACAGGAACACCAAAACTCCTCATCCCAGGCACATAGACCAGGCTTTCAGAAACTTGCAAATCACTCTGAAACCCCCCCTTGCCTGTGTCTTTGCTGATCAGATAGCGTGTATTAGTTATCCCTCAAAGCAGAGGTAAGCAAACCAGACGGAGACTACTTCCCTGAAAAAGAGAAGGCTTAAGTTAAGGCTAGAAGTACTGTACAGGTCAGCCTTTTAAGCTCAGGAAAAACATTTCTGTATGAAGTTTAAAAAAGAGCTGGCAGGATTGAGAAATGGAGCCGAAGCAGCAGTCAATGAAAAGCACATGCACTGCAGACCTGGCTGCCAACACAAATTGATGCTTTGAAACAAAGACCACTTGTGTTTTGGCTTCAAGATCTTCCACAACTACTCAGCAAGAGCTGCACAGATTAAAAGGAGACACAGGTAAACACAGAACAGTGCTTACTGTCAAGTATTTCCCTGGAACAAAGGAATGACCAGAAATGGAGTCCTTGCCCTGACTGGGTAGCATGGGTTCATCCTCACTGTGCTGCAACGTGCCAGAGAAGGCAGAGGCAACAGGAAATGCTGGACAAACCCATTCAACCTCTATTCAAGCAACACCTGGATCCACAGCCTGGACCTGGAGAGCTGCAGCTGCTTAAAACACTGTATATGCCTCCAACCTCAAGAGCCCACAGGAATTCCACTACAACCAGCCTTTGCCCTCCTCCTTCATCTATTTCCAGAAGAGACCCCAAACAACTGCTCTTCCAATGCTTCACTCCCCGAGACTACAGACACCTGTGTGCCTCCAGCAAAGCAAGACTCTGGTCTAGTTCCCAAACCAACCTACATCCATATAAAGACAGGTCTTGCAAGCCTCTTTTCCTTCCTACTGCCTGCACAGTGATATATTCAGAAGGCACAGGAAGAGTGAAACAGGAGATGGTCTTCTCCACAAGGATGATCCTTCCTTCAGTCTGGTCCTTTTTTAGGCACACCAGCTGTCCACTCTAAACCAAATGGCTAAAGCAGTAGTTCCCATTGCATTGCAAAGGTGGATTTGCTGGTCCTATGTGACTTCAGAGGTGACCTGACACTGCTCCTTCCCATAACACCCAACAGCAGCACAGGAAAGCAGCCACTGTGATAGGCAAGACAAAGAAGAGAGGTGATAGCTCATCAACACAACCAGCAGAGCAGAGCCTGAGAGGATGAAGGAGGTAGAAGTGCAGGACTCTGAACAGGCCACATCCTCCAGAACCAAAAATCCATTTGCTTGCTTCCATATGCAGTGGTTCAACAGCATCAGGAAGCGAGCAAAAAAGTTTTTCTAAAAGACCCAAGTGCCCCTCACCTTAATTGCAACTCCCTCCAAACAACCTCCCTAAAAAACACAGTCCAGTGTTTCTGGACTGCTGAAAGCTCACAAGGACATTAGGAACAAGACGTGAACCATGTGCAGAGCCTCCAAACCATGACAAAGCCCAGGGAATGAAAAGCCTGAAAAGCTGCAGCATTCCCAACCCTTCCTCGTCAGGTCTCCATCAGAGAACAAATCTTTCTGTGTCCAGCAGCATGACGGCATCTTTCAGGCAAGGCAGCACACAAGGTATGCTACAGGCACAGCACAGCCCTTTAACACCCCTGTGCAACACAACATCTGCTCTTCCAGCAGACTAAAAGCATTTACAAGCAGCTCTCGGATGCCACCTCCCAATATCCTCCAGGCAAGGAGCAAGACGTGGAATCAGGCCACCCACCTTGGCACCTCTGCCACGCTGAAACACACACTGAGCCCAGGAAGCAACATGTTACCAACTGTCAAATTATCATTTCTCCATCTCTCTTCCCAAAGTTGATTTCTTATAAAGGTAAAAAACACTACAGTTGCCCTTCTCCCACCTTGGGCATGATGAGCCTTCTCCAGCAGGGACTGCCATGCTAAAGGTGAGGCTGCCTCTTTCCCTTACACAGCAAAATCCACTGTGCTGGTTCACAGCCTCTGCAAACCCCATCAAACACAAAGCTAACACCCTGTGCAACTTAAACCTCATCAAGAAGAATGTTCCTGTGCATCTGCCAAGCATCTTGTTAGTCTCGCTGCCCTCCAGGCCTCCAAAAAGCTGCCTGTCCCAACCCAAGAGACCAACACTCATGTTAGGAAAATGAGAACTGTTCCTTGGGGTCTGGACAAACAATTGCATGTCCTCCAATCTCAAGGGAATTTCCCCCCAAACACCACAGCAGCAACCGCCTTCACAAAGAGCACGTTTGTACCCAAGTCTGTCCACTTCTAAATAAGCATTTGTTCCAAGTTCCCAAATATCGAAAGCAGTGGAAACACCCACTGCTAATGTGAAATATTTTGCATTCCAGGCCTGAGAGGTATGCTTGAAAATGTTCAGAGAGGAAAGAGTGTTTATTCACTGGAAAGAGGTGTACTAGGTCCTGCTATTTACTTTAGTCCATGTGTGCTCGCTGGAATACAGCTTTGATCTTTGCAACTTAAATAGCAGATTAACTGAAACGAAGGCAAGAAAAATATTAGTGTAAAAATCCTCTAGTAAATACCTGTAACCAGGCCTCATAGCCTTCAGATCTTTTTGAAGTGCCTTATCGCTTACAGCCAAACTGGCCCTTGTGTTCTTGTCCATTTGCCCCAAGGCCAGGCTCTTCTCTTCCTCCCCCTTTCTTACCTTCTTCCCTCCATTCCCCTCGAGCTCCATGGCCTTTTTAGAGAAAGCACATCCTGCCTTCCCACAGCACACATGCCGGTCTGCTTGGATGCAGCATGGACCAGCTTTTGGCCAAACAAGGTGAGACCTACCCATGTGAGCAATTAGCAGATGTGAGCTGCCATCGCTCAGGGATTCAGCAGACTGGGAGGAAGCACTCCTAACAGCAAGGACATTCATCACCCAGCACGAAACTAAATACAGGTGCTTGCTGCAGTTTAAACACCTGCCCATCTGCCTTTAGAAGATGGCCTCATTCCAGGTCAATTAAGAGCTCAGAGCACATCTTAAAGGGATCTTTAAACACGACAACCTCCTGATCAGTGCCAGTTCCCAGTGGTTCAGGACCCCACTGTGCAGACAAAGAAGCGCCTATGGCCACAACTATGGAGCTGCCATGCCTTTCAAGCTCGTGCCACGCCGAGGTTCCAGCCTGCCCAGAGCACTGTCTGAACACAGCCAAGTCCCAAGGGGGGGCAGATCATTCCCGTTTTCAGAAATTTTCTTCTTTAAGACCAGGCTTGCTAGCAAGCATGAGCAAAGCACTACCATAGAGAAACACACAGCTCAACACAGGACACAGAGGCATTTCCAGAACAAAACAGACCTTTTGGGTTTTTTTCTTTTTTTTTGCTTTAAAGGAAAGTTGACTCAGCAAATATTTCCTCTGCTAGCATTTCAACCACATGTTCCAGCAGAAGTCAGCGCACATCTGGCACGCTGCAGTGCCACTGCCAGACAGATCACAGCTTCGCTGAACAATGAAGTGGAGGAAGAGGGACCAGGCACTGAGCACTTCTGGAACAGATACATGGCAAATGACCTGTGAGCCATGGATGCTCCACACCTCTCAGGTCTTTCTCCAGTGCTCTTTCCAAACAGCATCCACAGGCAAAGAGAGACAATGCCCTGCAGCCCACAAAACTTAACACTAGCCCATAAAACCTAGACATCAAACTGCACGTTTTGGCTACACTGATGGCACCTGAGATTTTTTACAGTGTCTGTGAGCGGGACAGCTGCACGTTCCCCCCAGTGCTGCAGGATATGGTCCTGCTCAGCAAGAGAAACAAGGAGAATACGTGATTGAAACAGGACAGAAACTCCAGCAACCGTAGAGTGGCAGAAAAGGCGACAGACAGCCCTCACAGGCAGGGCTGCACATCCCAGCTGCCAGTGGTGGCCTGCTGGCACTAAGTGAATGCTGTGGCAGGTCCAAAGGGCCCTATAACTTCAAACCAGAACCCAAGCTAAGCATGCACTCTCTCTCCAGAAACAGCCTTCCCAGAAGGCTGCCAAGGCGGACGGCAATCACGGCGCTAATCAGCTAAGTAAGTGCTGCTTTTCGTGCTTATCAGCTGTAAATTGGACAATACTTGCCGCCTGGCAGCAGGGCTCAGCCACGCCTCCAGATATGGACGGGCAGCAGCGTTATAGATATCTTTCCCTCAGAGGCAGTATTCTACCCAAGCGCTAAACTAAGATTGCTCTTGATTTTACAGCAGAAACTGCAAAGCAAACTCGACAACTGCGCACGGTGAGACAGAGGGGACTGCAAACAGCTACTGGCAAAATGCAGTCTGCTCCGTCTCTGCAAGGTTCCTAAGTGAAGAAACGAGGTGATGTGGCATGGGGCAGCCGTGGAACCCTTCAAAGTCAGGCTGGAAGACAGCTCACAGCTCCTGTGGCTCTCATGCACAGCCAAGACCTTGGGCTCCTCACACAAGGAAAATGGTGCTAGGAGGTCGGTGGGGAGAAACGCCACGAAGCAGAGCGAGGGAAGGAGAGTTTGGGCCTTGCACCTGGACACTGTGAAAAGCAGCAGCCAGAAAAACCAAGGGGCCGCAGAGCTCAGAACGGGCAGGGAGGGTGGCGGGGGGGCGGGGCAGAGGGCTCATCCAGATGCGCTCAGCAAGGGACAAAACCCCATCAGCGGCCGGGGGTCAATCTCC